>LPNX010364186.1:372886-434209 GCA_001517045.1 Pseudotsuga menziesii | reverse complement strand
AATATTACTAATAGAAGGTAGACAATTTACAAATTTTACACTTCATTGTCAAATTTGTAATTTTCCATGACACAATTAAAAATGACTAACATAAATGACTAATTCATACTCTTCTAGCTAGTCATTTTTTATGCCGTGACTAAATTAGTCATTTATGTTAGTCATTTTTAACTCGGTCACTTATTATCTAGTCATATTTGTTAACTGGTGACTAAATTAGTCGTTAATTTTAGTCGTTTATAGTTGGGTCACTCAAAATTGCTCATATTTAGTAGTAAATAACTTGAAAAACCTATGGTGACTAGAATTTTTAGTCACCTAGTGGCTAATTCCTCATTTTGTACTAGTGATGTGAGCCTACCTCAATGTGAATTTTCAGATATAGAGGAGTAGTAATGTAAGACATATTGCAGAAATAGTAGCAGGCATTTCTGTAGAAGAAATTGGAAAAATAGGGCTTCTTGTTCCGGGAGCTTCCCTCCACTATTTTTAGAAAAGGAGTACATTGGACAGCTCACCTTGAAGAGATCTATCCTTCTATCCAGTCAGATCTGAAATATTCCAAGTTTTGAAAATTAGGGTTTCTCTGACAAACCCTAGATCATCCAGCTCTGGAACCAGGATGGACACCTCAAATTGGTAAGATCTAATCTTTTACTATTTTCATTTAAGGTTCTCATTTCAAAATGATCTATCACATCAGCTTGATGATAATCTTGATGAAATTGACAAATTCCAAGCATGGAAGTATATGATCTCTCTGAAGAAAATGAATTAGACACCCACATGAGTGGAGATGTTCTAGTTCCGGAGGGAGATGTGGCTCAAAGCCTTACACAAGAATAACTTGGTCAAGGCCATGAAGATCATTATTGATTCAATCACGGATCAAATCATACCACAAGTGTCTTCCTTAAAGACACAGAAGATGTTTGATTCCTTGGCCAAGATATTTGAAGGGAAGAACATAAATTGAAATATGACCTTAAGAAACCAGTTGAAGAATCTGAAGATATAGAATGCAGAGACCATACAGTCATACTTTACAAGGGTCTCTCAAATCAAAGAACAACTTGAAGCGGTAGAAGAAGAAGTGGAGAATGCAGAAGTTGTGATAACCACCTTGAATGGCCTCCCAAGATCATGGGATTCATTCATTTGAGGAATGTGTGCCAGAAGGAAGTGATTACTTTCAACACACTTTGGGAATAAGAAGAATCTTGACTCATAATAAGAGAAGAGAAGATGGTAGCAATTGAAGACCAAGCTCTCACCATCCAAAGAAGATCCCTCAAGCGATGAGGAATATGAAGGAATCAACTCTTGAAGAACATCTAATCGATATTGAGAATTTGGATAAGAAATGATGAAGTCATGAATGACGAAGATGATGAAGAGGAAGGATCAATAAGGAACATACCCACAAAAAAAATAAAGATAAGTATTCAATTGTCATTTCGTGATATTGTTTTTGTTATGAATGATAGAATGTTTGCATTAATGATAGTATACTACTAATATGTAGGTGATTGGTAAGTAGCTCATGGTGTTATACAACTCTCCATTTCTACTTATTGAGAACAAAACCTCTTTGCTGACATATTGGATTAGTGCATGATCTCAATGTTGTCCTGGTAGAGATGGAAGGCATCTAGAAAGTTTCCGTGAGATATGGATGAATGTTGTATTGGATAAAATAGTTGCATGATCATATATTTATGCATAATAATTTTTCATTATGAATATGCCTTATGAAGTGTTTATAACCATACAACTAATGCATTTGAATTGTAGGAAAGACCACATAAAATCGCCTACAAGAAAAGAAGGGTGAGACTTATTTCGAAGAACAAGTGACGACAGTTTAATAAAGAATCCAAGATGAAGAATAATATGATGATACTTTCAAAAGAAGAGATCTCAGACACAGTGCAGTTATGTAACACTATTGAGTGACATCATTAATGAAGAACCTTCCAAGAAGTAGCTAAGAAGAAAGAGAAGGAGTGTACCAATTCAAGAAGAATGATTTATATGATGCAGTATAGAGACATGAAGGGAAGTTCGTAGTTCCATAATGCAGTAGATGGAAACATCATGGGATACAAGGCAAGATTCATAGAACGAGGCATACAATACGAAGATACATTTGTAGCCAATAGAAATACACATGATAGGAAGAATCATGTGTGTAAACGAAAGAAATCCTTATACAAGATCAGCAGACACCCATGGGATAACACATACATGAGGAGCTTGATGAAGACCTGAACCTTTGCTACAAGGTTGAAGATGAAAGTCTATAGAGGATGGCAAGCTCATAGATGGGTGCGAGAAGAAATTTTGAAAAAGTTCAAGATAAATGATCTTGGTATCCAATTATCGTAGATGGATACATAGAATATTAGTAGCAGAGGAAGCTACTTGTCACTTTGGTACAGAATGTTTCAGTGCATAGAGTACAAAAGACAGAGGGAGAATGATGCTCTTCTTCAGAGGGAGCGACCACAGAAGAACCTGAAGTTCAACATGGTACAATAGGATGGATAGCTTACTGATGACTCTATTCTTTACTAAGAGTAAAGCGGATTTCAACCTTTGCTTCAAGGTTGAAGGCAGAAGACCAGTAATGCTCCTATTATATGTCGATGACATATTCCTAATAGAAAATAGGAACTCATTAAAGTTGCAAGAAGGAGAATTGCTGCCGAGTTCGAGATGAAGGAATTGAGGATGATGCACTACGTTCTAGGCATGGAGGTGTGGATAAGGGAAGTATGTAGTAGAGATCCTGAAGAGGTTCAAGATCATGGACTGCAAGGCCATGATCATACCTATGTCATCAAACCTGAAGCTATTGAGTGTTGCTTCATTAGAGTCTATTGATGCCACGATGTATCGTCAGATGATTTATTCCTTGTTGTACCTGAAAAATATGAGACCATATATTTGCTTTGCTGTGAACACATTGACACATGTTCACCTAATGGTTGCAAAGCATGCAGTGAGGTACCTGGAGGGTATAGTTGATTATGGGCTCAAGTATGAGGTGAATCAAAATATTAACCTGGAAGGTTATGTGGACTCATATTGGGCAGGCAGTTCCATTGATAGGAAGGGCACTTTGAGGTGCTACTTTAGTATGATATCAAATATCACTATATCATGGATATGGTGCAGAGAGGAGCAGTCAAGCTCCAATATGTTGTGATAGATGAATAGATAGCTGATGTGTTGAAGAAGCCATTAGCTAGAGTGAAGTTTGAATACTTCAAGGATAATCTTGTTGTTCTCTAGATCAAGGTTCCCTCCAAGAGGAAATGATGAGACCTAGAGCCATTCTGACAGGATGAGAGGATTAGGTTCCTTCCATGGTCAGATGTAAGGGATGATCCATTCTATCATGGTGAGAGGATTGGTTCCTTCCATGTTAGATGTGAGTGCTGAGCCATTATAATGTGACTATAGGATTGATTCCTACATGATCATATATAAGTGTTGAATTTCATTCTTGGAATGGAGGCACTTGGTCAGTTACCAGGAATACTCAACTTGGTGTTGAGTTTCCATTCTCTGGGAGAATGGAGGCACCTAGTCAGTTACCAGGAATACTCAGTCTCGGATTGAGGGCCATTCTGATATCACTGTGGGATGTAGTTTTACATGATCAGATATGAGTGCATGGCCATTCTGATGTGATTGGGGAATGTGTTCCCAGTTGATTAGATGTAAGGAACGATGCCATTATCTGGGAGAATGGAGGCACCTACTCAGTTACTAGGAATCCTCAATCTGGGACTAAGAGTCCTTCCGATGCAGTGTTTTTGAACATGGTCGAATGTAAGTGCAGAGCCCTTCCGATGCGGTGTTTTCGAACATGGTAGAAGTAAGTGCAGAGCCCTTTTGATACGGTGTTTTCAAACATGGTCAGATGTAAGTGCAGAGCCCTTCTGATGCATTGTGTTCACACTTGGTCAGATATAAGTGCTAAGCCATTCTAGCGCGATGTGTTTACACATGGTCAGATGTGAGTGTTGTGCGTTTCGGACAAGATGAGGTCAAATGTGAGTGTTGGGTGTGCCTTTCTAACAAGATGAGGTTAGATGTAAGAGCTAGTCAAGCCATTCTGACTTAGGGTCAGATTTAAGCACTGAAGACATACATAAAGGGTAGGCCTACAACTAGCATGAAAAAGGGCTGGCTCTGTAGAACTTCCTATGACAAGAAGAATGAAGAGATAGCACCATTTGATGATGATCTAAATCAAGTGATGATCTAGACTTAATGATGATCCAGCAGTGACGATCCAGATCAAGTGATGATCCAACAGTGATGATCGAGATCAAGTGATGATCGAGCAGTTATGATTAAGATGAAGTGATGATATAGTAGTGACGATCCAAATTAAGTGATGATCCATACTTGATGATGATCCAGATCAAGTGATGATACAGACTTGATGATGATCCAATAGTAACAATCCAGATCAAGTGATGATACAGACTTGATGATGATCCAGCAGTAACGATCCAGATCAAGTGATGATCTATACTTGATGATGATCCAGTGATGATCCAAACTTGATGAAGATGACTTGACAATGAAGATAACTTGAAGACAAAGATGACCTGATGATGATCCAAATGATACAGAGAAGAAGACTTGTGCTGATAAATTGTGCCGAGAGAATACCTTCCTAGTTAAGAGGAAGTGTTTATGTAATAGTAACTTCGGAATGTATTCAATTGTATATCTTATGTATTGTACCCCGTTGTTTATTTGGGGAAGTGTTTGTAATGTAATTGATTCATGTCATGCCTCGATGTTTCAATCAGGAGTTTCTATAATGTGGACAAGTCATGTCAAGTCATTGTGAGTAACCCTCTTATTGATCAAGGGTTAAAGTCCCCACAGCTATGGGGCCCTAGGGTTATTAGACTATCCCAGAGAAATCGACCCTAAGTGAGTTATTGTAATTCGGGGCAATAGTCCCCACCATTGTGTTAATGATAACCCTCATTTTTGGTCATAGGGGCAAAGTCGCCACATGTTGTGGGGCACTACATTATTAGACTCTCCTAGAGATTTCGTCTCTAGTAAGTAATTGTTATGTGAGGCTGACATGTTGGAGTGGACATTAAATGAATGAAATAATATAAATAGAGAGTGAGCATCTCTATTTATCACACAAACACTCACTCATTGGGGTGCATGAGTGAGAGAGAAGTAGCTCTCTCAAGTGAGAGAGAGAGAACAAGTTATGGAGATCATATTTATGTTTTCGGGTTTTACTGCTACTATTGGTGCTCATTATATCTCTAAGAAAGTTGTGGGGTTTTCTCCTTTATGGTTTCCCTGAGGAAAATTCTTTGTGTCTCTGATCTCTTGTGTTGTATTGTTGTGCATCTTATTCTCTCAAATAAGATCCTAAGATCATAATGCTAGCTTGAATGATAAAAGCATAACAAACTCTAGGGTGTATTTTAGACCATAGAAGATTATAGATTACATATCTTATCTTGACACCATCAATAGTGTTTAACATGACTACATTTAGTTATTTCAAGCATTTTCCTTTTCCTTTTGTCAAAGTCTAAATAATGCTATATTAGGGGGTTTTGGTGCAATGGAGCACATTCACACATTATTTTTTTTCAAGATTGAAAAAATAGGTTTCTTGATATTCATTTAAGAATCAAAGAGAACATTTCCCTTTATATCAAAACATTTTATAATCGTGATTTTTTTCTTCTCATATTTGGAAGTAGAAATAAAACAACAAAACAACTTACAATTGTTACAATATCATGTCAACTCAAATCATTAAGTACACGCTAACATCTAGACCTCATTTGTTTTATAAAAGTGTATGGTAACCAATAAATAAAATCAAGATAATATTTTCTTTGACTGACCTATCATACTAGAAAAATATTTACTTCAAGAAAAGGGCATAGAGCCACTTGAGACAACCACATTCTCCAATAGTTATTCAAAATGTAGGGAGCCTTCCTCTAGGACAATAATGATTTTGAATGTATGTAACCCTCTCTGTCTAGATCTTAAAACTTTTGTTGAAAATATAAGTTGCTAAAAGCATAAAACATGTTCTTGATGCTTCGATGTGAGTGATCAAGAGATATCACATGCAAATTAGTTATGTTAGAGCCACCGGTTATTTTTTTAAGGATTCTAATATTATACTTAAGTATAGTATTCTAGGCGATTGTTTTGGATTGAAAAAAACATGTTAGTATAGATATGTCGGTGAATATTAAATATGAAACATAAAATTAAACTAAAATGTGTAAATTTTGGTGAATATTATGATAAAAAAACATATTTTATGTAAATATAGGCATATTAGACACTAAAAATGACCAAATCGCAATTTTGTTTTTTGAAAAAAACCCAAAAAATAGCCAATTGGCAAAATTTCGCCACTAAAAATTCATTAGAGGAAATTTGGGGTCTAAAATGGGCCTTATAAGAAAACACGCCAACAATAAATTTGGTGAGTTGGAATTCAGGAACTAGTAGAATTTCAATAAAATGAGTCAACCATAATGGTTGAATTGACATATTTGTCATAAAAGAAAACTACTTTTTTTGTTCGAATTTTCCACATATCTCACTGTGTTTTTACTCAAATTTCGAGCAGGAGAGCTCATTGGATGCAGAATTTAATTATGCATCCAACGAGTACCTACACTGCATGCTTTTTATGGACCATGCTACCCCAGAAATAAGAAATACCTAAAAAACATGATGACATCACGTTTTTTCAGGTATTTCTTATTTGTGGGGTAGCGGGGTCCATCAAAAGTATACATTGTGGGTACTCGTTGGATGCAAAATTAATTTTTGCATCCATTGAACTCTCCCACTCATAATTTGAGTAAAACCACAAAGAGATATGTCGAAAATACGAACAAAAAAATTAGTTTTTTCATTCTTCCTCCAAAATTAATAACTATTATTTTATTATTTTAACTATTATTTTATTATTTTAAATATTATTTTATTACTTTCCTTAGGAGGACCATTTTAGACCTCAAATTTCCTTGAATGAGCCTCGTTTGAGGCCCAATTAATGTTCACCTCTAAGTTTCCCATCACCACTACCACAATGATTGGTTATAAAGGTAAGACCAAACAACTAGAGGAAAGAGGATGAGCATAAAATGATTACGTCAACCTACAAGGATATATAAAAGAAATGAAAGTGTTTATCTATGAATTCAATTATTAAATAAAATTCAAATAACATATTTCAAAAAAGTAATGCTTGATTTAAATCCAATGAAAGACAATATAAGAAGTATATTATACCACTTAAGGAGGAAACATTATAGCAAGTTGTCTCCAAAGTTTCTAATGGGAGATGCTTTTGACTTCCTTATATGCTCTATATAAAATTTACAATTTTCTTGAGAACCATGCCCTCACTGTGGATGGCCACTTTGAAGGGAAAAAAGCACCAAGGAAGAAAGTAAACTAGGAGTTAGTGAGTAGGGATAAAGGACTCTTAACACTCTCATCTCATTCCTCTAACATAAGTTTGTGCTCCTTTTTCATTTAATCCCAAAGTCCCATTTTTATAACAAAAATGGAACCACATCATGAGATATTTTCCAATGGAATGATCCTCATTTAGTGATGAAAACCCATGTGCCTTATGAGACATTCAAAAGGACAAAGAAGTAAGTATTCATCAGATGGGAGGTTCAACATCATTTCTATGCACGAACTATGTTTTTTAGAAATTCCTTATCCATTTATGATATGCATAATAAAAAGGAAGTTGTGGTTGTTATCACGACCTACATTTCGAGGGAGGGTTTCTTTAATACAAGTGGGATAAAATTTCCTCATGTCGTCTATCTCAGGTTGAAGACTCTATTCAATAAGATAAATGAAGGTGAAGTTATTCAAATAGAGAAAGACTTTATCTCTCTAGAACCTCTTTCTTTTAGTTGGATAGAGGACTATTTAGCACATATCAAAGAGATATAACTGAAATTGAGTGAATTTGGATGTCAAGCCACCTTATGGTGTCTTCTCCTCCTCCTTTCACATCAATTGGATGTCACGCAAGGAATATTGTAAGGTTTTACCTTTTATACTTGGTGATTCATTCATTAAGGATCAACAACATTTGCTTGAAGAAGGGAATCTTGGTAGCCAACATCAATCTCATATGTTGAAAGGAAAGGTCAAGACGAATTTTAAAGAGTGCAATCGGTAAAATTAATGAATACAATGTATCAACAAACCTACAAAGAGGAATACTAAAGGGTGGTCATCTATGAAGAGGGGTAGTAAGAAGAAGAGCTATCAATATTGTACCAAGGTGGGACATGTGAAGAAGACTCTATTAGAATAAGATGAAGGATTTATAATGAAAGGTCAACAACCTTGATGATAGTGTAGCAACTGGATAGTCAACCAATGAGCCTTCTTAAAATTACGCATTCTGTGTCAGCAGTTCTGAGGAATTATATGCCCGCGCCACTCAAACTCAATTGATAGTTGACTATGGATCTACTCATCATATGGAGTGTTTCTTTGTTCTCTTCCTTAAGTGTTTCTCCTGAAGAGAAGATTTATGTGATTGCTTATTACATCCTCATTTTCATTGAAAATGAATTTGTTTAATGTAATCATGGTCTCATATCCAACGTCTATCATCTACCAAGCTTGATTGCAAAGTTGATTCTAGTTTCTCAACTAACAAACTAAGAAAATTGTTGAGTTGGTTTGATTTATTTATTGTAAATGATATTAGGTTTAGGGGAATAGTTCTTTCTTCAAGGGTTTTGGATCCAAAAAGTGGAATTTATAAGTAATTTGATCCTCCCATGAATGTTTCTCATACAACTAGGCCAACTGCACTTGTTATGGCGAGAAGCTTTCTATGAATTTGGGTAGACAACAACATGTTGAATGACACCATAAATCAATCTATTTCAATATGTAAGAGAAACCAAATGCTGCTAACACTAAGGGATACATAAAATACCTTATTCCAAATGGTTGTAGTAGATCCCCATTGATCTTTTCCAATAGTCTTGTACCTACAATTTACCCTCAACAACAACAAATAAGGAGAGCATGATAGATGTTAAAGTGTTAGGAATACTGTAGCATATATGAATCGAACATGTATAAGAAAATATAATGGCATCCATGGACAAAATATTTATATTCATACACATGTAATTGAATAGAAATAAATATTTATATTGATAATTAATAGAGATAATAGTGACAAAACCTCTCGGAATGTCATCCAAACAGAGAAACCGATTACTCCACCTGGGCCTCCACCACTTCAATCCTCCATTTCATTGGAAAACTCACAAAACAATGGAAATCTTGGGAAGAGAAGCAATGTTTGCTCGAAAGGACAAAGGGATGCAAACTTAAGCATGTATGAATGAGGAAACAATGAACTATAGTTTCACTACTCTCAAATATTCTCCTCCTTCAATGCATCCAAGAGGCTCAATATATATCCCTTCAATAGGAAATGAAGGGTCTATTTGGAGCATTTCTAGGAATATGGAAGTCCAAGAGTCAATTTATTTAGCACTCATTGAAAAAAACTCCAAATATTTTTGTTTTAGGCACATTTCTTGATCTACGCGAGCTACAATGGAGCAAGTTGCATGTACATGCAGGTTTTAGCTTAAACATCACATAGAGAAATAAACAAGTGCTTTTTAGGGACCGTCTTGGATCATCAAAGTATAATTTAAGCAAGGGGGGTCTAAAGATTCTACAAAGGGACATGGAAGGCCATAAATGTGTGATCTGCCTAGGATGGTAAAATCAGCTATAATAGATGCCTCGTAATGTGTAAGGTCAAAGAGGTAAGGTGATGGTAAAAATACATTATATACATCCCAGAAATGGATTAATGAAGACTGAGGTGGAAGAACTAGCCCTGACTCATCAGTACAATACAATGATAAATATCAACATATGACTACAAGCATTTAGTGTAGTGGTCCCAAATACATAAGAGTACAATGAACATGAATAGGAAACATATAAAAATGTCATGTGTTTTCATCACCACATACAATATACACTCAACAAGATATCCATAATGGATGAAGATAACTAATAATAAACTAGAATCTAGTCAACAGAGCTGATATCTCATGAATACTGGCACAATCAAGGAGGTACTATATATGGCATGCCACCAATATCAGAGGTATTCTACACAAACCTCAATGAGTACATGTCCCATCACGCGAATAAAGGTGTCAAGTTTGAACATGATGCACCATCGTCTAATTACCGTTCGTTGATGTATACCATTAACATATGCGAGATATCCCACCAATAATCAAAATGGAAATCAAGGTACAGAGTGAAATCCAACAAGTGTGAATATATGTGTTGAGATCGAACAATTGAAAGAATCCTTCGATCAGGGGACACTAATGTATTCCCAAAAATGTTGATGGCAAGATAACATGCCACGGATGACTGCAAGTCTCAAGGAACTCATTGGAATCTATAATCCTATTCAGAAATATATGATCTGAAGTCGATGGAATGGAATCTGCTGGAAGGAGGGAATCAAGGCATCCCCCATCAGCCAACACAAGGTACTCAACAATGCTAGATAATTTGGAAGAAACCTGATTAACAAGATGTGCAGGAATCAATAACTGTATCGGGAACGTATGATATGCAAAGACAAGATAACCGAGGAATGGTTGAATCAGGATAAAACTTCCTTCAAACAAGAGCATAAGCAAGATAGTGACACAATAGAATTTGAACTGAAAATATGATGACATCCAATGTAAAGTACATTTTTGTCACTTTGCAATGATGAAAAGTATTGTAAATTCTGGTTTGTTTAATCATCATCTAATTTTCGACGTCCTTAGCATAGGATTTTCGACAACACTTTGCAACACTAAGTCGTCGGATATGTAATGGATGTGTGTCAAATTTGCAACGACACTTGGAAGCTGAGTCGTTGATTATCCAACAATTATGTGTCGAATTTGTGATGAATGTGTGTCTAATTTGTGAAGTAACTTAGAGGACGAGTTGGCGGATATCCAACAATAATATGTCAAATTTGCGATGACATTTGAAGGACCAGTCATTGGATTTTCGACGTCCTCGGGATATTTTTTGAAATAATATAAAGACACATTTCAAATATTCTAAACCCATATTTCTAATGGTAACTAGGTTCATATCGTTAGATATTCGAGGACTGGCAAATTATAAATATAAACATTTTTAAACATTTTGACATGTTTTCTATACAAGCAAAGGACATTTTGTGGAAATTATTTATTCCTGAATGGACGGTTTGAGGAATTGGTTTATTCTTCAATGGAAGGTTGCGGGAAATTTTTTTCTTCGACATAATGTTTGCGGGAATTCTTTTATTCTTTGACAAACCTCTGTTTGAGAAAATTGTGATGCATGGAACTTGATTTTCTAATATTGTCGGTAGTATTCATTTACAAAGTTTGTGAAAACATGTCAAATAGAAATATTCCCAATCCAAACGAACACAATCGAAAATTGCTTGCTAGACTATGGGATGCTGTGAAACAAAAGGGTGATGGAAAATGTTATTGTCAATGTACTCAATGCAGGGGATTTAAGAGGAGAATAATATTGATCTCAATAACCACAAAACATTGTAGGGAACATGGACACACTGAGGGGGGTAATCAATATCGTTTATTTGTAGGTTTAGCATTATAAAGGATTTTAGATTCTTTGCTTTGGTAAATTTATGTATTTTTTAATATTTCTTATATTAACATATATCTATTGATGTTTTCATGTATTTATAAAGGAAAGACACCCTACAACATATTTTCTAGAGGAAGTGCTTTCAGAACAAGTTTTGGAGGATCATGGGACGTCTATGTTTAATGGAGAACAAGTGAATTATCATATTGAACAATATGATCATACTGATATCATAGTTGAAGATGATGGTGCAAATACATTGATCCATGATTCATTTAGTGTTAGAATGGATGATGGCGATGATGGTGATAATGACAATATTGATGACTTTGATAATGAAAACGATATACCTCTTCTCGATAAGGAATATGGGCCCCTTTATGAAGGCTCCAAAACAAATATTCTCTCTGTTGTATTGTTGATAATGAACTTGAAGGTTATGAATAGTCTTTCAAACATATCAATCACATGAATGATAAGGTATGTAAAATAGTCTGTCTCGTATATACGATCGTGATAAAGTTTATTTGTATTCCTCTAATAATTGTATTGTTAATTCATTATTGATCATCATACATATGAAGTGTGTTTTGTTAATATTTTTACTTATTACATTAACTATAATTTTTTTTATGTATCTTGATAGCTGAATTTTTGTTACCACCATCAAATATTTTACCTCACACATATTGATATTTATCTTCCATCATGAAAGAGATTGGAATGCATTATGGATAAATTCATGCATGCCCTGATGAACATGTTATATATTATAATCAGAAGGAATAACAAAGCAGAATTTGTGGATTACCATGCCGGGAACAAAAGTCAATATGATTTTATTAGAATTCCTGCAGGTGGTTCTAATTTTAGAGATATGGAGGAAAAGTGGCCTCAATTTAAAGAAGAACCATGTAATCTTAGGATTTATTTGGAAGTAGATGGTGTTAGTCCATTTTCACAGATGAAATCCATTTACACGGTGTGGCCTATTTTCGTTATCAACAATAAAATTTCTCCATGGTTGTCAATAAAGAGGGAGCACATAATGTTGTCGATGATTATTTTAGGTATTTTGTGTCTACAACTGTTTTATTTCTAATATAGTTGTGGAATATCATTTGTCGTATTATATTTCCTAATTTCATTTGTATATTTTTTATTTTACTCTTGTGCATGGTTTATATATCTTAATGGTTCTCATAATTATATATTTTATATGTACTTCAAATCAATTAGGTAAGTTACAAGTCAAAGATATAAATGGATATATTGAACCTCTTATAGATGATCTACTGAAGTTATGGATTGGAATCACTATGTATGAAGGATCTAGACCAATACGGAAAAGGAAATTTAAATTCCATGCAATGGTTGTATTGACAATACACGAAGCCCATGGGTTAACCCAATTTTGTAGTTTGTATTTTTAAGTTCCACATTAATTGCATTTAAGTATATGAAATAGTTAATATTTTTATATATAATTATAACTAACATAGACATTCAACATCTATATATTGTAGGTCTCCAAACAAAGGGTAAATTTGCATGTCTATTTTGTGGTCTTAAGATAAAATCTCTTCGCTCAAAAAGCTTAAGAAAGGAGGTGTTTGATGAGTATAGGAATTTCCTCTCAAAGAATCATAGGTATAGAATAACCAAAAAAAAATATTTTCAATAGGAAGCAGGAGGCTGCATTAAAACCACGAAGAATGAAACCCCACCTTTGGAAGATGCAATACAATAGAAATCATCAAGCTGGTACATATGGGTCATTGTATATGAATTGTTATATATTTTTATTTTTATTGTGAGTTGTTTACTATAGTGGCCATATTTTATTTATGATGTAATTTATTTATAAACTAATATTCATGATGTCCATCATGATCATGAAGGCATTAATGGGCTTCCACGAGGAATGAAAAGTTATCCTATGCAATTCAGTTGGTTTCCCTACTATAAGCACCTACAAATTGCTCATTTGTTTGATACAATGCATATTGTAAAGAATGTGATTGAAACATTATGGCGAATACTAGATCTAAGGAGGGAGATGTTAGAATAATCAACCCATAGTTTACCCACTTAGACATTAATTCATTTATTTTTGTCTTATTTGCCTAGTTCATGTGTCCCACCTTGTGCAAATTGCTAATTGCCTATCCATAGAGGTAAAAATTGCCATATCTGACTCATGTAGCGCTTGGGAAAGACTTAGGAATCAAATCTGCTTTATTCCTAGCCTCCTCGGTGCCTATCTATTTTTTCTGCTTTATTGCCTTCTTTTTCAGTGTTTTAAGGCACATGGGAAAGCTAGATTAGGTGAGGTGAACTTGTTTTTTGTCCTACACATCCTCCTCTCCTTTCTCCATGCAAAAGCATGTATGAGCTACCATTCCACCATTCTTTAGCTTTCCTATGCCTTTTTTCGAATTCGTGAGCTCCATGACAGATTTGGGATCCAGCTTTTACACCTATGGGGGATTTGCTTATTTTTGGTAAGCCTGCTTTATGCTAGATTTGGATGCTTCCTCATGCATTCAATTTCTTCATGTATTCTATTTATTCAGAAGCCTATGATATTACAGGTTTGGCTATTGTACACTCAGTTAATATAATTTTGTGTTACAGCTCCATATTCAGTCTCCATTGTTAGCAATTTTGCATGATCAATTGATAATTGTTGTGGGTTAAATTAATCTAATGCTGGCATGAATTTATACATGGAATCAAAGCCATTGTAGGTTGTTACTCTCCTTCAAAAATTGTTTTGCAGGTTCGACATCAAGACTGGGAGCCTTCTACTGACATCCGGGACAGATTTTCTAAAGCTATGGATTCACAGAAAACTATCTTGACTCCTTCAACTATTTTGAATGGAAAGCAGAGATGGAGATCTTGTTGAGAGTGAAAGGCCTCTACAAGGTGACTATGGCTACAGAAGCAGAGCCCAATGCTGCTGTAGAGAAGATCAAATGGCACAATCGGAGAGATGAGGCCTATGGCCTCCTATGTCTCAGTATTTCCCGAGAAATCCTTTTCCATATTGATGGATTAAATTCACCGGATCAAGTATGGGAGAAGATTTCTGATATTTTTGGAAAGATAGATGAGATGAGGGGACATCAGATCGAAAATGAGCTGATTTCTCTGAGTCCCAGTAGCTTTGAATCCCTGCAGCTATATTTCTCCAAGTTCAAGGCACTAGTTTTGTAGCTGAAGTAGTGTGGTATCGAAAAGAAAGATGATCAAATCGTATTGGCCATCCTCTCAAAGCTAGGACCTGACTACTCAGTATTTGTTTCGACCTTCTATGCCACAAAACTCACAGCTCGAACCTGGAAGATGCCTAGCCTTGCATATTTCATGGAATCTCTCACACAAGAACAAGACAAGCTGGTGATGATGGGCACCATCAAACCATCCAAAGATCAAGCTTTGATTGCTGGAGATTTGAGGGGGGATTCAAAAAGCAAAAAGAAAGCTAAAAAGCCACCTGAGCAAAAGAGAGACAAGAAGCAGTCTCCAGAGGATCAACAAGGTCCCAAGAAAAATACCCAAAAGAAGAAAAACAAAGGTGAAATGAACAAGTGCTCATACTGTTCGAAGGGAAATCAAATTGAAAGCTCTTGTATGAAAAAGCAGATTGATATGCTGACCCAACTCCTGGAGAAGAATGGCATCTCCCTTCCAGAAAGCTCAAAGAAGAGAGAAGGAGGATCAAGTTCAGATGACAGAGAGAGAGTTCATGCATTGGTTGCTAGCACATCAAGCTCACCCAATTTTATCATTGATTCTGAAGCTTCAAGACACATGGTTTCGACTAAGGAGGCCTTCTCCTCACTGGATATGTCGAAAGGACCATCTATTGTACTAGGAGATGACTCTCTCACTGAAATTAAAGGCAAAGGAAGGATAGATCTTGATCATGGTAAGTTCAGCAATGTGCTGTATGTCCCTGGTATCGCCTCCAACCTCCTGTCAGTGTACTAGATGACCCACAATGGGTCTCCTAAGAAGTTCATATTCTCCCCCAATCAATTTGAGATCACAAAAATCTCAAGTGGTAGAGTCATTGCAAAAGGAGTTGCAAATCATGCTCAAAAGGTATACATGTTCTCACACTTCCTACCTTACTCAAATCCCTCTGCTCTTCTCATTCATGATAATGAAGCCAGCAAGCTGTGGCATGAAATATTTGGCCATCTAAATTACAAGTATCTGTCTGATCTTAGTGAGAAATAAATGGTCATAGGGTTTCCCAAGATAAAATTTTCCAAAGGAGTCTGCCAAGGTTGTATCCTAGGAAAACACCCAGAGCACAAATTTGAGAAAGCTAGTCATGAGAGAACCTCTGCACCCCTCGAGTTGATTCATAGTGATGTTCCTGGCCCATTCCCTCATATGTCCATGAGTCAGGCCAAATATGCATTGACCTTTATTGATGATTTTTCCAGGTATTTTTGGGTTCACTTCATGAAACACAATTCTAAAGTTTTTGGCCTATTCAAAGTCTTTAAGGCTTTGGTTGAAAACCAGTGTGGAAGGAAACTCAAGGTCCTCAGATCTGAAAATGGTGGTGAGTATGTCAAGTCTGAGTTTATTAACTATTGTGCAGATGCAGGTATTCATATGCAGCATTCTATCCCTTACACACCACAGCAAAATGGTGTTGCTGAGAGGAAGAATAGATCACTGAAGGAGATGGCAACATGCATGATGGAGGCCAAACCTTTTCCACCAAAGTACTGGGCTGAAGCTATCAACTGTGCAGCCTATATTCAGAATAGGGTGCCTCACAAACAGCTTGATGGCATGACTCCCTTCGAAGCATGGTGTGGGCACAAGCCAGATGTGACCCATTTCAGGATTTTTGGCTTAAAGGCTTGGGCTAGAATCCCAACAGAGAAGAGGAAGGATTTGCAGCCCCAAAGCCAAGAGTGTATTTTTGTTGGATACTCTAAAGATTCAAAAGGGTACAATTTGATAAATTTGAGCACAAACAAAGCCTTCATTGAAAGGTGTGTTCAGTTTGAAGAAGAACCCCTTGCAGAAGTGGAAGTTGGTGAAGCCTCTTCACCACCTGAACCTCAAGAAGTAAGTAAAGAGTTTGTTGAACATGTTGATTCTGATTTTCCTGATGGAGATGAGTTTATTGCAGACCCAAACATCCCCACAAGGCCTAAATGGGCATCCAAGACACTACATGCAGCAGGAGAGCTAGTTGGGGATCCCAATGACCCAAGGAGGACTAGATCTCAATTTGAGAGTGGTCTGTGCATGAAGGATCCTATGTTTGCTGAAAAATGATATTTGATGGTGGAGTCTGATCCTAAAACATATGAAGAAGCAGCAGGAGATCGAAGATGGAAAGATTCCATGAAGGAGGAGTTCAGCTCACTCTAGAAGAGCAACACATGGGAGCTAGTGGATCTTCCTCCAGGAAGAAAGTTAGTCCAGTGTAAGTGGGTCTATAAGACCAAGTTTGCTGCTGATGGTTCACCACTGAAGTACAAGGATAGATTGGTAGCTAAATGCTACTCACAGTTTCATGGCATCGATTACAATGAGACCTTTTCCCCAGTGGCAAAGATGGATTCCATCAGGCTAGCTCTAGCCATTGCAGCCTCAAGGCAATGGGAGGTACATCACATGGATGTAAAATTTGCCTTCCTGAATGGAGATCTCACTGAGGAGATATATATGCAGCAGCCCCAACATTTTTCTACTAACCCTTCTCTTGTGTGCAGGTTGAGAAAGTCATTGTATGGGCTAAAGCAAGCCCCCCAGGGCTTGGTATGCCAAGATAGATAGCTTCTTGCTATCTCTGAATTTTCTTCGGTGCAAATCAGATCCAAATGTCTATTTGAAGTCTGTTAATGGTTAATTAATGATCATTTTGTTATATGTTGATGAAATCCTCATTACAGGAAGCTCACAGGCTGAGATTGCTTCCTTAAAAGGAGCTATGAACCAAGCCTTCTCCATGACAGATTTGGGGCTCTTAAGTCAATTTCTGGGGCTTGAGATTGCTCAAACCAAAGCTGGAATAAAGGTGCACCAGTCCAAGTATGCCTTGGATTTTCTGATCAAATTCAGAATGCAAGACTGTAAAGCAAGCAAAACTCCTTTCCTTTCAGGAGTGAAGCTGGAGGAAGATGATTCTCCACCAATGGTAAACAATACATTGTATAGGAAATTGATTGGATGTTTATTGTATCTGACACATAATCGACCTGATATTTGTTATGCAGTAAGTGTGGCTTCTATATTCATGGATCAGCCTCATGAGATCCATTGGAAAGCAACCAAAAGGATCCTTAACTTTGTTCAGGGAACAAGGACACATGGGATCCTCTATAAGGCAAAATCTGATCTTGATTTGATTGGATTTACTGACAGTGATTGGGCAGGTGATAGCACAGACAGAACATCCACTTCAGGTTATGTGTTCATGCTTGTAGAAGGGCCAATTAGCTGGTCAAGCAAGAAACAGAGTGCCATTGCACTCTCATCTACAGAAGCTGAGTACAGAGGAGTTGTTAATGCAGCAACTCAGTGTTTATGGTTGCAGGGTTTACTTGGAGAGTGTGGTTTTGAACCTGAGTACTCAACTACCATCTACTGTGATAACCAGAGTACCATTCGAATCTGCAAAGATCCAGTTCAGAAGCAAAGAACTAGACACATTGAGATTCACATGCACTACATCAGAGAGCTTGTGCATGATGGCACCATTCACCTACTCTTCTGTTCATCTTCAGAACAAGTAGCTGATATCTTCACCAAATCTTGTGAGAAGACCTTCATCAATCTCAAATCACTGTTGGGGATTTATGATCATGCTGTAAAAGCATGAGTGGAGACAAGATTCTACAATTTTGTTTTATAGTCCATGTTTAAGGGAGGATTTTCCCAAGTTGGTTTTGCCTCTTTCCTTGTTTATTTGGACATGCAGTATGTAAAGGGAGACTAAGCCTTGCTAGGACCTATATATTTTGATTTATTACTCATTAAGTCATGATTAAGGGGGGGTTTTAGAATAATCAACCCATAGTTTACCCACTTAGACATTAATTTATTTTTGTCTTATTTGCCTAGTTCATGTGTCCCACCTTATGCAAGTTGCTAATTTCCTATCCATAGAGGTCAAACTTGCCATATCTAAATCATGTAGCGCTTGGGAAAGCCTTAGGAATCAAATCTGCTTTATTCCTGGCCTCCTAGGCACCTATCTATTTTTTCTGCTTTATTGCCTGGTTTTTCAGTGTTTTAAGGCACATGGGAAAGCTAGACTAGGTGAGGTGAACTTTTTTTTGTCCTACACATACTCCTCTCTTTTCTCCATGAAAAAGCATGTATGAGCTGCCATTCCACCACTCTTTAGCTTGCCTATGCCTTTTTGCCAATTCGTGAGCTCCATGACAGATTTGGGATCCAGCTTTTACACCTATGGGGGATTTGCTTATTTTTGGTAAGCCTGCTTTATGCTAGATTTGGATGCTTCCTCATGCATTCGATTTCTTCATGTATTCTATTTATTCAGAAGCCTATGATATTATAGGGTTGGCTATTGTACACTCAGTTCATTTAATTTTGTGTTACAGCTCCATATTCAGTCTCCATTGTTAGCAATTTTGCATGATCAATTGATAATTGTTGTGGGTAAAATTAATCTACTGCTGGCCTGAATTTCTACAGGAGAAAGACAAAATTTTGAAAGCTTGAAAATACATTCAAGAAGGAAACCATGCAATGAAAGTCGTCATCCAATTTCATAGAAACATAGACCAAATTAATATAAACTCAATTCCATGGATGTTTACGAAGCAACAAAACAATTTTGTCAAGTAATGCGGAAAATTAAATTTCCCACTGGATTTTGTGTGAAATTGAAGAATATCATAAAAAAGGTGATTTTACAAGGGTCAAGTCGCATGATTGGCACATCTTCATCAAGGTAATTATTATTGTTATGTCCATATATTTTTGTTTTTTTCTCATTTTATTGCATAATTTTTTTTCTTGTTTGTATACTATTTGTTTAAACAATGGCGTGGTTTGTATATCAATACGATATGTTATACCTCTCTCTCCCTCAGATAACTTCGACAACAATGCCAAACAAGTTATATATAATATTGGTAAATGCATGAGGTAACTACCGATTAGTTGCTTGTGCTTAGTGTTTCTTTAATTCTTTGTATATTTTATATATTTTTTTTTGTGCACTATTTCATGATATGTAATTTAATGCTTTTTTTGTTAAATACCGTTATTGTTTTGCATCACTTGTATATGGTTAACATCTAAATAAATCCATAAAGAAGATATAAAGTATTGGAGGAGAGAAATTCCTCGTCTCATGTGTGAAATGTCTAAGCATCTACCTTCGACATTTGTCAATGCACATGAACACTACCTCATACACCAAGTTGAGGAGATTGAATTGTGTGGACCTATGCAATCAAAGTCGATGTGGATGGTTGAGAGGCACTTGAAATTTATGAATGGTTTGGTGAGACAACAAGAACATACTAAGTTTTATATGATGGAAGGATATAAGGTATACCAAAACATGTTGTATGTTAGTGAATATCTTCCTGATTTAGCGTCAAAGATCAATTTACATTGCATATATGATCCAGAATCCAATAAAAAAATTGAAGGGGAGCACCTAAAGGGGAAAGGTAGATTGAGGAAGGTGAAAGGTAATTATTATCTAGTGGATTTTTATTATATCATTCATATTCTAATTGGTTTTTCAATTTATTTCATCAATTAAGAGCATATACTTTGTTCAGAAAATTTACATCTATTCATTTTAATGTTTATTGTCATCAAGCAGCTGGTCGAGAGTGGGATCCAATTCATTTATACATTACAAACAATCTTGAATCAATGAAGGTATGGACTGAACGATGCCAATAATAAATTTATGGAATATCATGGGAAGCTATGGATTCATTGGTAAAATTAGCACATCGCAATGGAGATAAAAATATTATAGAAAGGGAAATCGATTTATCATATGGTTTAAAAGATAAAATGGAAAGCATATTAATCAATAACTCTAAATATTTTATTTTATAAATTACATTTTGACGTACAAGTTGTTATTTTCCATGTATTGTTGCATAACTATTGAATTGTTGTGTAATCTTTTCATGTATTGCTTGTTGTAGGTAAAACACCATAATGCTATGGTCTACAATGGTTGTATATATCGCATCAAAAAATTGGGTGAAACAAAGAAAACATCATATTGTGGGATATCTGCAATGTTTGGGGTGACCAATGTTTCATCTAGAAGTGACAGACATCCATAACTCTCAGAAAATTGATACTGTGGGTATTTGGAAGATATTCTATAGTGTGACTTTAAATCCTTCAAGGTATTTCTGTTCATTTTCAAATGGTATAGGTTACAATTGAATCAAAGTGATCCCAATAGAACTATTATTGAACATGATAATGGATTTACCATGGTAAATACAAGGTTGTTTGAGCGAGGAACGAAGCCCTATGTTCTACCAATCCAATGCGAATAGGTATTTTACTCGGAGTTTTCAAGTAAAGCGGGATGGTCATTTGTTGTGAGACATGATCCAAGGGGAAGACCGGTAAAGTATAAAATACATGATGGTAATAAAGAGGTTTCTATAGAAGAAGAATACGATGATGAAGATCATGATCAACATGATTTAGATGATGATGATGATGATCCAACAGAAGATCTCCAAGAATTAGTTGAATCAGATGATGTAGCAGACAATTCCCATGAAGATTATATCGACGATGAGACAATGAGCGTAATTGACTTAGATGACGATGATGATATGGCCAATCCTTACAATGTTGACTCTGGATTTGATGATATGGATGATGACTTGGATGAAGAAGACGATGAAAGACATTGAAAGGTAAATATTTAATTAGGCCTATTATTTTATCTTATTTGAAAAAAAATAGTTACTAGCATCATCATCATCACCATCATCACCATCATCATCATCATGTTGATCATCATCGTCACTATCATCATCATCATCATCATCATCATCATAATCATCATAATCATAATCGTATTCATCATCATCACCATAACCATCATCATCATCATCATCATCATCATCATCATCATCGTCATCATCATCATCATCACCACCACCATCATCATCATCTTCATCATCATGGTCATTATCATGGTGTTCAACATCATCATCTTCGTCATCATCTCTCTCATCACCATCAACATCACGATCGTAATCATTATGCTCATCGTCATCATCACGATCATCATAATCACCATCACCATCATCATCATCATCATCATCATCATCATCATCATCATCATCATCATCATCATCATTATCATAATCATCATCATCATCAACATTGTAATCATCATAATCATCATATTCATCATCATCATTGTCATCACCATCTTCACCATAATCATCATCATCATCGTCACCTTCAACATCATTAACATCACCACCATCATGATCATCTTCATCATTTCCATCATTATCATGATGTTCAACATCATCGTCTTCATCATCATTATGTTCATCATCACCATCATCATCATGTTGATAATCATTGTCTTCATCATCATCTTCATCAACATCATCATTATCATGATGTTCAACATCATCGTCTTCATCATCATCATCATAATCATCATCATCATCATCGTCGTCGTCGTCTTCATCATCATCATGATGTTGATCATCACCATCATCTTCATCATGACCATCATCATCACCATCATCACTATCATCTTCATCATGATCATCATCATAACCATCATCACCATCATCTTCATCATGCTAATCATCATCGTCTTCATCCTCATGATAATAATCATCATGATCATGATCATCATCATCATCATGATTTTCATCTTTATCGTCTTCATCATCATGATGCTGATGAGCATCCTCCTCCTCCTCCTCATCATCATCATCATCATGATCTTGATCATGATCATCATCGTCAGCATCGTCTTCATCATCACCGTCTTCATCATCATCATCTTCATCATCATCATATTCATCATCATGACCCTCATCATCACCATCGACATCATCATCATGTTGATCATCATCGTATTGATCATCATGATGATCACCCGCATGATCATCTTCACCATCATTGTCATTATCATGATGTTCAGCATCATCATCTTCATCACCATCATCACCATCCACATCACCATCGAGATCATGTTGATCATCATTGTCTTCATCATCATGATCACCACCATCACCATCATCATCATCATCACCATTATCACCAGCATCACAAGCATCATCATCACCATCATCACCATCATAATCATCATCATCATCATCATCACCATCATGATTAGCATCATCGTCTTCATCATCAAGATGATGTTCATCATCACCATCATCATCATTGTCGCCATCATCTTCATCATGTTGATCTTCATCTTCTTCATCCTCATGATCATGATCATCATTAGCAATATCATTATTATCATCATTACGTTCAACATTATCTTCTTCATGATGATGATGATGATGATGATCGTCATCGTCTTCATCATCATTTTCTTCATGATCATGACCCGCGTCATCATCATCATCATGATGTTGATTGTCATCATAGTCATCATCATGATCATCACCATCATTATCATCTTCATCATCATCGTCATTATCATGATGTTCAACAACATCGGCTTCATCACAATTATATTCATCATCACCATCATTATCATGTTGATCATCATTGTCTTAACCATCATGATCACCATCATCATCATAATCACCATCATTACCATCATCATCATCACCATCACCACCACCACCACCACCATCATCACCATCATCACCATCATCATCTTCTTCATCATCATGATGACGTTCATCATGACCATCATCACCATCATCACCACCATCTTCATCTTCATCATCATCATCATCATCATCAACATCATTATCACCATCGTCACCATCATCTTCATCATGCTGATCATCGTCGCCTTCATCCTCATGATAATCATGATAGTGATCAACATCATCATCATGATCATCATGTTCATCATTATCATCTTCACAATGATGATGATGATGATGATTATAAAGATGATGATGATCATCATCATCATCATCATCCTCATCATCGTCACCGTCTTCATCATCATTGTCTTCATCATCATGACCCTCATCATCATCATCATTGTCATCATCATCATCATGTTGATCATCATTGTATTCATCATCATGATCATCACCATCACGATCATCTTCATCATCATCGTCATTATCATGATGTTCAACATCATCATCTTCATCACCATTATGTTCATCATCATCATCATCACCATAATCACCATCCACATCACCATCATCATCATGTTGTTCATCATTGTCTTCATCATCGTGATTATCATCATCCTGATCACTGTGATCACCAGCATCATCACCATCATCACCATCATCATCATCACCATCATAATCATCATCATCATCATCACCATCACCATCATCATCATCATCATTTTCTTCATCACCATCATCACCATCCTCTTCATCATCATCATCGTCATAACCATCATCATCATCACCGTCATCATCATCGTGATCATCTTCATCATCATCATCATTATCATGATGTTTAACATCATCATCTTCATCATCATGATTGTATAATAAGGTAAAATGGTTGTATATTTTAACATTCTTGATATTCAACTCTTATAGTGATTTTGTAATACTTTATCCTATATGTTAATAAACATCCACCATCTAATATATTTATTCTTGATCTTAGAATATCTAAAATAATTACTTATAAAATTAAAAAATATTTCACAATGATAAATATTTAATATAAAAAGTTAACAAATAATATTTTGATTAAATTTTTATGTTTATTTTCACAAAATTGGTCATTTTTATTAAATTTACTTTGAAATTGAGAATGATCATATTATTCATACAATCTATCTTAAATTTTAACTTTCTCATAAATTTTGACTTTGCCATAAAGTCACTTTTATCTTAATAATAAAAAATGTCAAAAAATAAAAATCTAAATTCAATGTCATGCTAGAAACAACGAAGATAAACCACTTAGTGGCTTATCATGATGATGATGATCATAATCATGATGATGATTATCATGACAATGGAGACAATCATGATCACCATGATGATGATGATCAGATGAATATGATGGTGATCATGATGATCATCATCGTTTCCATCATCATCATCATCATCATCATCATCATCATCATCATCATCATCATCGTCATCATTGTCATTACCATCATAATCATGATGATGACGATGATGATGATGATGATAAGGGTCATGATGATGAAGATGATGATGATGAAGACAATGAAGATGATGATGATGATGACGATGATGATGATGGGTGTCATGAAGATTATGGAAATCATGATGATGGTGTTGATGATGATCATGATGATGAAGACAATGATGATGATGATGATGATGATGATGATGAGGGTGATGATGATGAATATGATTATGGTGAAGACGACGACAACGACGATGATGATGATCTTCATCATGGTGTTGATGAAAATGAGGATTATGATGATAATGATGATGATGATGATGATGACCATGATGATGAGGACGATGATGATCAACATGATGAAGATGATGGTGATGATGGTGATGATGGTTATGATGACGATGATCATGATCATGATCATGATGATGAAGACGATGATTATCAGCATGATGATTATGATGATGATGATCATGATGATGAAGACGATGATTATCAGCATGATGATTATGATGATGATGGTGATCAACATCATTTCCATCATCATCACCATTATCATTGCCAATATCATCATCATCATGACGAATACGACAACGATGATGATGTTGATGATGATGATGATGATGAGGGTCATGATGATGAAGACGATAATGATGAAGACGAGGATGACGACGATGATCATGATGATGATGACCTTCATCATGATGTTGATGAAAATGATGATGATGATGATGAAGATGATGGTGATGATGGTGATCATCATCATTTCCATCATCATCATCATCATCGTCGTCGTCATCATCCTCGCCATTACCATCATCACGATGATGAAGGCGACGATGATGATGATGATGATAATGATGACGATGAGGGTCATGACAATGAAGATGATGATGATGAAGATAAGGACAACAATGACAATGATGATGATATTCATCATTATGTTGATGAAAATGATGATCATGATGATGAGGATCATGATGATGAAGACGATGATGATCAACATGATGAAGATGATGGTGATGATGGTGATGATCATTATGATGATCATGATCATGATTGTCATGATGACGAATACGATGATGATAAACATGATGATGATGATGATGAATATGATGGTGATGATTGCGATCATCATTATTTCCATCATCATCATCATCATCATCGCCATTACCATCATCACCATATTCATCATCATCATCATCATCATTACCATCATCATCATTACTGTCATTACCTTCATCATCGTCATTACCATCATCATCATCTTCATCATCATCATCATCATCACCATCAACAACAACAACACCATCTTCATCAACATAATTGTCGGTGCCATTGTCTCGATCGCCATCATCATCATGATAATAATTGTCCTTGTTTTCATTGTCTTCACCATCATCGTCATCTTCATCATCATTTTCATATCTCCCTCATAATAGAATCTCAACATGTGGTGAAAATTTTGTTACTTCAAAACCAAGATAAGAAAATCATACAATACCAAACAACTAGCATTTTCAATGCAATATCAAGGAACAACCTTGATAATCTAATTCCACACTATCTTCCACATCAGACTATAATTATCATAATATAACTATGTATCCCAATTATACGTTCATGACCATGAATTTTGATCTCCTTACCTTTTGAAACTGTGAACAAACTCACTAGCTAACAAATGAAGTTACTCATAAAAAATCAATACAATCAATATTTAAGTAAACTTTAACATTACTCGATGTAAAAACGAAGGTATTGATGCAATATGAATAGATAATTAGTTATGCAATATTAAGGCATATTTGTAATTGATGAAGGAATGATTTAAGGATTAAGGAGGATGAATTCACTTATGGATGAACAACGTGGCACATTAGATGGGGAAGTACAGACATTAAATGATGGATAACACCATAAAGGTAAGAAAAGGCATTTGTTTTAAATAAGGAATTCAATGATTAAGCTTGGATTTATGGCCCTTGTCAACTTAAAAAAACACATTTAACATTATCGGCATCAGAGATTTTATTACCTCTAGCGCCTATCGTAACTTTCTCTACAACATTTTTTCAATCCTTCGGCCCTCCAATGAGTAAGAAAATAGAGGGAGATAGATGCAACTTTCTCTACAACATTTTTTCCATCCTTCGGCCCTCCGACGAGTAAGAAAATAGAGGGATATAGATGAAACTTTCTCTATATCATTTTGTCCATCCGTTGACCCTCCGACTAGTAAGGAAATAGAGGGAGATAACTGTCTATTTGGAGAAAGCCATTATGCTAACTATGAAGGGCCAATGACTGGTAATTCAGTTACCAAACTTTCATTCATTGCCCTGTATTGTTTCATTCAAAGGGCATAATAACTAGGGATTTAATTGAGCCTTCTCCTGGTATAGAGGATGGTTACCAGCTTGTTATTAGCAATTCAATTAAGTTGTAGGTGTTTTATTAAGTGTTTGTCCATAATTATTGGGGCTAGGCTATGACTAATTGAAGGTTGCTAGATATGGATTTTGACAATTTCAAGACTTCTAGGGCTGGGTTGTGATAGTTTGATCCTACCTAGGTTGGGTCGTAACCCTTGTTAACCTGCTAGTGTTTGGTTGTGAATGTTATGATCATGTTAAGGTTGACCCATGACCATAACAAAAACCAACATCATTAAAAATAGATAGTGGATTTATGGGAATGCTCCCTCACAGAATACAACGCATTTGTCCACCATCAAACCTCCTTGTCCCTCCAATATTGGGTCATTTTCGACTATAAATTAGCAGTAACAAGACATAACCTTTGAAGATGGGATGAATATAATAGTTGAAATACATTTCTGGGCATGTTTCATTCTTAAAAGGTGATGAATAACAATAGAAAACTAGCTTTGGTAATTTCCAGTCCAATTTTTATGGTTAAAGCTCCAATTTTGGGCATGAGCAGGCATGGTAAGAGAACTCAATTCTCCTTTACAAACTATTTGGATGGGTTTTGAGTGCATTGTGTGCCCTAGAATAATAGTATACAAATTTAATATATCCTTTTACATTAGCGAAGGTTCCAAAAGTATAAAAAATAGTCATAAAAGCCTTAAAAAATATAGGTTTGATGTGTGTTAGGGATTCATGTGTATGAAATGAAAGCCCTATAGGAGGGTGATTTACCTATGTGACCATTCATGCCTTGTTTCGAGTATTGTTCAACCTGTCGGGGGTATTCATGGCAAGTTTGGATAGGTTCGCATGGTAGATTGTGAATCAATTGTTGTAGCACCATTTGGATCCTTCAGTCAAGTTGAATCCTTGAATCATTAGACAAGTGGAATCCAACAAAGAGTTTTCTCCATATATCTATGGAGTTTAACCTAATAAAGATGCACAATATGGAAGTTTATGAGATGTTTTGGAGCTTGGGTCTCCTTTTGTTCAGTATATGTGACTTCAAAATTATTTGTGTATCTCCTTAATACTAATGTCAATGTCCCTCTTTGTCAAATTAGGAGCATCAACAGAGAAATCTATGGGGGTTCTACTCTATCTATATTGAGCTATATAAGAAGGTATGTGATATTTGATTAGCAATTTGCAGCTTCCAAATCCATTTCTAGAAAGATGTTTGTTGTTGTTCCTAAAACATTTCCCAACTTTAGAGTTGGGGAATCTTCATTGTTGTTAGGAAGGCCAAACCAGGCTTAAATTGCCTAGAATTATTGTTGTCTACTACTATTTAATACCTCAGAACTTGGCCAGTTTAAAAAATGGTTGAATTTTGATGGTAGAAACAATGCCAAGCTCACCTAGGGTTTCTTTATTATGCCCAGAGGTTGTTCATGCCCTTTTTAACTTCTCAAAATGTACTCAGACCCATCCTGAAATGTTTTTTAGTTCTTGTTAGAATTGAGTTTGGGTGAAATGATGCCTCTTTAACTCTGTTATGTGCCCAGAACTAGTCTTGCATGTGCCTAGGCCTTTGATCTAGGGTTTTTCATGAGCCCAGGATTGCCAAAATGTACCCAAATCTACTATGTTCACCACTTCTATCCTCAAAACAAGCCCAGGTATGCTTCTCTCACTTTGTCTCTTCCTAGAGACCTAACATTAATTCAATTTACTCACATTTCGACTGCTAGAGTATGCCCAGAATTATTTTTACTAGTTGTTAGATGGATGATATAAACCCAGATTTGGGTTTTATCACTCTTTTTACCCACACACTTTCCCATAACAGTTCATATATTGAGGTTTTATAATTTTGATATTTTTTTTATCAATTTTTATTTATAATTTTAATATAATTTTTTTATGTAGAATTGAAATTCCATTACATAATTTTGTTAACTTACATCAATATTAAATATTTCTTTATAAACACACCCGACAAAGTAAGGCATTATTTCTTTATGACATTTTTATGAAACGAGGCATGCCATCAATCTTCTTGCAAATTATTTTTCATAATAACTTCATTGAACTTCAACAACATCCTTACTTCCCAATGAGGTTTCAATCCATGAACTTCTTTTTACATATAGACTACTGCGAATCATTTTCAAGTCACATGTTAGCTAATGCTTAGACTACTGCACATGAAATGACGCCTAAAGGATGCCTAAAATTGAAAATAAGGCTTCCTCTACAAAGAAACATGATCATATTTGCCAACAGACACCAATAAATTTCACCCAAAACATAGCATAATTGCTTCTCAGCTCACAGAATTAGCCCAAAATTGGCTTTATGCTCATTCTTTGCTACTAAAACATGCCCAGAACTACTGTTCAATTGTGTAAATCGGCCCAAAATATGGATAGGAGGCTTCTTTCTGCTACTATACATGCCCAAAACTACTGGTACTACTGATTGAGGTATGTAATGCGCCTAGAGGCTAGAACTGCTCCCAAAATGTCGTTTAGAGGCTTAGAACAGTTCATATAATCTACACGTTTGGGATTTATGGTTTTCATGCCCATATTTATTACTATCATGCTGTGTTTTCCCATAGTCAGCCTAGAATTAGAAATGAATCTTGTTTTAGGGATGCTTGAGGCCACAAACAGACCCAGAATTGCCTAGAGTGCTGTAAAAATGGTATAGACCTGTCTAAAAAGTAATATTTGTCATAGGACAAAGATTTCTAATCCATTCACCAATTACAAGCAATCTTTGTCACAAGACAAATATTTCTAGAATTTCGTTTCTTGTAATTGGTAATAACCCCATTAAGTTGGGATCACTTAGAATACTAGGAAATATTGGGACACAATATACTACAGAAGATGGACGAGAAAATGGCTCAAATGAAGACTAGACTAAGGGAAGGTAAAAATTGTTAAAATATCTATAACAATACAAATGGGGACTTACTTCCCTATAGTTGATTTATTATTGTCTCAAGCCCATCTTGATGAAGAAATGGTTTCCTAGAAGATGAAGTTTAAACTCTTCCTAGATTAACCAGTTTCAAAAAAAAGAACTATAAAGATAAACAGAGGGTTTTTTGTTCTTCTCATAGAGATGATATTTTATTTTGGAAATGTATGTGACCTATATGCTTAGTGGGGACAAGTACTGAAACCAATAAACACCTTTTTTTGTTGCAAAAAGATTATCCTTGTGAGTTAATATAAAGTACAAAGAGTAGGAATTTACATCACTAAATTTCCTCTTTCCACCACAGTGAGGAAGGAAAGCATATCCAATTGGGTTGTAATAGTAGAGGACATAGTGTACTCTCGTAGAAATGCACTTAAAATAAATTTTGGTTTCTTAATCTTCCTAAGAACTTTGGAAATCCATTCAATTGAAGACCTTTTTAGGATCCTCAAAGTTGCTTTATATCTTTTTTTACATGAAAGAATTTGTATAAAATAATATGTTTCATAATTCCAGAGGTCTCCATATGATTTTACATATGGAAGGCCTTACATAACCCCTCTAATTTACCTATTGTTTATCTACTATTATATATCATATATCTCTCAACGTTTGGTTGTAACCCTAAACGATGGATCCATTCCATTCCATTCATCAAGAATTCTATTCAATTAAACCCTAAACATGAAGAATTCCATTCAATTAAACCCCAAATGATGGATTCGGATGTGACTAATACAACCTCAAAACCATAATGGATATCGGGAAAAGATTCAAATGTGACAAATAAGTCATTTCCAGCAATGGAACTTGAGGAAAATTTCCATTTCCTTGTTTATACGTTTTTCTTTGTGTCAAGCTGAGAATATTGTGATGATGGAGGAGCATACATTTCTCTCTTGAAGATATTGTAGATACAATTGATAAATATAAAAGGATTCCCTAGGCCTTCCAACCTGGGTATCACTTGTAAAAGTTGTAGATCAACATAAAACATTAGTTTGTTTTTAAACAAGTGTTCAGCCTTAAAGATCGACATCTACTATATGAAGGATTTTTTCAACATTATTAGGAACCCTTATTTGAAAATTTTTATTCAGTGAATGAAAATAGTCATGCTTGATGAAAGAAAGAGGTATAGTGCAAAGAGTAACATCTGCGATGTGTTCATTGAGTTATTTAGTTCATTGGATACAAGGGTAAACACTAAAACCAGGAAGCGTAAAACCATGCATAAATATATGATCTTCATAGAGACTTGTGTAAATATCAAGAAAATAGTTAATGAAAAAATGAATAGATAAGGATTGAGTTATTTGGTTCATTGGAGACAAGGGTTGTCCTAGTTTTTAACATAGTATGGTAGTTGTCTAGGGTTAGGGTTAGGGTTTTACATGCCTCAATCCTTAATTAATGTTAGGGATTTTAACCCTATACATTCAAGTTCTTGAAAGTCCAAGAATGACTAGCTCCATGTGTGTGAATAGTGTGAGATGATATGGAATCCACTTGGTATTACGGTGGTCAACATGATATGTCAAATTGTGGGAGGCTTAACTTCCACATACAAAATTTAAGAGAGGTAATTTTTGCAACATTTAAAACATATCGTTGTGTATAATAATAACAAGGTTTTGTGAGATAATATTGCACATTTTAAATCCTAACAAATCTCATTTAATTCCTCAAATAGAATCCATAAGGTTCTAGACCCTAAATCACCAAATTGGAACCTGCGCATAAAATGGTCCCTACAAACCAATACCTCCAGTTTTTCAACCTAGAAAGTAACAAAACAAGAGACAAATTATATAATGATTCATTCTATATCATACTCCCCATGTAGGGAGGCCTTTGGTCCCCAAAATATTTTACTAGAAGAGGTGAGGAATATTTTCCTCTACCTTCTCCTCGGAGTATCATTTTCCCTTGCTTGGAAGTTGTACTTTCAAATTTATTCCCCTTCTAACCAATATTTTATCCCTCTAACCAATATTTTTTTAAGTATTCCAAAAACTTGACTTCATTGGGAATGTTTTCATGGAATGTTCTCAGTGAATGTATTCCAAAAACTTGATTTCATTGAGAATGGATTCCAAAAACTTGACTTCAACAAGAATGTTTAAATCCCTAACCCTAACACTAGACAACTACCATACTATTTTAAATCCTATGGGTATAGATTAAGGAGAGAGGAGTGGCAAAGAAAATGAATAATCAGGCCAATGTAGACTGGTGAAATGACCTAGAATTTGTGTGATTAGGTTTGTGTAGTGTTAGAAGCTCTCACAATGTCAACGCATCTATAGAGGTTGGAGAAAGTAATGCATTTCATCGGATATCTGACATATATGATATAATACCGATATATTACATTAGTTTATATGACTTTAGCCATGTCTACAGGGAGCACAATATGAGTGCATACCATTTATCGAAGGAAGCATTGAATATGAAGGATGGCCTCCTCTCCTTCTCATAACTTTTAGAAGGAGAAATCATTAAGGAAGACATGATACAATTAATTTAAAAGCCTCTTGATTCATGTGGCATAGTCTTTTTTGGTTCATTCTACTATGGGATACATCAACATCTTTATTGTTATAGCTGGGGATATAGAGTTTGTTTTCATCCCCTCAAGGGTGTGTTTTCTCCACCCTCGATGCCTCCTTGGATAAGCTGTTTGGGATCCTTATGTTCTCTGTGTGGTATTGCTACTTCAGTCATCTTGGGATTTTGTATTCCGTCCCTCCCCTTGTGATATTTTTTGATACTTATGATCTCTACTCGTTAATGGACTGACTTATTTCCAGGACTATGTAAGAGTTACATTTTATTCACTACTGAATATCAAGGAACACCTCTTTTTATTCTGAAAAAAAGATACAAAATATTTGCAAATGATTTTATCACATATATTGAGATCCGTAAACTAGGTATTTTATATTTTTGGTTGAGGAAACAAACTAGATTTTAATAGGTACACCTAAGAATATTGTAGAAAACATAGTTTGTATTTTGAGATTAAATGGATGAAGCATTTGATAAGGAATGAGTTGATATCTATATCGTGTTAAAGGACTATGTGATGAATTGTTATACTAGGGAATTATTGATATTATTTGGAATAATGATATGATCATTATGTCATTCTTATAAGTCTTTCAAAGTTTTTTGCTGGTATTTTTCTATTATTTGCCAATTTGTTTCTGGCGATGGTGCAGGTAGAACCAAACAGGTATTTGTCACACCTGTCTTCTTCTAGCGAGGGAAGTTTGGGAAGGCTAGAGGAAAGTGAGACATCCAATAGGTCTACAAGGGCTAGATCAACTAGATGTCATAAGATCACAAGAAAATTCAATAAATGCATGGATTTTTTTCTCAAAGGAGCGGGGTCATGTTCCTATGATGATGAGACAATGGGAGACATCGAGGTACCCTTAAGGTACAAACACCTAGTGAAACAATGGGTACCTAGGGATGTTCCTCAAGTAAACACTGATTTTTGTGTTAATAAGGTGATATATAGAATTTCACCATCGTCATTACATGGATTGGGGTTGTTTTGCATGGATGGCATAAAGGTTGGATACGGCAAATGTATAGAATTAACGGAGTATGTTGGACCCCTTACAACTACAGTGATTGGATGCACATGGTCCAATATACATGAATTATGTGTAGATATGGATTGTCAGCGAATTATGTATAACTAAAAGACAAAGATCAAAATAAATGAGCAGCATTATACATTGATGGAAGGCCAAAAATAACTAGGAATATTAAGTGGTTTATAAATAGTACACAATGAGGGTCTACACTTAAGAAACCCAGCTGCATATTTGAGTCACATGAATGAAACTGTGTCTTTGTATGTGCCATTAATTCAATAGTTGTTGGGGAAGAACTGTTTATTAATTACAATTTGAATCATGTAGATACAAACACGGTTAGTATGGTTGTGCTACATCCAACAATTTATCCGAAATTTTATTAATTATTTTAACATCTATAGGATTTTTTCGTCAGCATATAATTATGATTTTCTATTAAATTTCCTATGTTGACTTCGCAGGGAGGTGATGGGGGCCTCATCACCCCAGCAAAAGGTGAGAGGAGTACATGATCCATGAGGCAACAGGTATACATCAAAATGTTATGTTTTCAAATTGTTTTAGTGAATATTTTGGTTTCGTTAGGTAATTTTTAGTATGTTTTTGATGAAAGGTTCTCTCAAGGGCACCTCACTCATAGTAGATGTTAGTAGACCTTAATCAAGGTGGAAGTTATACACTGATATTTCCATTGTAAAAATTTAGGATGGACAAAAAGATCTATTGTTATGTATTTCCATTAGTATATTCGGTTCATTTATATAATATTATCTATGTTCCATGCAGAGTGTTGATAAAGGAATCCAAATGGATATTGACCATCCAACTGTAGCATCGAGGCAACAGGTACACATGAATATAATTCTACATTTGAAATAATTAAAAATTGTACACATGTATATCATGTAGCATAATGTTTATTTTGTTATATATTTTTTTTGTTTTTTTGTTTGCATTCATGCTAATAATGTTGCCTAATGTTTTGCAGGTTGATGACCAAATAATGTAATTCCAGATGACTGGAGCATCGAGGAAAACTATAAACCTAAATGTAATTCCACATTCTAAATACTTAAAAATTGTACACATACAAAACAAGTAGCATAATGTTTATTTTCATTATGTATTTTTTAGTTTTTACATACTGCATCATTGTGATCATGTTCTCTAATTTTTTTCCAAGTGGATTATCAGGGAAATTCCCCATCTGTTGATCAGACCACACCCTCGTCTACAAATCAGGTAATCCTATATGTAATCCTAGGAATCTATCATGATAGATAATTTTTATTAGTATAAGTTTTTGCACAAACTATTGCTTCAAAAACTAAGCAATGTGTTATATATTTATGTTGTTGATAGGGGATTCGGTTGATGAAACACCAACTTAGAAGTGTTTATAGTTTTATGTCTCCAAGTTGATGAAAGATAATGAAATTAGTATGTCTAGAGACCTATTGAGGGTGCTACAGAAGACCATGGAAATACAAAATGAGGAACTATTTTTTCTATCATTAATAGTTCCACAAACAAAAGAGATCAAATCAAAGATTCAATTGTTGTTCCAGAGATGTTAAAAATTGCAAGTCATTTCCAAAATAATATTGTGAATTCATTTAGACCTTTATAATATATAATTTTATATGATATTAAACTTGTAATACAATGGTTTATATATATAGGTAATTATGCAACATAACAGTGGTGGTCAATGCGTTGTTGGTCCCAGTGACAAAACCACTCCACGTACACCACATACTACTCTCTTTTTTTCCACTGAATAGTTGGAAACACACTCTATGATACTCTCGATGTGAGCAGAAGGGGTGGATGCAGGGTTATATACTAATGCTGATGTTGAAGCAACATTTCCTGGATCTTCTCATGTCACTAGCACCGGTTCAATAGTAACAACATTCTTGGTGAACGAATAACTCATTCCAATAAAGATGGAGAATATTCCAGGTGATTATATATTTTTCAATTTAGTTTTTATAATTTGTGTCTAATATACTTATTATATTTTTTAATGTTGACTAATGATGGAATTAATTTTTTGTAGGAAATGATGTATTTTATAAACATCTAAATGATTTTTCCTTGGAGATCTTCGAGCCCACCATCCACACAATGTCGGACAGACAAGAAAAATATTTAAAGGATGTGTTGACTAATCGCTTGGTTGGTTTGTTTGGAAAAGATACCTTCGATACATTGAAGGTCCTACAGAAGGCTGAACCATATCTAAATATTGTCTAAGACCAGTATAGGGTTCACCTAGAAAATAACCCTAGGTATGAGCATCCTTCGATGATTCCATCAAGGAAGTGGAAAGCCCTGGTGGAAGATGGAAAAGAGAAGGGTCTGAGAAAAGAAGGAATGATACCACCAGGAACAGGGATGTATGCAATACATTCCAAAATGTAATGGTAAGCCTTATTACTATAAATTTGTATATCTAATTTAGAACATTGACTAATGTGATTCAACACTAGATTAGGCTGTCAGACACCAAGGAAATAATGGAAAAAATTGGTCAACAGAAGCTTGGTCCTTGTGGTTATTCCAATTTGGCGGCCTGATATGTAAGTATCAAAAACCCAAAACTTAATCCAAATAAAATATAGAAAATTATTTTCGTTTTATTCTAGAAAAAAATGTAAAATTAATGACATCATGAAAATATGTAGGCCAACCGGTACAAAAAATTGCCCACAGAGGAAGACATGAAGCTTGGCTTCGAACAAGGATTTGACATTGTTGTTGAATGTTGGCGAAGCTTGTATAGGCATACTGCACTATCTTCTGTTGATCCATTTGGTGCACAGTTATATAAAAAATATATATTTTAATGATAATTTATTAATTCTCATGTAATTTATTCATTATAAAAAATGAATATAAATTATTGATTCCTTTTTTAGAAGGAAAGTAATGATCCCATTCATGTCGAGGGTGTACACCAACGAGATGAAGATCATGCTTTGATTACTGCTAATGAATTTATTAATATGCTACTGTTTTGTATAGATAATTGCAGATGATGAAGATTAATTCTAATTCTACACAATTCAACTGTGGAGCATGTAGATGCTGATAAAACTGAACAAGTTGACCCTGTAAAGGATAAAGATGAACATGTTGATGTGCCCATGCCAGGTAAAAAAACACATTTGTAATGTTTTTTTAAATGAATTACTTGTATTTATAAAAATAAAAATAAATTAATGAAACATTTTGACATTATTGCATAAATTCATAGCGCTTCACCGCAAGTTCAACCTTGTGAGAAGTTTAGTAGGGAGACTAATGATGAGATTCCGGAAGATGCACTTCTGACTAAATATTTAATGAGAAGAAAAGTAAAAACGAAGTGACTAAAGAAAATTCGAGTAATTCTTATTTATAATAAAAAAATTTACATGGTTTTTTCCCTCTATTTCATGAATGACTTGTTAAATGCATGCTTTAATCAATGGTTTACTAATTTTTTTGATTGGATATTGACTAAATGAACGGTTTAATAAATGATTTAATGAATGGTTTAATGAATGTAATTTTGAGTTGTTGAATGATTGAATGGTTTAATAAATGATTTAATGAAATCTTCTTTCAGCTATTAAGTGAAATAATTTGCGGTAAATTGTTGTTTGCAAGTATATACAATGGGTTGAGAGTGATGTGAGTGGGGGAGGGGGAGGGGGAGGGGCCATAAGAGCTTCCACATTCACATGTTTGTTCATGTTTAGTAGATAATATTCAATTATTATCAAAACATAGAGGAGCTCAATGAATGGTAAGGAAGAATACATTAAAAACATTTATTTCTATAAATGTAGTGTTTAAATTTTACTATTGCTATTTAACTCCTCCATTGGAACTTGTTACATATAGCGTTGAGAAACATTTCCATAGTTAAGAGGCAAGAAATAATGTTTTTATGTGATTGATGCCCTTACATAAATAATTTTTTTGATTCTCCATGTTTTATCAGGTGATCTATTGTTAACAATTAATTTACATGAATCATTTGAATAGTATTTCAATTTACCTTGTAATGGTATTGTATTTATTTGGATTGGTTTTGTTATTTTCATAAACATACAAATGTTTATTTGATGTGTCATAACATGAAATTATTACAACAGGAAAAAATTTGAAGTATGTTGAACGATGTTTTGAAAGGTAAAGTAGAAGAAGACAGTGCGAAGCTCCACAAATCAAGGTATAATTATGTTTTATTTTATTTGATTGAATTGTGTATTGGGTATTTATGCATGTGCACACATGCACATTTAGGTGATGATGGTGATTACCATAAATTCAGGCTAACTTTGTTCTATCTGATCTATAAAATTACCTTAATTAGTTTGATTTATCAAGTTGTTTCTATGATTGAATAACTTGGAAAAGAAACTTCTTATTTTTATTAGTAAGTTGTAGAATCCAGTATTTTCACAAATATTTTTAAAAATAGATCTATTGTATTTGTAGGCCAAGAATTCCAAGAGAGTACTTTTATAATGTATATATATATCCTTTCCTTTATGTCATTCCAGTAGTAGCATTAGAGTATGGTACTGGTGAGCTATTAGCAAACCCTATTCTTTCCTTAAGTGTATGAGGGTGGGGCCAATTTAGGTTTACCATCCATAAAAGGATGAAAATCTTCTTGCTAGTGAAACATCTCTAGGCCAATTCTTTTCCAATTTCGTGAAGAAATTATACTCCTAAAATGCTTGGAATATTGGGTGAGAAGGACTCGTTGGCACTCCGCTCCCCCCTTATTCATTAGCCATCCTAGCTAGCAATTCTACCAGTGATCACGTCCATCCTATCCAGTCGGTCATCAATCCCAACAAGACTAGCATAACCATCCATCCTAGTGACCCCATCCATTCTATCTAGGAATATCAACAACCATTTAAGGTTTACCTTCCCAACTTACCTCACGATGCTATTTTTTTGGTTATCTTCTTCCCAAGCTAGGTTTGATGATGATGGGATTAATCACCTACAAGGTGTCCTCCATCATTGTATTTTACATTTTAAAAAAAAGTATATAATATATATACATTATATTCCCCAACTTCATTATTGATTACCTTAGTTGAATATGTATGCTCATTTTCTCCCTTGACACCTTGGCCAACTTCTTCTATTTAGAAAAATTCATCTGAAACCTCCATTATTTCCTCTTTCATTTGTGAGCCTCAGTCAATTGATTTCTTCAATTCACATATCCATCTAAGTTTGATAGTTATTAATTATGTTAATTTCTACATGATGGTACTGTATAATCTATGTTATCTTTGTTGATGTGATTTTCTTATTTGTAGCCTTAAGGTTTTCACATTCACGCTTTTATTTTGTTATTTTTTAATTTGGGGGGGGGGGGGGGGGGTCTACTTAAACTTGGTTGAGATTCTCTTCTTTGTAACCTCCATAGGGATTTTGTCGGTGCTAGGCACAAATCCTCAGTATGGTTGTATTCATGGCTTGATCTTCATCTGAAAGGTATGTTTTAATAGTCCACCCAATATGATGAAATTATTTTGATATCTCATTAATCATGAGTCAATCATCCACATATCCCACAAAGCGAATGTTGATATATAGTGCATGAAATCCCTTGTTCTAATAATGATATCATTGGCTATGAAAAAATGAAACATTAATTTCTGGAATTGAGCAATGAATAGGTAACAGGGTTAGGTATTGTTTATTCTTTCCCAAAGAAATTTATCCCACATCCAACATGCAATTAAGTTTTAAGGTTTCAATTGACAAGACTTTGTGAAGTTAGAGATGATTTGTGAAATTATATTACCCTGCGAGATCAGTCAATGAGTTTTCTCTAGACATGGACTATGCCTTGTCGCAAGAATTGGATTTGGTGCGTGTCAATCAAACTGTGATGTTAATATAGCGATACCCAACTAAACTATTTCCAAGCTCACCATTTGGACCCATCCTTTTCTCACCACTTGGCCTATTTTCTCAAGCAATTGACCCAATGTTTTGAAAGCTTTACACTTTCACTTGTAATATTCTTCAAGAGGACTATAGGAAAGAAACATAATTTTAATTATGGAAATTATTTCCAGGCTCACCACTTGGCCTATTTTTCTCAACTAGTTGACCCAAATTTTTGCAAGGTTTCCACTTGGGCTCATGATATTTATCAAGATAAAGAAACATTATTAATTATGGATGTGGTAATTTATTTTTGTATTAGTGAATCTAGAGTGGACATATCTCTATTGGAATCATCACAAAGACATACGACATATTGATACAGTGAGAGCTTACACATTTGGTGCTCATTATTTTGTTTAGGTATAGATTGTGTTACCCAGTGATATGAATTTACAAAAGGCTCGTGGTATTGGTTAAGCAATTCATAAAAAATCAGAATCTCTTCTTGAGATAGAACGAGATTTTGTGCATTTACACTATCAATACAGTCACAGACGCGAGCATTTAGACTAGAATATTCTTTTATTTGGAGAGTGGATGTAGTACCTTAATCCTCTATGCTCATGATAGATGGATATCTCAACCATATGATGAAGGCGGTAGTCATTGGGAGAAAATTTATTTCAGTTTGACAACAATTTGTGTAATAAAAGGGAAGACACATCTCTGAGTATATTGTCCCAGTTCTGTGGGTTGGAAATGCATAGATCTTGCACCATCTCTATAGATAACTATCAATTTGTTAAGAGTAAGATACAGTAGTGTGAAGAGAGATATATTCATAGCCTCGAGATTATCTTACGAGCCACAGAACTGTGCTACCAATTTCTTGGTAACAAGTTGAGTTTCATTGTTTGGGAGTCTCGGCTTATTTGTGGAATTTCAACAGCCTAAAGAGTGTTCTATGGTTTATTGGAAGGGACAAAATACTACAGAAGCACCACCTTGCTCACTGTCCATATTTAATGTAGTGTCTTTTGAAATAGAGCATATATTTGCAGCCCAAATTGGTAAAGTCATGCTCCACTTCCAACCTTTTATGTGTCTATGAAGCTATATTAGTCCCAGTGCTTGCTAAGGTTTTGAAAATAAAGAAAGGCCACCACATTATCCACTTGCAAGGTTCTTAATTCGGATCTCTGCTATAAGCATTTCAAGGCATGTAAACTATATCATTCATGAATTATGCAAATTTGAGCAATCTATACATTTCAATGTTAGTATGAGTTATTATGATGGAATAAAGGGTTGTTAAATGAGTTTCACCTACAGCAATAGTATATAAAGTGTTTTCTTAAATGCTTCTTGCAAATACACAATTAAATGGACAAATCTGATTCCATCTCTCAGCTAAATGTTAAACGTAAATATGAGATATATATACTTGCATCTAAATGTTTTGTTATGACTATTATGTCATGGTTTTCTTGAGCAAATAAGCACAAGCTTCCCATTTATCATCAATCCAAAAACACAAGGAAACTTACTTTATAGGGCCACAATACATATTGTTAAGGAAAGTGCTCAAGCAAGTGTTTGAACTTATCCAAGTACACTTTGTTAATCAGAAAATAGATCTTAGTTTCATTGCTTAAATGCTACCTCAAAACCAGATCCTCATGTACAACAGTGACATATGAAACATATTGACTGAAGGTGCAATCACTACTTATCATAACAAAAATATTAGGAAAGACTTGTAAATATAAACAATGTTGCTAGGATGTCTTACACATCGGTTCCAAGTCTTCAACCAAATATAAGGAATGGCTTTAAAAATATAAAATATAGGCTTTAAACGAATTTTTTTTTAATCTTTCTTTTCTGGGATACTCCCTAGAGATTGTATTCATTCTTCCATTAATTTTTGTTGGGATTTCATAGTTTTTTAGCATTCCTTATTTTATTAGTTTGAAGAGTTGTTTTTATGAGAAGGACTAGTTTTTCATATTGTAGTTTTGTTTTTTCAAACTTACATGTAAGTATTGATTGCCATTATGGTGCTTGAAATGGAAACTTTGAATCATCCATGCAGATGTCTTACACCAAATTTGTCATTGGAAGCCATTTGTCCCAAATATTAGAGCAGTTGCAAATATGTGACAAGAAACATTTTGTCAGTGTTTGCAATCTTAGTGTTAGGTTGGACAATGTTTATTTTTATTTAGGAACTTGTTTTTAATGCAGCATATGATGTAATTTTCTATACATTCTTAGAGAGCACATTTGACCAGATGAATCAACCTGGGTTCCTACCTAACATGTCCTCTATGTTTCATGATGTAGAAAAGGATGAGAGGGAACATAGTGAGAAACTAGAAATTAATTTTTGGATTCTAAAGACATGTCCGGGAACATATAATTTAGTAAACAAGAACCTTCTTGTTTGTGATGACTACCATAGTGCTATAAAATTCATTTCGAATCTTTCCTACCCAAAAATAATTACCAGGGGCATGAACTTCTTCCATCATTTGAAGGACGGGCATTGTTCATGTGGGATTATTGGTAATTCTCTTTCGAACAACAAACATACAATCTCTTGGGATGACATTAAGATATGCATGCAGTTTTGTTTCACATTTGGAGCCACCTATTAGGTATTCTATTTCAACATTTCATGCAATTATCAACAATTGATAGATATAGTCCTAGCATTGGCAAGTGAATAGTAATATATGAAAAGTACTCTTTTAATATAGTATTTATTATCATGAATTCTCATAGAATATATTGTGGTATGCTCACAAATAGTTATGTAAATTGAAGTTAGAAACTTGTTGATTTTTTAGGTAGTACAATGATTTTACAATGTTTCTACATATTTTGGTTCACTTGAAGATATCATAGAATATTGATAGCCATGCTATGCATTGAGTAAGGATTATAAGTTTCAATAGTTTATTATTTTAAGCATGAAACTATTGTTTTTACATATTTTAATGAATTTTATCCATGAGTTCTTATCTCTTGTGTTTTTGACAAAAATAAATTGACCGTTTGACTCATGTGGCTTTGCAGAACTACAATTAAGTTTGAAGTAACACACCTACTGTATTCCCCATTAAATTTGGAACTAAAGTTGCTACATCTACAAGCCAATGGTGATCATTGATGGAAAACTTGTTTTCCTATGCTTGCACATTCTATTTCACCTAGCTATTTGGGATGGATTCATACTTCAAAAAGACAGAAAATGTTACAAAAACTACAGGTTGAAAATATGAATGAAACTAATATAAACACCGAGGATCATGTCAAGTCCAATAAGAGCCAATATTTTGGTTTAAGGTGATTTTAGGTAACTTATTGATGTCTCATGATATTTTACTAACATTTACCGCTATCTCTTGTTCAAACAACTAGATTTCTAGTTCAATGCCTTAAATTTTGTTGTTGTTTTTGGGCATTTTCATTGAAATTTGCCAAAAAAATGTCAACCCATGTCTAATAGACCTATAAGTATCAATAATTTCTTTCAAATTAACTTTTAATGTATATTTATATGAATACATCTAAATGTAAAGAGCCTCTTAAAAGAAAATCTTTAAAATTATTTGTGGGTACTTTTGCATTTGTGGCTACCACGCGCTAGTAATCACTTTGTTCTTGCACTTATGTTTGTTATCTCAGTTAATATGCTTAGGGTAGGAAGTTTATTCTTATGAGAATGATGGGTGTGGTCATGAAGGTCCGTAACAATCACAAGTATATAGTATACTTCTTGCAGACAAAATAAAAGATGATATTTAATCATGCCAAATTGCGCCCCCATCTCGAATTCATATATAGAAAATGAGTTGAAGCTTCCAAGGTATGCACATTACTTCTCTTGTTTCACTTAATGAGAATTCGTATTTTTTTTTAATTAATGACATGATTTTTTCCCTTTGCTAAGTCATCAAATGGATAAAGTGCTTCTAAGTTTGTTGTTTTCCCATTGTTTTCTGATTTTTATGTAATGTTTATTTCTTATGTCTTCCGTTGTCCATGATACCCTATTCTAGGATGGCATGCTTTTTGGTTTGTCGCTGGACTTCTAAGTACATTTTACTGTGTTTGGACCTTTTATTTTCCACTTTATATGTATATCTTATAGGCCTTACTGAACTCTAGCTAGTATCACTATCTAATCCTTGATTCTCTCCAGGTATGTGAGAAACTGTGAAGAATGTTTTTGGACTTTATTTTTGTTACCATCAAATTTTTTTAATTATTTTAAGCTCTAAGAATCTGAGAAAATTGAACCTATTTTGGGTATGTATTACCAACCACCTCTTCTCCTTATCGAACACGAAAGATTAAATGAAGCAACAACATTATTTTTAGAAGGTTTGAATTTTCCCAAACCTAACTCATAAAGAGGAAAATTCCCACCGTCGACGAATAACATGGAGGAATCAAAGGATGAGTCTAGGTTAGAAATTTTGACATCCATGCATTATGTGTTAAAAAACTCCTCATTCCTCTTGTTTTCAATGTCCTCCCTTTCCTTTTCCTCATCTTCTTTTATTACTTTCTTCTTTACATGAAATTTTTATTTTTCTTCATCTTCTTGTCTTTACGTTTCCCTTTGAACTTCAACCTCTTGTCTCACTTTTTATGTCGTCTTTTATGATTCTCTTTATGTATTTACCTAAAATTATTTTTTTGTTGTATCTATTGTTGCTACCTATATCTAACTTTTCTCTTTTTTTACCTTTCTTTCTACAAATTCTCTCTCCTTTTGTTAACTCCTTCTCTACGCTTGCTACTCATTCTCAATGCCATCGCACCTAATGAAACCTACTTCCAATAGACCTCTTCTTCTTTCCAAATTTAATTTTGATAAGGCCACCTATATTTGCAATCATGTAAATGGTGGGACACCACATCAACTAGATTTTGTCTCCTAAATCTCTGATTCCTTTTACATTTACTATAATGTATGAACATAAGCTTTGTCATTACAGTAAAACTTGAAGATGTTGGTAAAATTTCCAAACCAAGAACAAAAGGTTAGTCACATGATCCCAGTGTGTAGGTTAGTCTACTATATATTCCCAAAGGTGCACCAATTATTCCAACACTACTTCAACAACCCCCCCCCCCCTCCCTCCGACGTAACTCGAGGGAATTGAACTTGGAACCTTTCTCTTATACCATGTAACTTTTGTTGTTACACCAAAACTTGCAAATGTTGGTAAAATTTCTAAACCATTCACACATGGTTAGTCCCATGATCCTAGTGCAGTGGTTAGTCACATGATCCTATTGTGGTGGTTATTCCATAATATATTCCCAGATGTGTGGTGGTTATTCCAACACTAATCCAACAATACACCTATGAAAAGAGGTAAAAGGGGCCACAATACCTTCTTGTGATGGGAGAGGGTTTCATACTTCATAAATAAAAAACTTGTCAAGAATGAGTTTGGGTAATAGGTGTGGCCATTTGGTAGCCCTAAAAATTCTAATGTATGCCCCTCTTTTAGTTACATACAAGTATCTATTCTCACTTATTGCTTGCATTGCATATTTCTAATATGTATTGGGTAGGCTCACAGAATATCATGTTCTACATGTGCATTATGATAGGCTCACAAAATATATAATTTATTATAAATGTGTGTTCCTAAAGTATTTTGAAATGTACATGGATGATAACTATGCTTGGTCACCAATGCTTTCATGTCTCTGGAAATATGTTAGAAACATACATCACATATAGCAAGTATGATGACATGTAGAATGTTGGAGATATTATGGTGGTCATGTATTTGTCTTTGGAGATTTTCTTATTCATGGAGGTTGATAGTATAGATTTCCACTTGAAAATTTGGTTGACCAAGGTGGCGTAATAAATGAGTGGGACCCAAGCCTACTCGAACTCCGAAGAATATTCCTCCCCATATGCTCTAATTATCAATGCATGATAGCAATATCATGAGTTCTCATATTCTTTGTAAGATTCATTCCTAATATCCTATATCTAAATATTTGTTTATTGATCCACCAATTATTAATGGTATTGTGATAGTTAATGCTAAATTGTAAGACGATTCTTTAGTAAGGTTTGGGAACTTATAACAGATATCTAGGCGATAAGGTTGGAAAGAGAAAATGATATTCCCTTTTACATCTCTTATTAGCTTTTTATTGATGTGTGCATGACTAATAAACCAAGGTAAGAATTCATCACATCGGAGAATTGTTGGCCTCGCTAGCACTTTATCAATATCTAAATTTTTGATCATTTGAGATAATCCTTCATTAAGATTCGATTGAATAGATAGTGGTAATTATGGATAAGTTTATTCTATAAAAAATTGATACACTTCTCCCATTTATAATTTGAGCTCATCATATATATTGCATCATGTATCCCTGTAGAATGTCCGTAGGGTACCCATGTATACCTATGGCTCAATTTATTCCTCTCTACCTAGTCTCATTTCATCAACTACGTCCTTCAACTTCTTCCATCATTTAGATTCCATCTCTTATTCTTGAAAATCATTCATGTTAACAACAAATCAGATTAACTTGTTTATAAAAAATGAAAGTATAATGTGCATGTCCATGATTGTTTTCCTATTGCTAAAAAATATATCATCTTCCAAGAAAGAATCAGAATTTGATAAAGGTGAAATTTGTCAGTTGAGTAGTTGATTTGCAATTATTCAAAGATTTATTTAGTGGGTTTAGTATTGGGTCAAGAAATAACACATAGTAGGTGAGAAGGTAATAGCTACAACGTTGCTCCATTTATGGGCATCATGAATTCATATTTCTTCTTCTTATAGTTTGATACAATGTAGGCCAATGATAATAGATGAAACTAGAAATATCAAGAAAGATCAGGGTTTTTAAAGAAATGAAGGAATTGGGATCAGATAGTTTTATAGATGGATATTTTGAATATTTTTTTCATTAAAAATGTTGTTGTGTTGTACTTGCATATTTCCATTATTTTTGTTCTTGTTATTGTTGCATTGGATTTTGTGACATGGTTGGGATCGTAATATTTTCATATCCCTTTCTAACATAATTTTACTTCAGAGCATATGTTCTTATACTTTTATTTTTTTGTATGTTTTATTTTTGATGTAAAACAACAATTGAACAAGTTGATTACTTTAGTTCCCACTTTCTATAGGTATCTTGATGGAGTACTAGATTGCTATCCGAAAGAATGGATATCACCCGCTAGTAATCACTTTATTCTTGCACTTATCCTTGTTATCTCAGTTCTAGTCAGGGTAGGAATTTGATTCTTAGGACAATGGTGGGTGTGGTCATGAAGGTCCTTAACAATAATGAGTATATAATATACTTCTTCCAGACAAAATCAGAGATGATATTTAATCATGTTAAATTGCACCCTCATCTTGAATTCATATATAGAAAATCAGTTGAAGCTTCCAAGGTAAACACATTACTTCTGTTCTTTCAATTCATGGGAATTGGTAGTGCTTTTTTAATAAATGACAAGATTTTTGTGGAAATTAAGGCCAGCAATAGATTAATTTTACTCACAACAATTATCAATTGATCATGCAAAATTGCTAATAAGAGAGACTGAATATGGAGCTATAACACTAAATTGTATTAACTGAGTGTACAATATCCAACCCTGTAATAACATAGGTTGCTGAATAAATAGAATACATCAAGAAATTGAATACATGAGGAGGCATCCAAATATAACATAAAGCAGGCTTACCAAAAATAAGCAAATCCCCCATAGGTGTAAAAAGCTGATCCCAAATCTGTCATGGAGCTCACGAATTGGCAAAAAGGCATAGGCAAGCTAAAGAGTGGTGGAATGGAAGCTCATACATGCTTTTGCATGGAGAAAAGAGAGGAGGATGTGTAGGACAAAAAACAAGTCAACCTCACCTAGTCTAACTTTTCCTTTTGCCTTAAAACACTGAAAAAACAGGCAATAAAGCAGAAAAAGCAGAAGGGCACCTAGGACGCTAGGAATAAAGAAGAATTGATTCCTTTAGCTCTCCCATGCGCTACATGAGTCAAATGTGGAAATTTTGACCTCTATGGATAGGAAAATAGCAACTTGCACAAGGTGGGACACATGAACTAGGCAAATAAGACAAAAATAAATGAATTAATGTCTAAGTGGGTAAACTATGGGTTGATTATTCTAACACCCCCCCTTAAGCCTGAATTATGAGTCATATATCAGAAAATTATAGGGCCTAGAAACAAGGCTTAGTCACCCTTTACATACTGCAAATCCATTTAAACAAGGAAAGAGGCAAAACCAACTTGGGAAAATCCTCCCTTAAACATGGACTGTAAAACAAAATTGTAGAATCTTGTCTTCACTCATGCTTTCACAGCATGATCAGCAATCCGTAGCAGTGATTTGAGATTGTTGAATGTCTTCTCACAAAATGCTTTGGTGAAAATGTCAGCTACTTTTTTTGAAGATGAACAGAAGAGTAGGTGAATGGTGCCATCATGCACAAGTTCTCTGATGTAGTGCATATGGATCTCAATGTGTCTAGTTCTCTGCTTTTGAACTGGATCCTTGCAGATTCTAATGGTACTCTGGCTATCACAGTAGATGGTAGTTGAGTACTCAGGTTTGAAACTACACTCTCCAAGTAAACCCTGCAACCATAAACATTGAGTTGCTGCATTAACAACTCCTCTGTACTCTGCTTCTGTAGATGAGAGTGCAATGGCACTCTGTTTCTTGCTTGACCAGCTGATTGGACCTTCTGCAAGCATGAACACATATCCTGATGTGGACTTTCTGTTTGTGTTATCACCTGCCCAATCACTGTCAGTAAATCCAATCAACTCAAGATCAGATTTTGCTTTATAGAAGATCCCATGTGTCCTTGTTCCCTGAACAAAGTTAAGGATTCTTTTGGCTTCTTTCCAATGGATCTCTTGAGGCTGATCCATGAATCTAGAAGCCACACTTACTGCATAAAAAATATCAGGTTGAGTATGTGTTAAATACAACAAACATCCAATCAATTGCCTATACAGTGTATTGTTTACCATCGGTGAAGAATCAGCTTCTTCCAGCTTTACTCCTGAAAGGAAAGGGGTTTTGCTTGCTTTGCAATCCTTCATTTTGAATTTGTTCAGCAATTCCAAGGCATATTTGGACTGGTGCACCTTGATTCCAGCTTTGGTTTGAGAGATCTCAAGCCCCAAAAATTGACTTAAGAGCCCCAAATCTGTCATGGAGAAGGCTTGGTTCATAGCTCCTTTTAAGGAAGCAATCTCAGCCTATGAGCTTCCTGTAATGAGGAGGTCATCAAAATATAACACAATGATCATTAATGAACCATTAACTAACTTGAAATAGACATTTGGATCTGATTTGCACCGAACAAAATTCAGTGATAGCAAGAAGCTATCAATCTTGGCATACCAAGCCCTGGGGGCTTGCTTTAGCCCATACAATGACTTTCTCAACCTGCACACAAGAGAAGGGTTAGTAGCAAAACCTTGAGGCTGCTACATATATATCTCCTCAGTGAGATCTCCATTCAGGAAGGCAGACTTTACATCCATGTGATGTACCTCCCATTGCCTTGAGGCTGCAATGACTAGAGCTAGCCTGATGGAGTCCATTTTTGCCACTGGGGAAAAGGTCTCACTGTAATCTATGCCATGAAACTATGAGTAGCCCTTGGCCACCAATCTGTCCTTGTACTTTAGTGGTGAACAATCAGCAACAAATTTGGTCTTAAAGACCCACTTACACTGTACTAGTTTTCTCCCTGGAGGAAGATCCACTAGCTCCCATGTGTTGCTCTTCTGGAGTAAGCTGAACTCCTCCTTCATGGCCGTTTGCCATATTGTATATCCTGCTACTTATTCATATGTTTGAGGATCAGAATCCACCATCAAATAGCATTTTTCAGCAAACATAGGATCCTTCATGCACAGACCACTCTCAAATTGAGATCTAGTCCTCCTTGGGTCATTGGGATCCCCGGCTAGCTCACCTGCTGCATGTAGTGTCTTGGATTCCCATTTTGGCCTTGTGGGGATGTTAGGGTCTTTAATAAACTCATCTCCATCAAAAAAATCAGAATCATCATGTTCAACAAACTCTTTACTTACTTCTTGAGGTTCAGATGGTGAAGAGGCTTCACCAACTTCCACTTCTGCAAGGGGTTCTTCTTCAAACTGAACACACCTTTCGATGAAGGATTTATTTGTGCTCAAATTTATCAAATTGTACCCTTTTGAATATTCAGAGTATCCAACAAAAATACACTCTTGGCTTTGGGGCTGCAAAGCCTTCCTCTTCTCTGTCGGGATTCTAGCCCATGCCTTTGAGCCAAAAATCCTGAAATGGGTCACATCTGGCTTGTGCCCACTCCATGCTTCGAAGGGGGTCATACCATCAAGCTGTTTGTGAGGCACCCTATTCTGAATATAGGCTGCACAGTTGACAGCTTTGGCCCAGTACTTTGGTGGCAAATTTTTGGCCTCCATCATGCATGTTGCCATCTCCTTCAGTGATCTGTTCTTCCTCTCAGCAGCACCATTTTGCTATGGTGTGTAAGGGATAGAATGCTGCATCTGAATACCTGCATCTGCACAATAGTTAATAAACTCAGACTTGACATACTCACAACCATTTTCAGATCTGAGAGCCTTGAGTTTCCTTCCAGACTGGTTTTCAACCAAAGCCTTAAAGACTTTGAATAGGCCAAAAACTTCAGACTTGTGTTTCAGGAAGTGAACCCAGCAATACCTGGAAAAGTCATCAATGAAATTTAATGCATACTTGGCCTGACTCATGGACATATGAGGAAATGGACCAGCAACATCACCATGGATCAGCTTGAGGGGTGCAGAGGTTCTCCCATGGCTAGCTCTCTCAAATCTGTGCTCTGGGTGTTTTCCTATTATACAACCTTGGAAGACTCCTTTGGAAATTTTTATCTTGGGAAACCCTATGACCATCTCTTTTTCACTAAGATCAGAAAGATATTTGTAGTTAAGGTGGCCAAATCTTTCATGCCACAGCTTGCTAGCTTCATTAGCATGAATGAGAAGAGCAGAGGGGTTTGAGTAAGGTAGGAAGTGTGAGAACATGTATACCTTTTGAGCATGATTCGCAACTCCTTTTGCAATGAATCTACCAGTTGAAATCTCTGTGATCTCAACTTCATCAGGGGAGAATATGACCTTCTTAGGAGACCCAGTGCGGGTCATCTAGTACACTGATAGGAGGTTGGAGGTGAGACCAGGCACATACAGCACATTACTGAACATACCATGATCAAGATCTATCCTTCCTTTGCCTTTACTTTCAGTGAGAGAGTAATCTCCCAGTACAATAGATGGTCCTTTCAACATATCCAGTGAGGAGAAGGCCTCCTTAGTCGAAACCATGTGTCTTGAAGCTCCAGAATCAATGATAAAACTGGGTGAGCTTGATGTGCCAACAACTACAGCATGAACTCTCTCTCTATCATCTGAACTTGATCCTCCTTCTCTCTTCTTTGATCTTTCTGGAAGGGAGATGCCATTCTTCTCCAAGAGATTAGTTAGCATGTCTATCTGCTTTTTCATACAAGAGCTTTCAGTGTGATTTCCCTTATTGTAGTATGCACACTTGTTCATTTCACCTTTGTTCTTCTTCTTCTGGTTATTCTTCTTGGGACCTTGTAGATCCTCTGGAGACTGTTTCTTGTCTCTCTTTTGCTCAGGTGGATTTTTAGCTTTCTTTTTTCTTTTTGAATCCACCCTTGAATCTCCAGCAATCAAAGCTTGATCTTTGGATGGTTTGATGGTGCCCATCATCACCAGCTTGTCCTATTCTTGTGTGAGAGATTCCATGAAATCTGCAAGGCTAAGCATCTTCCAGGCTCGAGCTATCAGTTTTGTGGCATAGAAGGTTGAAACAAACACTGAATAATCAGGGTACAGCTTCGAGAGGATGGCTAGTATAAGCTGATCATATTTCTTTTCAATACCACACTATTTCAGCTGCAAAACTAGTGCATTGAACTTGGAGAAATATAGCTGCAGGGATTCAAAGCTTGTTGGACTCAGAGAAATCAGCTCATTCTTGATTTGATGTCCCCTCATCTCATCTTTCTTTCCAAAAAGATCAGCAAGCTTCTCCCATACTTCATTCGGTGATGTCAATCCATCGAGATGGAAAAGGAGGTCTCTGGAAATACTCAAGCACAGGAGGCCATAAGCCTCATCCCTCCTGTTGTGCCATTTTATCTTCTCTACAGCTGCATTGGGCTCTGCTTCTATTGCCATAATCACCCTGTATAGGCCTTTCACTCTCAACAGTATCTCCATCTCTGCTTTCCATTCAAAGAAATTGAAGGGAGTCAATATAGTTTTCTGTGATTGATCCATAGCTCTAGAAAATCTGTCTCGGCTGTCAGTAGAAGGCTCCCAGTCTCGATGTCGAATCTGCAAAACAATTTTTGAAGGAGAGAAACAACCTACAATGGCTTTGATACCATGTGGAAATTAATGCCCGCAATAGATTAATTTTACTCACAACAATTATCAATTGATCATGCAAAATTGCTAACAAGAGAGACTGAATATGGAACTGTAACACTAAATTGTATTAACTGAGTGTACAATAGCCAACCCTGTAATAAAATAGGTTTCTGAATAAATAGAATACATCAAGAAATCAAATGCATGAGGAGGCATCCAAATCTAGCATAAAGCAATCTTACCAAAAATAAGCAAATCCCCCATAGGTGTAAAAAGCTGATCCCAAATCTGTCATGGAGCTCACGAATTGGAAAAAAGGCACAGGAAAGCTAAAGAGTGGTGTAATGGAAGCTCATACATGATTTTTCATGGAGAAAAGAGAGGAGGATGTGTAGGAAAAAAAACAAGTCAACCTCACCTAGTCTAGCTTTTCCTTTTGCCTTAAAACACTGAAAAAGCAGGCAATAAAGCATAAAAAGTAGAAGGGTGCCTAGGAGGCCAGGAATAAAGCAGAATTGATTCCTTTAGCTCTCCCATGCACTACATGAGTAAAATGTGGCAAGTTTGACCTCTATGGATAGGCAAATAGCAACTTGCACAAGGTGGGACACATGAACTAGGAAAATAAGACAAAAATAAATGAATTAATGTCTAAGTGGGTAAACTATGGGTTGATTATTCTAACAATTTTCTCCCCTGGCTTAGTCATCAAATGGATAAAGTGATTTTAAGTTTTTTGTTTTCCCATTGTTTTCTAATTTTTATGTGATGTTTATTTCTTATTTCTTCCATTGTCCATGATACCCTGTTCTAGGATGGCATACTTTTTGGTTATGTTTAAAGTAATGGATAAATTAAACTTGAAAATTTCAAGAAAGGAATCCATGGCATAAATGAAGGGGAAGAGGTTCCTCTCCCAACTTATATCATGCCTACCAACTTATTCTAGAAGAATGCATCATTGGAAGAAGTATACATAGAGTTGACAATTTAATAATTCATATTGGATACATCACCCTACTGCAATGACCATGAAAAAAATCTAGAATGATAGGTTCAATATGGAAGAAGTTATTTGTTGAAGAGACACTAACAAATGAAAAAGAGAAGGATATAGTGAATTCATTTGAGGTCAATGTCTTGGTGGATATGTATTTACACTTTCAACCTATGACCACCCCATGAGCATTGGTTGTTGCTTATTCCCATTGATAGTGCCACAAACTTGAACAAAACTAGGTGTCATCTATAACCCCATCCTCTAACCTTGAAAATAAGGGATAAATTTATATGTTTTGGGTGCATTGGAGTCATAGATTTCTTATTGTAGTATTTCCACTTCCATAATGCACCATGAGGGTTATAATATTTAACTATTTCCACTCCCTTGCTGAAAATATTTTTTTTTAACTATAAAATATCTTGTCGGTTATTCAACAAATTTTTTCCCTCATCCGACGAGGTCACCATAACTCCGAAAAGTGTAATCTATCAGACATTTGACTAAGACCATCAGAAAACCGACAAGCCCCCGTCGCAAATTCAACCCCATTACTATCGAAAATCCGACAAACCAGGCATCGCACAAATGACAAGGTGAACTCAGACAATGGATAAATTCTTGTCTAAGAGTCATCAAAAATTCGATCTGTCGCAGTCAAAAACCCAACAACCAACTCCTCTAACATTCAACAGCATAAGCCCGAGAGCTATCTCACATTCGACAAGGAGATGTCAAGTTTTTTGACAACCTGGGAGTCGGAAATTCGATGACTTAGTGGTGAAATACTTCCACATAGTACGTTGAAAAGTCAATGGGTTTTGGCATGTGGTCGAATATTTAATGATATGCCACTGAAGACAAAAAAAAATTGTTGTTGTCAAATTACCAACAGGCATCTATTGAATTTCAAACATGGCAACCGTCATATTTTGGGCTCAAATTCTGTTGTGTGACTGATAGGAAGCATAGACTCGACATGTGAACTGGGAAAACTCTACGAGACATGAGGCATTGATAGAGGCTCCATAAGTATAGGAAGCATAACTAGCTGGTGGATAAAACTCAAAATAACAATTACAACTCCTAAAGTCATACTAATAACCCAACCAATGGACATGATATATAATTATCTATTTCAAGGCGACACGAATCGACAGCTACCAAAAGCAATATCATTTCCCCTCTCTCTTTTTATTTTTTAATTTTTTGCACTTTTTCAGGTTAAGAAGATTGAAAAATAATAAAAGTGCTTATAGTACATAGGTAGGAGGAGACAAGTGTCGTGGGAAAGAAAACTGGATCCAAGTATTTGAACACACCTATGCTCAATCCAAGGAAGCATGTGTAGGATAAGCACACTTAGTGGATGTCTCTTCCCAGTAAGGGATGGTCAAGCTACAAAACATATATATAAGACTCTACTTGGCTATGATTGAGATAAGCATGGAATATATGGATTAAAATTCTGAATCGGGGAGCTGAAATAAATCTTGATAAGGAAAGAAAAACACATGAAATGCAATTACAAGTTGATATAAATGGGAGTCCCACTGGGAGATGGCCAGCATAAAGTTCAAGAAATAATATGAGGTTCTCTCTCAAAGACATGACATGACTATAAGGGACTCCCATACCTAAGGGGGGACTCACAACATGTGTACCAAACAGAAAAGAGGGATCTAGCTAGGGAACCCATGAATAGGAAGGCTCTACCAGTTATGTAATGCCACTTCTAATAGAAGTGTGAAGGTTTTGTGACATTATAAAGTGGGTTCCTACCTATAGTTAAGGTGACATGGTCATAAGGTGATGCATAATGTAAGTGGAAATGTGATCCTATCCTATGTGCCAGTTAAAAATTATACCTGTCATGGGAATGAACAAGTCAAAGCCTTAGAGGGAGTGTACAAAAAATAGACCCTACATGAAAAAAATATTTGTCTGAAGCAACTGGAAGTAGTGAGTAAAGAGTCCAAACTATATGATATAGAGAAGATTTATCATGAAAACTACATTAAAAGGAAACATTGTAGTGGACGATGGGACATAAGAAGGAATGTAAGGTGTAAACCCAACGTTCACGTATCCATCAACAACACTGTGAGAAAAACAATGGTGTTAAGAGAGGGGGAAGGGAGTGAAAACGTCCACAAATGGATTAGAGGGTGGAATATGATCACTCCCAAATCTATGAACAATGTAATAGGCTTTGGTTCCCCCCCGTCCAACACTAGGGTCCGTACTAGGAACTAAAGCGGGTTACATGATACTAGTAGTGATATCAGGAACGCTGAACATGAAAGGACCCAAACTCAAGAGAATCATAAATATACTAAAGTAACTGTTATCCCTAAAGACAACTAACACACAAATAGCACACTCCTAAGAAAATCTAAGCCAAAATGAAAAAAATCCAAAGGGAGGATAAATGAGCTCCCGAATGTAGCAAGTATGTCTCTCCTAGGAGAGATATGAAACTTCCATACACTACAAGAGGAGGTGTGTAACCAACTATAGTGTCCCTCAGCTTCAACGCATAAAGATACTATGATGTTTGACTTGTACCTGGCCAAGACACTCATAGAATAACATCTTCAAGTGCCCCTTGTGATACCTAGGTAAGTAAACTAAGGTCAACCCAATATAACCACTGCTCAGGTGGACAGTCACGGGAGGGATATACCGTATGGGAAGGGTAACAAATCCTGAACGTCTAAAGCACCATGGGTACCTTAAAATCCCCTATATATAAGTAAGATCCTAGAAATATCTCTACGATGTGTAGAAAGTGGCAAGGGGCTATCCCCACACAAATGTGTAGGATTCGTCGTGCTTAACTCCTGTGTAAAAGGATCCTCCTGAGAATGCTAATTATACCAATTATTTCACTCTCTCACCTGGACATACATGCAAAGTTTTTTTTTATTCATCTTTGATAAATTTACTCACAACAACCTATTCTAAGACTCTAAAACCTAAGCTTGTTGATGCACCCTATCAAATAAAAATGTGTAATTCATTTTAAATTAAGCACTCATTTTAGAGGCTGTGATTACTAAAGTAAATTACCATACAACCAATGATTTTATGACTCAATAGTGAAAGAAAATTATGCACACCTAACAAACAATGCCAAGTGCAATTTTTTCTTTAAATGTGAAAATGGGGTATGCCACTACATGACATGCATTTTTCTTCCTCAAAATGTTAGTGCAACCATTCCTATATGAAAACCTGATTACTAATCAAGTAATCAAACCTAATGCAAGTACTATGCAAATGCAAAAATGCATGAACATTCCAAAACTAAAATATTTTTGTATTTTTGAAATATGATATGTAAATGCAATAAAGGACTCTACAACTCCCATACCTTGCAGCAACTATCATACAATAGCTAAGAAACACACTGAGATAAAATAAATCTATTGCACTAATACCAACAAAAAAAAAAAACTTGATGGAAAGTACAAATTCTACCCAAGAATCTAAATAAAAAAGGTCTTTGGTCAGCAACAAAAGCGGTAGACAGACACCAACATCACCCAGGAATACTCGACAACATTCAAAACCCACGCAAAATATCTCAAACTTCCAATTCACACTCCAAAGAGATAAATACGTGACTTTTCATAAGAAACCTACATGTATATGCGTCTGTTCAAACAAAACCAGTGTGTATACGCAACTGTAAAGAAAAAACTCGTGTACAACAAGAGAAACGAGGTAAAATGACAGGATAATACCTCAATTAATTCAAGAATACAGTAATGGGAAAGCAATATTTTGGAATCGACAAAGAAACAAAGAGAAATAAAGAGCAGTTCAAGCACATTGTGCACCCAAAACCCTAAAGAAAAACAAGGAGCGTGCCCAGTATGGTTGCCAATTCTGTTGCAGAGAGAAACTTCCTATGTATTGGGGTAGTCCACAATAGACTAAATGACACTAGGAATAAATCTATTTCAATATGCAAGAGAAACAAAATGCTACTAACACTAAGGGATACATAACATACCTTATTTCAAATGGTTGTAGTAGATCCTCGTTGAGCTTTTCCATCATGCTTGTACCTACAATTCACCCTCAACAACAACGAACAAGGAAATCATGTTAAATGTTAAAGTGTTAGGCCTACTCTAGCATATATGAATCCAAAATGTATAAGAAAATATAACTCTGTCGATGGATAAAATATTCGTAGTCATGCACATGTAATGGATGAGAAATGGATATTTCTATTGATAATGAACATAGATAACAATGACAAACTCTATCAGTGAATCGTCGAGATGGATAAACTGAGTCCTCCACCTAGGCCTCCACCACTTCAATCCTCCATATAAAATGAAATCTCACAAAACAATGGAAATATTTGGAAGGGAAGCAATGTGTACTCAAAAGTATGAAGGGATGCATACTCAAGCATGTATGGATGAGGCAATAATGAACTATAGTTTCCTTACTCTCAAATGTTCTCCTCCTTCAATGCATCCAAGAGGATCAATATATATCCCTTCAATAGGCAATGATCGGTCAACTTAGAGTGTTTCTAGGCATATGGAAGGCCAAGAGTCAAGTTATTTGAGACTTATTGAGGAAAACTCCAAATATTTTTGTTTATATGCACATTTCTTGATGTATGCAGGCTACAATGGAGCAAGCTACATGTACACACGAGTTTTATCTTGAAAGTCACATATAGCAATAAACACGTGTTTTTTAGGGACATTATTGGATCATCAAAGTATAATTCAAGCAAGGGGGGTCCAAAGAGTCTGTAGAGTACATGGAAGGCCATAAAAGTGTAACCTACCCAGTATGGTAAAACCAGCTATAACAACACTCATCGCTTAGACCAACGATGGAAGTTGAACTTCGAATGAATGAATTGGTCATCTAAACTTTCAAATTTTGAATATAATGGTGAATCACTACATGGTTATTGGTATTCCAAAGACTACTCCACATGATGGAGTTTACAAAGGATGTATGCTTGGAAATTATCATCAAGCACATTTAATTCAGGGAAAGGATGGTTTGCACAAGATTGACTCGAGCTTGTTCACAGTGATATTTGTTTCATGAACAAACCTTCATTGGGAGGAGAAAAGTATATTCTATTGTTTTAGATATTCAAGGATTTTATGGAACTAGATGAAAAACAGTGTCGATAACCCATTAAATGTTTGAGATTAAATAATGGTGGCAAATATGTCAGCCAAAAACTTGAAGAATATTTCTTAAAAAATGGTATTTCTTGGCAGAGATATATCCCTCACACCCCTCAACAAAATGAATTCATGGAGACTAAGAATAAGAATTTGGTATAAATGGCTAGGTTCCTACTGGACAACAAAAATATATTGAAATCGTTTAGGGTAAAATATGTTTATTTCTCCAACTATATCCTAAACCTTTTCCCGAATAGAGAAGTCACTAACACTACTCTATTAGTGAAATTGAATGGAATGAAACGCTCTATCAGACACCTAAAATTTTTTAGATGTCTTTCTTGGGAACATATCAGTGATAACTGCAGAAATAAAATAGGTGCAAATATCCATGCTTTCATCATGATGAGATAATCTAAAGAGTCTAAATCCTATAGACTATTTGATCCTGTCAAATAATAGATCATCTTAAAAAGAAGTGTGATATTTGATGAGCAGAATTTATTGAAAAAGTTGTTTCATTCCTCCTTTGGTCCTGTGAATAGTGATCCATTTGACATTCTTGAAGAGACTAGATTGATTGTACCTGTATGTGGAGTTTCAATTGAGTATATGGATTATGTTCCTAAGTTAACTAATATTCAATCTAATGTGACTATTGAAGTCGATGGTCTAACCTCCTAAAATGAGATGACTAATGATAGCTGACCTAAATCATTGATGACTTTATTACCTTAGTGGGTTGTTAAGAAAACTGAAGCTAATCCATCGAATGTTGGAATCCTAGTATTGGTTAGGAGACTCCTAGTAAAATACAATGTGGTAGTGTTTTATTGATGGCACATGTTCTTGACGCCTATGATCTTGATACGTATGTTGATGCTAACTATAGAAATATTTTCCTTTAAGAAGAATTGAACATGGGAAATTATTCCTCGATTGTAAGGAAATAATTTCATAAAGTGTCGATGGGTTTATATTACCAAGTTTTCCTCCAATGGTTTTTTTGAATGCCACAAGGATAGCCTAGTTACCAGGGTATTTTCTCAACAGGAATCCATCGTATACACCAAAACCTTTTCTCCTACTACAAATACAATTTTTGTCTGATTGATCATTTCCTTTGCAATTCATTTTGGATTGGAACTTCATAAAATGGACATTAAAAGTTGTTTCCTCCATAGAGATTCGAATGAATACATCTATATGGAACAAACTCTTGGATTTGTAAGAGATTATTGTATTTTTTTCGATTGAGGAAGTTGTTGTATGGTTTTGAAGAGGTGTCTTGTTCTTTGTATGAGAAGATTGATAATTTCTTTGTCAATATTGGATTCGAACTTTGTGAATTTGATAACAGTATCTATGTATTACATTTTCATGGTGATACATCGATTATGGAATTGTATGTTGATTATTTTTTCATAAAGGGAAATAATATAAATATATTTTTGGTTTTGAAGAAACAAGTTGTTGATAGATTTGAAATGACTGACCTTTCTCTTCTTTATTTTTTTCTTGGAATTAAAATTTGCAAATGGATGATGTTATATTTATTTCTCAACCAAAATATGCCTTGGATATTTTCAAATGATTCAAGACTGTAAGCTGTGTGCTACTCCTTATCATTCAGGAGTGAAGTTGTCAAAATATTGTGACCCTGCTTGAATTGATGCCACTCTCTATTTCCAGTGGGGAAATAACATGATTTACTTAACTCATAGTTGGTCAGATATCTCATTTTCCATTAGTGTGGTTTCTCACTTCATGTATGATCCTCAATAAATCCACTAGAATTATGCAAAGATAATTTCTCTCTATGTTAAGGTCACTCATCATTATGGCATTGAATATCATCATAGAACTAAAACTCTTGTGAAATACACTGATTGTAACTGGGGTGGCGGCATTGAAAACTGAAAGTCCACTTCGAGCTATGCGTTTCAACTATGTTCTTAAACTGTTGGTATGGTCATGTAAGAAACATAATGTAGTCTCTCTTTTGACTATAAAATCCAAGTATCATGTCACCATTAATGTAGGTATAGAGGTAGTTTGGATTCACCATCTTATCGAAAGGCTTGGGTTTCTTATTCATGCATGCACTATTATTTGATGTGATAATCATGGAACTATTTTAGTTAAAGATAATATTGTTTCCTATGCCAAAATTAAGCATGTTGAATGTGATGTCCCTAGTCCCGAATCCAATGCCATGGGAACCTGGAAACCCAAGGAGAAGGATGAATCAATGTAATGCACAGAGGAATAAGGGTAATTGTTCTTAGGATAACATGCCAAAGAGACACTAAAATAAAGCATTCAACCTTTTAAAATAAAATGCATGAATACAAATTCAAATCAGTCTGTAATACACAAGTTATGCAATGTAAATGCATGCATGAAATGAAACCAAATTTGAGTTAGCCATCAACAGGATGTCGAAAATGAAATATCGTATCTATTAAATCCATTAAACTTTAACATAATTATATCTACAAGCCACAATAAACAATATAAATAAATAGATCTATAGGTTGCTACAATCAACCATATTAATAGTGATAAAAATTATATTTGTTGACTACCACCTACATCCATATTAACATAAACAAAACCAAATATGAAGGATTCCATATGCATCCATGTAAACTCCAACAAAATCATATCCA
>LPNX010364186.1:330153-358335 GCA_001517045.1 Pseudotsuga menziesii | reverse complement strand
AAGATTCCGAGTGTACTTTGTGTCTTTGTCATGCTCGTTAAACACTTAAGAACAAAGCACCGAGTTTATTGTTGTAAGACCCATTTCTCGTAACCAAATGGATATTTCCGAGTGATCTTGCTTTCCTTCACACTCGTAAAACGCAAGCTATTTATATGCTGTTATTGAAGGAGCGTTGGGTAGGTGGTAATTTAACCTTTTTTGGACCTTCCCGACTAAGTACGAAAAAGGTTCACCTTTTCTTCTTCAGAAGTTAAGAGAGTTCTTTTGAGGTTTGTTTTATACTTTTTCGGCCTTAAGAGACTAAATTGGACGAAAAAGGACCCCCCTGGAGTCTTCTTTGGCGTTTTCAGACTCTCTAAATATGAAAGCACCAAGCGAACATGTACTATTTCGGGCTCGTTAAATCCACGGATCAGTGTATCAAGCATTATTTTCCCGTCTCTTCAAGCTTGTTAAAAAATGAAGAGGGAACCGAGTTGGCTTTCCTGGACTCGTTAAAACTTAACAGGGAAGGAAAGGAAGAAGTTTTTTCTTGTTTTCAGTAATGGCAGCATGTCATCCTTGAACATAGCACTTTTTTCCTTCCGATATCAATGTTTCAGTGTACATCTGTGTTCAGCTATCACTTCAAGTTTTCTGACTCCTCCTCTTGTCCATTATACCTGGGGAATCTGATCATGTCTTCTACATGACAGATAAGTCTAGTTGTCCTATTTATCTGTTATACGCTTCCTTGGGTCATCTCTGTGTCGTGCTCACTGTTCAAGGATTCTTCCCACTCTCTGATTTATAGCCTGATCCGATCACTGTTATATCTGTCATCCATTTAATTGTGTCTATCTTCTTTTTCCCAGTTCCTAGTCACTCTTGTGATCCGTTGGAGGATCTATTGCCTTCCCTATCACAGTATGGTTCAGTTTCAGCACCTCCTGATGAGGAAGACCTAGAGTTTGACGGTAGTACCTCTGGATTCACTTTCATCATTGGTGAACTCCTTTTCTTCAGTTGTCAATTCTCATCTATTGGTTGAAAAACTGTTGAATCCTCTCCATGTTCGACTTCAGCTTACCCTTATTCACATGGCTTGGATTGTACTTGGTTCCTCACTTATGAACTAAGTTGCGCAAGAATATGTCCAGTTTCTATCTCCAGCTTCCAGATCTTTGCAGACTCATCATTATTGTATTGTGGCTTTGATTCACCTTTGTACATACGTGGTGTTACCTGTATTATATGATGTACTCTCATTTTGTAAAGGAGCTAGTGTTCCAGTAAATTGAAGATAGCATCCTCCGATATAGCTTTGTATATGCCATTTTTTATGTATTGGTTTCAGGTACTCCTTCTGCTCCACTGGACTTCTGAGTTTCTCCAGAGTTATATATTATAATGTATTTCGGCCATCGTTCCCCTCTGACCTCACACATTAGGGGGCATCTGTTATACAGCTGAATGGCACCTCTCCGTCCGAGTGTTGATATCCCTCATGTCGGCACACAAAAGGACACTTATGGATAGAGGTTTTCCCATTTCCACTATACCTTGGCTCATCAGGAAATACATTGCCTATATGCCCAACTGATTACTTTGTTATTTGGTGATTTTGACTTGCATACGTGACTATCTCTATTGACATGTCATGCATCATGCACGAGTCTCATGTTTAGCAGGTCACACATACTTGTATGCGCAGGTTGTCTTTCTATAGGGTCGCGTATCATACGCGGGTTGTCTTACTACAGACCCGCGTATGCTCTCCTCAAAATTAATATTTAAAAATACGATTTAATGAGAGATTTGTTTACTCATTTACCTTAATCCCATTAACTACCATAACCTCCCTAACCTTCGAGAACTGCCTCATTTCCTTCAGATAAATAGAGGCCTTGGGGAGGGTGTTGATAAGAGATACTTGGAGAGAAAAGTTATGCTGGTGGATTGTCTACAGAATCTTTGGAGCAGAGAAACTCAGAGTCCTTTGATGACAGAGGATTCCCTTGTTCAGACATTGGGTTGTAACCTAAACTCCCTCTATTATTGTTAATAAAGCAGAGAACTTCTTCCATATTGTGTTTCATGTGTTGTGGATTGGTAAATGTTTACATTTCATTATAATATATGATTTGCCTAACCTGCATCTTTATATATGAATCATACTATATTTGGAAGAATCTTTGTTAACAGGGGAAGGAGAAACTATCCTGGAGACTTTGAAAGAAGAGCAAAGGAGGAAGAAGATAGCTTGGATCAACCTTCGTTTAATACAAGTAAGTTCTGCTACATTCCTATTTCCTGTTTTGTACTTTCATAAGTCAAATTGTCTGCAAGTGTTAGAGTATGTTGGTAACCCCTAGACCTAGGTTATTAGGTGAATTATCCATTACAACAATCCTTAAAACTAAAAACACAAAAATATACACGGTGGACTGGGCCGCAACCGGTAAAACCTTTTATTTTTGTTACTTGACCTACGATAGCCGGACCGCAAACTGGATGGATTCCCTACACCAAATAGTCATGGGCTAGTTGGGAACATTAGCTGGGGAGAATACCTTACTATCGTTTCCTACGAATTTCCAATCCTTAGGAGGGCCACCAATGCATGGCTGGTCGGGGAAATCCATTTCCTCGAAATTACTCCACCACTGATAGTTTTGAAAACAGTTTTTTTCCTGATCCAAATACTGAAGAGAATAGAGAACATTTGTTTGCTACGGACAACCAAATAGTAAATGATCTAAGGAGACACACTTGGGATTATGTAAAGAGTATTTGAGGATTATCCATTATCCCTGATTTACCCCAAAGAAAATACAAGAAAAAAGACCGTCCCATCTTGGAATATTTAGTGTTGGTTGGAGACTTGGAAGAGTTAGTAGAAGGAGCATTACAAGAGGTTGTTCAGCCTTTGAATCAAATAGGCCCAAACACACCTTACTGCTCACCTGTGGAGACTCTTGTTCCTTCACCTCCACTCTCCACCCAGACTCATGGCAAGTGTAAATGCAAACCAGCCACCTAATCCACCAATTCCACCACCGGCTTGGAAAGCTAAATCACCCTTGAACTTAACACCTCCATTACACAACTTACCTCAAGATTTTGAGAAGATGCTGCCTAAGTTTGATCCAAATGAGAAGATGTTAGTAGATGACCATTTGCAAAGTTTCTATTTGGCAATAGAAGGATTAAGGTCTAGGGAACATGAGGATGTAGTTTGTATACTTTTTCCACACACCCTTAAAGGAGCAGCAACATCGTGGTACTTTGGTTTTCCTGCAAACTCTATCCCATTTTGGGATACCTTTGAAAGTATTTTTAGAAGTAAGTATGCAACCCAAAAAACTCATGCAACTCTCATGAAAGGGTGTGCGCCTTAAAGAAAGAAAGAAAAGAGAAGGTGCATAGTTTTACCCAAAGATTTCCAGCCTATCTTAAGAATTTTTCTAAAGCTGACAAACCCTCGGATAAATTTCTGATTGAATATTATACCTCAGCTCTAGGACCCGAGCTGGTCATGTTTTCCAAAATGAAGGCCAAACCTATGCTAGCAGAGACTTATGAACAAGTGGAGAGAGTAGAGGCTGAAAAAGAAAGCATCGAAGATTATCCTAAATGGTCAGGAGAAAAAAATGTTGGGAGGAAAGCTTTGTTATTTACTAAGCCTAAAGAGGAGCAATCACCAGATTTTGAAGGAATGGAAAAGATGATGCAGAAGCTCTCTAACAGAATCATAGACTTGGAAAAGGAAAAGGAATCCCAAAAGTTCTATAAGCCTCATTACAAGAAAAGGGAAGATAACAATCAATCCCAACCCCCTGCGCATAACCCTGCATCTATGAACCTAACGAAGGTAGGAATGGATAACTTTTGCACTTTCCACCAACAATGCCATTCTGAAAATAATTGTCCTCAATGGATAAATTCAATGACGTTGGTCATGAATCAGGTGTTGGATTCCAAATTAACTGAAGACAACGATGAAGAAGGGAAAGACAACAATAAATCAACAGAAAAACAGGAGGATGAGGCCATGGTTTTATGGGATTGTGTATCGTTGTTTGATGATGAGGAAGAAAAGGATCTAAGACACGAGGACATATTGGAAACAAATGTAATGATGAGAAGCCAGGGGTTGATGAAGGAAAACAATCTTATGCTCCCGAAGATTAAGAGACTTCAAAAGAATGTTAATAAATTTCAAAACAACTCCTTAGCTAATAAAATTCTGGAATTTACCATCACCAGTCAAAATCCTAGTCAGATCAACATGCCTACTAATCCCAATGAAGAAAAGATAAATAATGTTGAACCGAATCTCATAGGACATAAGATGGATTATGAAATTGTGGAGGATATCAAAAAGGTAAGGAAAAACATCTCATTATTTGAAATGTGAAATTTGCCATAGTAGAAAGAAAAGCTATTGAAAGCACTTGAAATATCTGAGGAGAGGCTGCCCACTGACAATCAGCCCCAAGAAGAAGAAATTGGTGAAGCAAGTATGGAAGGTAAGCCTAAATGCAAGACTCCACCTTTTCTCCTTACTTTTGAAATATTCAACCACAACGTGCATAACTGCCTAGTAGACTCGGGGGCATCAGTCAACGTCATGCCGCTGCTGGTCTAGAAAAAAATAAATGGGCAACCTAAACCATCTACTTGGAGGGTCGTTCAACTGGATAGAACGAATGCGAAGGTAATTGGGGAAATGGAGGATGTTCTCGTTCGCTTATCTTCAAATGATAAGGTATGTCAATTCATTGATATTGTAGTGGATGACATACCGGAAGCTTATGGACTTGTTTTGAGTAGAGATTGGTTGGCAAAGCTGAACAGATATTTTTCCTTGGAATGGTCACATCTGTGGCTACCATATAAAGGAATCCCAAATGAAATTAAAGTTTTGAGGGAGCCCCACATGAAACACAATGTTACTTTGTTTGAAGGTAAAAATGAACCAGTGGATTCTGTTTTGGGAAATTACTTTATCATTAGAGGAAATTTGAGGTCGAAAATGGGCCTTCTAAGGAAAATGATAAAATAATAGTTAAAATAATAAAATAATAGTTATTAATTTTGGAGGAAGAATGAAAAAAACTACTTTTTTTGTCCGTATTTTCGACATATCTCCTTGTGTTTTTACCCAAATTCCAGGTATGGGAGCTCGTTGGATGCAGGATTTAATTCTGCATCCAATGAGTACCCACACTGCATACTTTTGATGGACCCCTCTACCCCAAAAATAATAAATACCTGAAAAATGTGATGATGACATCATCATCACATTTTTTCAGGTATTTATTTTTTTGGGGGTAGCTAGGTTCATCAAAAGTATGCAGTGTGGGTACTTGTTGGATGTGGAATTAAATTCTACATCCAACAAGCTCTCCCACCTAAACTTTGAGAAAAAAAACATGGAGATATGTCAAAAATACGAACAAAAAAAGTAGTTTTATTTTATGACATATATGTCAATTCAACCATTATGGTTGAATCATTTTATTGAAATTCTATTTGTTCTTGAATTCCAACTCACAAAATTTATTGTTGGCATGTTTTCTTATAAGGCCCATTTTAGACCCCAAATTTCCTCTAATGTGAGCTAGAACCAGGAAACTATCAAGCGGAAGAAGCCAACAATACATCAAATGCTCAACCTAATCTCCTTCGGTTTTCACAGGCTGATGAAATTGATTTTAAAATAGTAGACTTAGCTATAGAAGTAGATGTTAGTTCTTGCACAGTAGCAGTTAGCGATTTTTGGACGCTTTTCTTTGATGGTTCTAAAACTTGAGAGGGGTCAGGAGTTGGCTGTGTCCTGGTTAACCCTAAGAAAAACAAACATTTTCTTTCATGTAGGTTATATTTTGAATGTACCAATAACACAGCTAAATATGAAGCATTAGTTCAGGGACTAAGAAAAACAATTGAATTGAAGGCAAAAAAACTAAAAGTGCTTGGAGATTCTGAAATAATTGTTAAACAAATCCGAAATCAAATACATTGCAGTTCTCCTCATTTAAAAGCTTATCAAAATAAAGTATGGGATTTACTTAAATGTTTTGATGCATTTAACATTGTATTGATTCCAAGACTTAAGAATGCAGCAGCTGACTTGTTGGCCACCTCAGCTGCGAGGCTTGTGCCCTCTAATAATCGGTGCTCTGTTGAATTTATTTTCAGGCCTTCAATTCTAGATATGATTACCAATCTACGAGTTTTTGATGATGATCAACCAATTATAGAATGCTTGAAAAATAACGAGACCTTCAAAGGGGGCAATTATTGATGATTAAGAACATCAAGCTGAGATAAAATTCGATAATTTTATTCATAAAGGAGTCAGAAATTTAGAGCGAATGTTTGATTTAAACGAGAAATTTAGAAGAACAACAAATATGAAAACTCATAGCTCGTCTCTATAGTTTGAGTTGATAAATTTGGGGACTGAAATGGGGCCTAAATATGTGAATTTGGGAAAGTGTTTCTCCCCATGTGAAAGGAATAAGTTTATCAGTCTTTTCAAACAATACAAAGATTTTTTTGCCTGGACGTATGAAGATTTGAAGACATATGACACCAATATAATCCAACATGTTATCCCCATCAGATCTGGAATCAAACCTTATCAACAGCCTTTAAGGAAAATGCATCCAAAACTAGAACGTTTAATCCAAAATGAATTTAAGAAACTATTGGATGCTTGAATTATCTTCAAGGTTAGACACTCAGAATGGGATTCAAATCTAGTACTAGTAAGGAATAAATCAGGATAAATCAGGCTATGTGTGGACTTCAGAAACTTAAATCACGCTTTAGATAAAGACAATTATCCTATTCCACCCATGGAGCAGATGTTGTAGATGGTTTCGGGTTATGAACTATTATCTTTATTCTATGGGTTCTCAGGCTACAATCAAGTATTAGTAGCTGAAGAAGACAGACTTAAAACGACATTCAAAACCAAGTGGGGAACTTTTGCTTAAGAAGGATGCCCTTTGGACTCATAAACATTGGAGCTACTTTCCAAAGGGCTATGGACATAGCCTTCCATGGTCTGATTGGCCACAGTACTGTAGTATACCTCGATGACATCACGATATTCTCAAAGAAAAGAGAGGAACACACATTTCATCTAAAGCATATTTTTGAACGCTGTCGAAAATTTGGTATCTCACTAAACCCCAAGAAGTGCATGTTTTCTGTTATAGAAGGTAAGTTGTTGGGTCACGTGGTTTCTAAGAAGGGGATCTCCATATACCTTGAAAGGATCAAAGCCATCGAACAGATTCCTCTACCCCATAATAAAAAGGGCATGCAGTCATTTATGGGGACAATAAATTTCATGCAAAGGTTTGTGCCAGATTTCACTCAAATTGTTAAACCTTTGCAGCAAATGGTAAAGCAAAGTGTACAATTCAAGTGGAATGATGTAGAGAAGAATGCATTTAGTAAAATCAAAATAGCGGTTGCGCAAGCACCCTCCCTCAAAAGTCCATATTTTGAGAAAGATTTTATTTTGTACACTTTCGCATCTGATCATTCACTAGCAGCTGTGCTTACCCAGAAGGAAGATGGGGGATATTAGTTCCCCATATCATTTATGACCACTGGTTTGCAAGGGGCTGAATTGAATTACCCAGCTATGGATAAACAAGCTTATTCCATGTTCAAAGCGGTAAAACAATTCAGGCCATACATACTTAAGAACCGAACAAAGGTAATAGTTCCACATCCAGCTGTGAGGTCTCTTTTCGTACAAAAAGAGTTAGGAGAAAGAAGAGGAAACTGGGTAACATATCTACAGGAGTATGACCTTCAATTCAAGCAAGCCTCCATAGTTAAAGTGAAGGGATTATTCAAACTAATGACTAAAAGTAAAGACAACGAAGAAAAGATCTAGGAAAATAAAGTTGAGTTACATTTGATGGATGTATGTCCTCTTTTCACAGCACCAGACTCCTGGTATCGAGACCTTGTGCATTACCTTCAGGCGGGATTGTTACTAGAACATTGGAATTCTAAGAAAAGAAGAGCACTATGTCTTAAATCAGCCTCATATCAGTTTGTTGAAGGAATATTATTCAAAAAGAATTATGATGGAGTTCTTCTTAGATGCTTAGAGAAAGAAGATGCGAAGAAGGTAATGATAGAATTACATGATGGGCCTGTTGGAGGACATTTCTCTAGAGATACAAAAACACATAAAATTCTCAAAGCTGGATACTATTGGCCCACACTATTCAAATATGCACATGCCCATGTTAGAAAGTGCAACATCTTCCAAAGGTGTGGTGGAAGACAAGTTAAAGCAACAGGACCATTAAAGCCTGTAATGATAATAGAACCTTTTGAGCAGTGGGGGATAGAAATCATTGGAGAGATAAAGCCAAATTCTTCCTTGCAACACAAATTTATTCTGATGGAAACCGACTACTTCACTCGTTGGGTCGAAGCCATTCCATTGTGTAAAGTAAATGAAGATGCGGTCATGGACTTCTTGCAAGATCATATTATGACTAGGTTTGGAGTTCCAATTTCTTTAGTTTTTGATAATGCTACTTACTTTTCCTTGATTAGATTAACTGCATTTTCTCATGAGAAAGGAATTAAGTTGCATTACTCTGCAAATTACTATCCACGAGGAAATGGTTTGGCTAAATCTACAAACAAGAATCTGATTAGGATTTTAAAAAATATGGTGATAGAAAATCAGAGGAGTTGGCAGTCAGCATTACCAAATGCTCTTTGGGATGATAGGGTCACCCCCAAGAATTCATTAGGTGTGTCCCTGTATACCCTTTTTTATGGAAAAGAGTCCATTATACCCCCCAATATCATGCTACCCTCTTCCATAATAGCTCAGGAATCCAGAGGATCAGATAATGAAATCTTGTAGATAAGGATAGATAATATTTTAAAGGCTGAGGAATCTAGATCCAGGGCCAGAGAACGTTTTAAACAACAACAGGAGGTAGTAACGAGATGGTTTGATAAGCACAAAGCTAGAACAAAAGAATTCAAGGTGGGATATTTGGTTCTCAAATGGGACCACCCCCATGATGAGAAAGGAAAACACACGAAATTTCAACAGTTATGGGTAGGCCCTTTCCAAATTGCGGCAAAACTTGGCCCCTCAACCTATAACTTGCAATATTTATAGGGGTGGGAAGAGAACTTACCAGTAAATGGTTTAGTTCTCAAACCTTATTTTTCCTGAGTTTTTGTTTTTGTTCTTTTGTTTTGTACATAAATAATTTTCTTTGTTTGTTTATTTTTTATTTATTTTATTTCTGTTGGTTTTAGTTATATTTTGGTTGATTTCAATAAAAGAGGCAAACTTTTGGTTGCATGGAGAGCATCAGAATTCTGGATTAACTAAAATCCTTGATTATAAGACTGTGTACTATTGTTTTATCTGAAAGAATTTCTCCTAGTTTAACAGTTTTCCTGAATGGCTATGTACACATTGAATTCCTACTTAATCCTTGTAAAATAACTTGGCATAAAAATTCTAGAATACTCTTTCAAGGCTCCATCCATCTCACATGTAAAATTTCCTAGGGGGTGACAGCAAAAGACCCTTGGAAAGGAAGCAGGGTAAACAATATATTATATATAAATGATCCCATGCCAAGAATTGAAAGGTAAAAGGAATATAAGAATAAAAAAACTCCTATGAAAGCAATAGGTACCAAAACAAAGTACTGAATCATTTAAGTACAAAATTGCCAAAGTTCTTCTCCGTCCATGAGCTAAAATTCAAATGCATCACTCACACAAAAGGACACTGTGGATAGAGGAGCCTGAATAAAAATTCAGAAAGAAAGGCATCCAGGAGGACTCATAAAAGACAAGGTCGAGAATCACAAAAAGTGCAAAATGGCATGGGAATGAGGAACAAATGAATATTTCTGTTTACCATATGTTACAATCCTGTGGTGTCCAAGTTGGAGGCTACCTGAAGACAGAGGTAATAAATGAAACTCATCTTCCTGGCCTCAAAAGAGTTATCTTGACTTGGAAATCTTGGTTTCCATTCTCCTAAATTGGACTATAATCAATGATTAAAAGTACATATATTTTCCATTTGGGAAATCCAGACATCTAGAAGAATTCAACGTGTTGGTTTTATTGTCAAACAGTCTGTTACTTAAGGAAGAAATTGTCCAGAGATCTAGGTTCACCAGGTAGTCGCCAATTGTTGTAGCTACAACTATTTTCCCAAATTTTTGAAATTTTGGACCCTCCTTTTTCTTTTATCTTGCCTGGGAGTGTGTGGATTCATGAACTCTATTTTGTTTTTCCCTCTGCTACAGTTTGAATTGTCTTGAGGTCAACTGTTTTCATACTTTTTGAAAAATTGTTGTGTCTACAAATGCTTTGGTTCATAAAGTTTAAAGTTCGATCTAAAAGTGTTGTCCTTTGATCCAAATGATTTCTTTAAGTGCTATAGAAAGTCCATTTCTGTTCGAATCAAATTTTAAGTTCTCTTTGCAGCCATGGTGTCGAAGAAGAAACAAACTACTTCTATCGTTGCAGCGTCGAAGTCTTTCAAAACTTAACATTTTTTTTATTTGGTTTTTCGGAGGTCAGTTGAACATGAATCGTGGCCATAGCTCTCTATGCACCCACCGTTTCAGAAACCGTGTTGTTTATATTACTGGCATTGCACAAATCCTTATTTTATTTTTGCCAATTAGTAGTCTTAAAGTTTCCAATCGTCGAAGTTTTTATTCGTTTGTGGAAGCCGTAGTTTGATTATTACCTGCCGTTGCGGCTCCTCAATGAACTAATCTCCCGATGTTGCTATTCCGTTTGGCGATGGTTTGTCCTGGATTTTGCCGATGTTTTCTTTTTGCTGTGGAATCCATTGTCCATCCACCTTACACCGTTGCAGCTACGTATTGATCTATCTTGCCGACAGATAGTTCTTAGTCTTGATGTTCACATGGCTTTACTGCTTAAACCTTTGCTTTTCGATGATTTGTTTTCTCTATCGGAGCATTTTTAATGTTTGATCGGAGGGTTAGTCTCTTTTGTCGCCGACACAGTGGTTGCTTTGAGCTCATCATCACCGGTGTTTCGTCATGGAAAATTCCGATCGCTGCATTTTTCATTTGAAAATGGAAGCCATTCTTTGTATGGTTTCCATCGTTGCGGCTCTTTAGCAAGCTGACCATCCGATGCTATAGTTGTTCTGATCTCCGATGCGACAACTTTCAATGCTTTATTTCGCCATCACTTTATGCTGACCTAGGATTCTTGTTTTTTTGGTTTCCATCATTACGGTGGTTTAGTGAACCAACCTTTCGACTTGTAGTTTTCCCATTCACCGATGAGGAGTTTTATTTGCCCGATGCTTATTTTTCCCGCCGGTGAGGGTTTTCCCACCCGTTCTGTCTGTTTTTTTACCCTATCTTATGGGTGGCGGAGGTTTCATATTCTATCATTTTAAGGTTTTCCCGATGAGAGCATAGTACAGGGCGTCATTTTGATGATCATTTTTATTGTTAGTATGGTTTACATTTGTTGAAAAGATGCAGTCTGAATTAATGATGAATTTTTGTTTTAACTACAGACAGACTTAGAAGATTCTTCAGATTACTACTGCAAATAAGACATAACTAAAGGACAACGCAAAAGGAAGTTGGCTGAAAAGTGATAAGTAGACATGTTCTGAGATCAGCGGGATCTTAAAAGGGACAAATAAAAGACAAAGCAGAATTGATAAAACAGGGGCCTAGGCTTGGAAAAGATTCATTAGTTACCAAGCTGGTCCTATTTTATGAAGTACGCATAAGTCTTAATATAAAGTGTAATGCATTATATGAATCATGAGCACTCACAAAAGGACAAATTTGTGAGATTAAACGGTTGGGGGAGCCCAAAGGTCACACGGTTGGGGAAACCCAAGGGTTTTGTTTTTTTGTTGAAATATAGGAAAGTTAGCGGGAATGAAGGGGGAGTTTTCCCTAGAGAAACTTGTGAACCACTTGTTGTAAGAGGAACTACTTCGTTTTACAAAAATAAATTACAAATTTTTCCTGTTGGAGAAGGTGCTGTGTGGAATGTTCGAATGTGATAAAATGAACCATGTTGAAGGGGAACTATTTCATTTTCAACTATGTTTCATTAACTATGAGAGCGTTCTAAATTTCTGAAGCTATGTTCTTATTTGAATGTTCTGGTTTATTCTGTGATAATTTCCACTATGAGTAATGGAGGTTTTAACAGTTGATGAGCTATCTTGTCTTGTATATCTTTATTCATGTTTATGTGTTTTGATTCTAACAACAACTATCTATGATTTATTCCAACATGTGAACAGTATTACATTACTCATGAATTAATATCTTGCTCCCTAGGGACAACTTAGTTAGTGTTGTTTTTCTAGTTGTGTGTATTTTAGATGTGAGAGAGTCTAAGACGAGAGGTAAGAACATGTGCATCACATTGTGACCACTCTTTGCATTCTTTATCAATCTGCATTTTAGATAGGCACTTGCACGTCATACTTAAAAATAAAAACACAAAAATTTACACGGTGGACTAGGCCACAACCGATAAAACCTTTTATTTTTGTTACTTGACCTACGGTAGCCAGACCACAAACCAGATGTATTCCCTACACAAAATAGTCATGGGCTAGTTGGGAACATTGACTGGGGAGAATCCCTTGCTGTTGTTGCCTGCGAATTTCCAGGCCTCAACACACCCTTTAAGAAGTTGTTATTGTTTGAAAATGATGATATTCAAACAAATTTATGATAGATAGAAATCTACAAACTACATAATTATTACTATTACAACTTATCAGTAACTAGTATTTATGATAAACTAATTCCTGAGAGCTATGTACAATTTTCCATATCTGGCATAGTAAATAAGTTCCAACAACATACAAAAGTGTAGATACACTATAAATGACTAACCTCTCAGCTAAATAAACAACAATAATTTGTTTCCAACCAAGTGGAAATACAATAATATTATGACCTATAGTTCGTTGTGGTTGATAGTTGCTAGTAAACAATGGAATTCATCCCCTTTTGGCATTTTCAAATTCCCACCACTGTATCTAATCTGTTGCAGCCGATTGTCGAAGGTGATTGAGGAAATTTGCAACTCCTTCTTAGCTTCTACATTCACAGAGAAGCAAGTTTATACTTTTATTCCAACATACGAAAATGAAGAGTCTATTGGAAAATTTGTAGAGTCTAGGAGAAATTTACAACACCTGTAACCAAGCTTCTTGTCAACCCTGCAACTTTACTTGAGTAAGTGTTAAATACCATATCCATACTTCGATATGGAACTCTAGATTTTATGTTCATCTATTTCTGTGCTGGTAGCTACAACCCACTAGAATATTAGGTTCCTCCAAATGGCCAAGGAATTCCATGGGTGACTGTAGAAAATATTCAGAAGATATATAATAAGAATTGAACTAAGAAGCAAATATATAAGCTATTCAAATATTCTCAAGTCATTTGTTTCACAAATACTGAAGCTTTGATTTAAATTTTATGTTATTAATCACCTTCTTTCCCAAACGTTGAACTTGCACACAATGTTTTGCACCTTCCTGCTAGTTTGTTTAACAATTGATCCTCCAATTGTTAAACCAACTGATCTTGTTCGAATTGGATCATTATACATTGACATTGCAACTTTTTTTGCATGTCCTTGTGAATTCTAAAATTTAACTTTAAAACATATTTTCCCTTCTCTCCCCACTACCATTTTGAGAAAATACCATGTCCGTCCAGTGTTGGACCTTGCTCAACATGAAACTTAATATAACCCTAAATTTACAGAGAATCATAGTTGATTTGAAGCAACATTTATTCTGTTGTGACATGTCATCCATAGTATGGGTTATGTAGATTACTTTCCTTACTCTTTTGCATCCTTGAGGACATACCTTTTGCAGATATAAACTAGTAAAACTGAGTCCTAAAAACAATTATAGTAGTCCAGACAAGTCAAACTGAAATTAAATCAAATGAACAGTTGGGAGAAACCGTTTACATCTCACTTAATTTGGTGCCATATTCTAGTTTGCATATACATGTTATTTCCAATGAGCACAAAGAAAATATATCAGAAATGCAAAACAATGATGATTCATGCAATATTAAATGTGAGAAAATTAACTTTGTCATGGGTAATCAGAGTACACAAGAAAATGTATTCAATCCAATAGATAATCTTTTGAAATTGAATGAGAATTTATTAGATAAAAATTCTGCATGTTTGGAAGGAATATATGGCATGGTTGTTAAGCAGGTGGACTCGGCTGGAACTGTAGATGTCATTGATGAGGTCAAATTTTCCTCAGAGCAGGGAACATTGGCTCTGCAAGACAATGCTACTGATATTTCTAGAATATCTACAAATTACCAATCTGTAGATGTATTTACAGACTCTCATTTGGAAAAATTTCCAAACCTAGCTTATACATAATCCATGAAGTTCACTGTCAGGTCTATCCCGGTAGAGCTCCCTCTTGTTGACTCACCTCTGCAAAAGGAAACTTAGAACAAATATATTGTTGAAGGAAACATATCACAGGAAATTATTTTATCACCCTCTCTTTCGGTAACACAAGATCATTTTAGTGAAAATTAGCTTAAGACAACAAATGTGACTGAATCAGACTCAGGGTGTCAGCAAGGGCAAGATCTTGTTCCTTCATACTCATCCAACCAAATGGGGTTCCCTTCATCTAATAATACAATAGTTACTACATTAAAGGAAAACATAAATTCTATGGCTAATCTTTTAAGTGCTTCCCAAAGTAAAAAAAAAACTGTGAAGATGGATGTCCAGAAACTAGTTCTGAGAATGGTTTCTTGGCCATGAAAAGTTCACATTCATCGTCGAAGCCTAGTATATTTGGTAACTAGGTTTCAGCTAAAGTCACTCCAGATTCTGAGGAATCAATTGAACAACCATCCCAATTGGTTATTCATAAGAATTCGTTGTCTGCAGATGCAGTCAATCAAATGGATATTGACAGACTTGCAGATGTAGAAAATGTGTACACTGGGCCATCTGAATGAAAGAGCCTTTGGTTGCATTTGAACCAGTAGTTGAAGACAAGTCAAATGATCCTAACATGGTAGAGGATGATGTAATTATTATTATGCTCTATTTCAGGTTCCAAATGCCATCGATTAAAGCAATATGCTTCCATGTTGATCTCTGATAAGCAACATTCCCATCCTTTATTTGTCTACATATGTTGGGTTGTCTTCTAATAATGTGAATTAAAGGCACAGATATATTTTTTTCATAGAAATAGACATTGTTTGCAAAGAAACAGATAAAAGTAAGTAGAAGCTATTAATCCTTTTAAAATCCCACAGTCGAGATAATATAACATAAAACAATGGGAAGTCTTAGCTTCCACCTTGCAAACATCCTTGTTCCTGAATGGCATAATAAGAAATCTATGTAAGCATCATTAGGTTTTGATTGGAGATCTTGCTAAGAAAATTCTTCTCTTCCATAGAACATCTTTCTAACCTTTGTTTTTGTAACCTTCCAATTGAGGTAGTTTGGTTTTAAAGTAATTTTTAATTAACCAGGTTTTCTTCCCAGTATATCTTTATTCTGGTCCTGCCATCTACCCAATTCCATGTAGAACTTAAGTGTACCATTTATGTTAGGAAATATCTCTTCTCTCACACCATGTTAGAACTCTAACTAAAGTATGATGAACACAAAAAACAGAAAGAGAATAAACGAACAACAAACTGTAGAACTCTTAAATCTTATTGCAAAAAGAGAAGTATTGATGGAAAAACGATATGATTAAAGGACAAAGTCAAAACTAAAAGTTTCAACAGTATTCTGTACAAAACTACAGGGGTATTCAAACTACTATTATGTAAACTATTGTTTAATGTTTTTTATTTGACTTTTGATACATTCCAACTATGTCACCATAGCATTTACAAACATAGAAAAAATGTTTAAAAACAATACAAGCATGAATATATAAAACCCTTGTCAAGAACAAAAAATATCAGTCAAGTAACTAGTCTCATAGACCAAACAATCTAGAGAAATTAAAAATAAATAAATTCATCCACAGTAAGGGACCATGAATACTTACAGTTATCCCCAATCTGAACTTGAAACATATGAGTATTCCTAGTAGCAATCAAACCATATAAAAAGATATTAAGTTCACATTGGCAACATAGTATTATGAACTAGATCCTATATCCACACCTAATCAAATATGGGTTTAGATGTTAGCTTACATTTTGTTCTATAATTTCCCTCTAATGTGCATGGTTATTTAATTAACTAGGGAACAAATATTTAATTAAAATAAAAAATTTCATCAGTAGTGGAGATGCTAAGTACTTACCTAAGAGAAATGTATGTATTCCATTAAGAAGAATAGATGCAGTAACAAATGGAACCAACTCTGAGACTCTTTATGCGACACTTGGGCTACTTATGAAGAGATAACCCAAGACATTTTTGCAAATAAGAAAAACTAATGCAAAGATTTTGTTGATGATTGAATATGTAGCCACTGAAACAAAAACTAAAAAGCATGCAGCCTCAGCATTCACAGCACCAATTTCATTGGAGACCCTTACACTGCAAAAGGGAATATTGTGAACAATAAATAACATTTGGACCGTAATGCATAGGGAAGTCATATATTACAGAAGTTGATTAATTTTGAAACCCAAGGAATATAGTTAGGAAATAATTAAAGCATTAGGGAGATATTATGGCATGAATCTGCTTTTATCTTATATCTGTACATGATTTTTATATCTCATGATTTTTAGATCTGATTTTTTTTGTCCTACTTCATGTTCATATTTGATAAGGGGTAACAAAGAAGGACAACAAATTCTATGTAGGCTTATATTGTAGTTGGCTTTGAAACCTTGGTTGCTTGAGGGAATGGAAAATGATTTTCATGTCAAATATAGGACGTTGATTGGTGGAGCATCTAGATAGGGGTTTGGAGAAGCATATGGTGATCCATGGAGCTATTTCATGGCTTGTAATGGGCTTCCATATTTGCATGTCGGAGGTTATATTAGCCCTATCCTATATTTGATAGAGAAAGCATGTAGGACACACTTACTATTGGACAATTTTCATGTTCACTTCCTATTTTTGTAGCTCACTTCAGTGTTCAACCATGCTTTGACTAAGATTCCAACCTAGACAGGATGCTTGACATAGATTTATTGGGTTTATTACCAAACACAAGGAAATATCTCATGATGTTGATGAGATGATAATGTGGTTGCAATGGAGAATAAGCTCGATGTTCATGAACAATAGGTTTCATTTATGTTCCCTTTGGCATCTTGGCTCATTCCTTGTTTGTGGATCCATTTTTGAAAACATTGTATATTTTACAAGAATATTTTGGATTGTATGTTGGGTGTGATTGAGATGTGAAGTTTTGGATCCATCACATAACATGTTTCTTTCCATTCTTTTTTCTTGACAGGTAGATAATGCATGCAAGCAACTATCAGATTGTCTAGAGTTTCTCTTGCACCTTCTAGCAATGTACAAGTCCCCATAAGGAGACAATTGTCAACCCAAAGCGGCCAGTAGACCATGATATCATGGGTGTAATGATGAATATTTAGGGCTCAGCCCAGCGCTCAAATGTAACTCTATGCTTATTACGCACACAATCTTACCCCGGATCAGTAGGTCCACACCAACCACTAACGATATTCAATCATCAACATCTAGTCGTTTATGATTTGTTTCTAGCAGTCTCCATGAAATTTAACCAAAGAAATTTTTGTACGTGGTGGGGAAAAGTAATTTTCACAATTGGTCACAACTATGCAACACTTAACCATTAGAAGTTATAATAATGTGCACTGTAAAAATAATTCTTGCAAACTTCTTTACTTTTCCCATCAAATGATGCTGGCAATCAAAAAAATTCCTACAATTGCATGTCATCATAGTTACGTAAGTTTAATAAATAAATAAATTCTTTAATTTGTCCAGCCTAAAAATAGCAAGTGAACAATGATTTTAGACTAGATTAACATAAGAAATAAAATATAGAGGGATCTTAGAAGAAATTCCTGTAGCCCTACATCCTTCTAGACTGTGATCATTCCCAACAACAATCACCTTTTGTTTGTTTCCTTGTGCTCCCCCCTAGTTGAAATTGTTAAGACAGATACAAAGTAATCGACACAAAATAGATCCAATGCATGGAACAGCTACATAAAAAATGTTATGTAGTGTTAAGAGGAAAGGAAAAGATATCAAGGATTCTAATAACATCAAAAATTAATTGGACAACTACTTGATGACAAATAGAAATATGACATTGACTGATTTTGAAACACATAAAATACTTAAAATAGTTTCGCTCACATACCATTACCTTGAGAAACACCAGCTTTTTCTATATTAATGCTATTTGAAGAATAAGCCATTGAACCTAGGGACAACTCTCCAGATAGGTATTCTTTATGAGCTGGAGAATCATACCGAGCAGCAATTCCAATCCCCATGACATGTGAAAACAACTTCCGCTCATTCAATACTGGAGAAATCCCAGATGCAGTTTTTGGTTCCCCTAATGCTTCTTTTTAGGTTTTCCATGAAAGACACATTACTCAATCAATAAAATGTCAATTTTTGGTCAATAATCAATCATTCAAAAGAAAGAATTTTTACCAAAGGTATCACATATGCTATCCTGAACATTCAAATCACTTTCTTGTACCACTTAACATCAAATATACTTCAAAATTGTTCTCTTTAGGAATCGAACTCAAAATTACCTTCAAAATCATCACTTGACGGCGGCATATCATCATTACTTACATAAGCAATTTTTGGTAGAACAATTCTCACTTGTACTGCCATAGCTCAGTCCACCCTCTTAGCTCTAGCTTCCCATTTCAAGTTAAATGAAAGTTTTCAAATTAAAATTGCACTTTTTAAGATTATATAAGAACTGGATCCTCATGATTTAAAAATAATAAGAGAAAGGACTAATTACCTTTTATCAAGTATAGAGGACTAATGTTTTATCTTCCACAGTTTTTCTCGTCATTTCTCTATCTTGACACAATTAAAATTTCACAATCTTGTAATCAACAAATCATTTGGAATACAATTAGAAGAAAGGAACTACTCACATTTATTAAAGCAATAGGAAGTAAAAGACTCTAATATCTCATAAGTTTGTCTGAAGCTAGACATGCAGTTGTAGATATTATGTGGAATCTTTAAAACAAATAAACCCCTTACAACCATTTCTAATGATCACTATTGTGTAAATATCACATGTAGATTCAACCAATTGTATTTTAATGCTACCTACTTTCGACGACGCTAACATTCAGCTTTGCATTTCTCGATCTCATCAGTAAATGGAAAAAATGCACTAGGAGGTAAAAGGTTACTTAGATCAATCTCACACAACTACATGAATTATTAAAGTACACAATGAGACTCAATTGAGATAGGGTTAGTGAAATCATGGATTTGAGGTATAATGAATGAATAGAATACTGTAAATTACTGGCATTCCAAGCATACCAAATTTCTAAAACACATACAGTAAATTACTTGAAATGTTATAGTCAAAGGGAAATGACTCAAATAGTGATAGCGCTTTCTGATGACTTCTGACTGAGTAAATGTCTCCAACTATAAAAAATTTCCACCAATTCTGCACACAAATCACCAATGATCATAAACCAATTGCATCATAAAAAAATTTGCATATAAAAGCAATGCAATGTAAATATTTATAACTAAAAAATACTCAGAGGTTCTAGTAAGAAATCGCACATTGTTGTTGAACAAATTTTCATCATCCTATATGCAAATGCATTCAACAGCCCTTCTATTTATAATTTAAACTTAGCTATAAAGCTTGAAATACAAAAAAGCTTCTTCCTATCAATCTAAGAATAGGTATAGATATTGTTCATTACAGGATTTAGGATGCAGCTTGTGATAATGATGTAATTCATATAAAATATGATCATCATATTTTATATAATCTATGTGTGACAAGGAAAGCAGTGGTTGAGGTGTATACAATGCATGGAATTCACCCAATTTACAGAACTACCTCTGTCAAACTTAGGGATCATTGATTGTGCATAATTTATAAATTTCATTGTTTTTAGGAAGTTAAATATTGTGTTACTTGGTCATATAATTAAATAAAGTCAGCATGTGTTCATGAGGTTGTTGCACATGCTCATGAGTTATGTGGGAGTTTCAAAGGTTTTGCATGGTTGTAACAATGTTAAAGGGGCTTCATGAAATTTGCAACCACGAGATTAATTTGATCCTAAAAATCAACAAATACAACATCAACCATATAAGACCAAACCCAAGTTTGTCGACCACATGGAGGAAGCAATATTAACGTGTCTCCAAATCATTTAGCTTATAACTGTCTACAATTGATTTAGCTATAAAGAATTCAAACAGACATGAGATGTGGACTTGAAAAAGTTTGTCATAAAATGATAAAAAATAGGAAAGAAACTTAAAAGATGAGACATACACAATTGATTTCATTTTCATTTGTCTATCCTTAAGGATAAAAACTAAGCATGATGAAAATAACAAAAAAATATTATGTTTTCACACGAGACATAACAATAACTTATGTTTTCACATTAGACATCCTCCTCAAGAAAACGCTTTTTGAAGATTGTCCTCTCAATGTTCAAAATTCAAATATGTAACATTAATAGTTTTCCCAAAATCTGCTTCCAGGCTATAACTTATTTTAGCATAGAAAAAATTATGTAGAAAAATGTCTTTACCAATCTGAATCATTATGTGGATGTCGATCCCTCTATGACATGATTTACCAATCAGAATCGTTATTAGGATGTCTATAACTCTATGCGATGATTACAATGATATCATTGGAAAGTTTAAATCAATGGCCATATCAAGTAAAGCATTAGGACATGAATAACAATATGGTATGATATGAAGACATTCATACCAATACAGTATAACATTCAGATGCCCATTACAATATAGTATGCCATAAAGATCGCTATAACAATACAAGATGTGACTAAGACATCCATTATAAACTATGACGTCATAGAACACCTATATCAACATTGAACATCGTTAGGATTGTTGTTTTGAAAACCAGTCAACTCGGAACTTGAACCGGCCAAGCTGACCAGTTTAACCCTCATCAATTTCAAAGCAATACAAAACTTGGCTTGGAGGCTATTTTGGTGCCAAGATGGCTGAGTTAGACCTTGACTCAGTCGGTTCAGCACCAAACCCGCTATTTTTGCATTAACTCGATTGAGTTAATCCAATAATGCCCAGGTTGCATACATGGAGGCTAGACACATTAATTTTTTTTAAATTGACAAGGTTTGTACTAGTGACATTGGAGTCAATAATATTGAATGGTAATTTTAATTTCTTAAATTTAAAGGATAGAAAATGAAATATAAGGAGAATGTCACAAAATGAAAGATAAGGAGAATGTCACTTTTACTTAAATTTTTAACATCAACAATTATTGTTTTGGGACGTTTGAGAGTGGTTCCAACCTCATTGGACTTCATAACCAAAATGTAGAATTTTAGATCCCATTCAGAATTCAAACTTAATAGCTTTCAATATTTCAGGATTGCAACATTTCCACTGGATTATATGATGTATGAGGGTAAGGGATTGGAATTTAATCAAACACATCAACTCTCTATGTACCTTGATGTTGGTGGTGTTGATGCCTGATTGTTGAAGTTGATTGAACTCCTTTGACAAGATCTTAATAAAAATGTACCCTTTAGTCAAGAAAAATCACTTATTAAGCATGGGAATTTTTTTCTCCCTGTTTTTAACGATTGGATTAGGAAGTTCCATCAAAATTGTAGGGTGTTGACTAATGTCCTTGGAGGATCAAATTTGAGACTCGAGGTAGAGGTAAGGGGCTAGATACTATAGGAGGGAAGGAACATGGTGCTATTGATAAGCAATATTCCAATATAGGAAATGATTTTGATGATTATGTATTTTCAATTTTGATTCAGATATGTATCGTACTTGGTGCCATTTGGATATATTCACCCTTACATGAGTCAACTTTTGCGATGTCTCTATTGGTTTGGAATCATAACTAGAATGTTAAATATTTTTTTTCATTAAAATTGTAAAATTTTATGTAGTTTTGAATAGTTATATTCCTTTAAATCAAACTACTCTAGTTCATTACCAGTTCCAATTATGCTCTGAGTTGACCTTCAACCAGTTCAACTCCTGGTTCAGAGTCTCAAAACATTGGTTAGGATGCTTATACAAATATGCAATGCCATTAGGACACATATAGCATTATCTGGTGCCACTAGGATGTTAATACCAACATGAGACATCATTAGGACGCATAGGCCCCATAACCACTTTCTAAGTCCATTACAGCAAATGACTGTGATATCATTAGGATGATTCTGTAAATGCACTAAGAGTTGAAATGCGCATTCTATAGCCCCAATGAGCTGGGGTGGGGTAATCCATCAACTCTTTGTATATGTACCAATACTTTTAACTATACATTGAATCTATACGGTGCATTTCCAACACTGAATATGAACACTACCATAGCACATACCCTCTAAACTTCGGTCTAATATGCACCTAGAGCTTGTCAAAAATCGAATTCCAAGGTCACTTTAGTAAACTCAAGATATTCATTAGTTAAAGGAGTTCCTTGTGTGCCATGATTAATGGAAGAATCTAGGCCAGCAAATACCCTTGTCTACAACATTACTTTCAAATGCATTTACAGCATGACTGCTGAATTTTGTTGCTCAAGTCTTCTTACATCTTTGGTAGCCTGTAGACCTATGGGAGCTTGGCAATAAAGGAGGTTTAATTCCCCATTATTCACCTAAATCAACCTGCATCAAAACAATATTCTAGATTCATCAAAGGCCAGCCATCCACATGGAGGAGGGTTTGTAACTTTGTGCTCATGTCTAGAATCATTTTGGCAAGACATTACTAGTTAGAGCTTCTAACCCTAGATCAAGGGTATGCAATTGTTATTTTGATGGATAAATCACCTTCTTGACCCCATTTCTTGTCAAATTTAGAGGATCACTCCATCATTTCAGGTTGTTGGTGCACTTGTTCATGCTTTTGGAGAATACATCCCACTTGGGAGAGGTTTAGCTTAATTATTAATGGAATAATATAGGCCTACAAATACCCATGTCTACAACATTCTTTTCAAATGCACTTACAACATGACTACTGAATTTTTCTACTCAAGTCTTCTTACATCTTTGGAAGCCTGTAGACCTACCCTTATAAAGGGGTCAAAATCACAACTTCCTTATATTTTCCAAAACCCTAAGAAAAAAATACCAAGTATGAGATGTGCTGGTGAAGATAAGGGTAAAAACCCCTAAAAATCAGTTGTTGTACAAGAAATAGGATGTTGAGAACTATAATTTCAAATCATAAAAAACTTAAAGAGATATTGATAGAGGAAGAAAAATCCACACTCTCTCTAATACCATGTTATAAATCATGAGATATAGGATCTATGAGACTCGCTCTAGGTGCATTAGCAACAACGAGGTTTATATCTAAGGACTGACTGATTCTAAGCAATCATGGGAACAAGTAGGACAAATCTAGTCATGTTTAGGTATTTAAACAACCCTAATTAACAAGTGATCTTAATCTTGGGTCTGAAATGACACCTTGTTCTTGAGGGAGCAGCCATCCAAGCAAAGAAACACCTCATATTTCGGCAGCAAATCAAACAAAAGGTTAAATTATTACAAACAACTCAGATTTTGTATGAAGATCATGCTTAACTAGGGAGGTTTATAACTTGTTTTATTATTGATTACACTTGTAAAGGATAAATAAGGTTCAACAATTTCATACTTTCCTCTTATTTGTACNCATCCCTACTTCTAACTTAGGCTCAAAGATTGGCCTAGTTTCTATTTGAGGGTTTAACATATTGGTAAATTTTGGTTTATGTTGAAGAAGGCTTCTAAAGCCCCAGTGCTTTCAATTTTGCTCCTTCTTCTAGCATTTTGATAGGGATATGACCCTTTAGGATTTATTGGATCATGATCAAGGAAATGTTTTTAAAACATTGTTTTTCACTCATATTAAGGTTTTATTTAGTGGTCCATATCTATAATCTAATAGGATTGTTAACCAAGCTTAAATAACAAAATTGATATATGAAATAGTGGTCAAAATATAGTATTTCGACCTCAAACTTTTGGGAACCCTACACTCATCTTTAAATTTTAGAAAAGTGATCATCAAATTCAAGTCCTTAAGCTACATGTCCATGTTATTTTGGAATGCCTCGTAAAATCTTGGAGATCACTCTAGATCAGACTCAGAGAACTCTTTTCTCCCTTAGTAATATAAAACCATCAATCAAACCTGAGTATTATTGAGGGTCAACAAATTTAGTCATTTGATTGAAGGAAATAGTACTATGTTTTGATTAATGAAAAGAGAATCCCTGTATGCTTTTATCTTTTTCATTAATACTATTCATTATATACATGCATCAAAGGTAAAAGCTAAAATCTAAACTTGATCCTAATTACATGAAAATGATCTCTCATCTAATTGTGATGATAGGAAAACCTGGATTGATTATCTAGCATTAATAACAATCGCTAGTTCATCTTAAATGATACAATCATTATTGCATGTCTATACTTTGTATTCCCATAATCCACGTGCAATATATACATATGGTAAATGTCTAATTTTTTCATTTTGAATATTGTTCCTAATGAATTCTTGAAGTTTATTTTGTGGTAAAGACATTGCATTCAAAACTTGGCACAATTAGTAGTGAACACTTTGTTGGCAAGATATTTTAATTTCATACAAACAAATTTACTCAACAAATTTTCAACCAAATTCATATACAAAATTATAATGATCCATTTAACTTTTCACATAAAACTTGTCAATATTTAGCAATACCATCAAGCTAAGGCCCTATGCCTCATGGACAATGTGATCAGACTGTTTATTCTACATGGGTGTTTAAAATGGAGTAACCTTGAATAAATTCCCACATAGTAAGTTTGGATGTATTCCAAGTATCGTAAATGGCCTAAATTCTATAATCCCTTAACCATAATTGAACCCATTCCACAACATCGTGCTACAATTCTCAAAATTATGATATTGTATTCTCTCTTATCTAGTTATCTAGTTAGCAACCACTTTCTTCACAATAGGTATCATAATTTTCAAGTATCCCTGGACAAATGTTGTGTTGGTGCTCAGCTTTATTTCAATACTTGCACTTGTTTCATTTTTAAATACGGTGATCGTATTGGCTCAAATAACAGAGTTGAGTTCTTTTCCCTATGAACTCTATTAAAACTAGTAGAAGATAAAGGACTCAGTAAGAACAAAATTTAAAAAATAGATTCAAATAGAAGAATCAAAATTTAATTGTAGAGTTGGAAAATAGAAGAATCAAAATTGAAAATTTGTCTTTAAATCATATAAAGAACAAAATCCTGGCTGTAAGAAATCAGTTTGAAGATTTCATTCACCCATATATATAGAGAATAAAATTCACAAGTAGAAAAGTTGTCTAAGGAAGCCCTATCTATGCAAGAGGGCGCATCGACAGAGTTGGATTTTTAGGAAAACCTGTTGGTTTCAAAATCTTTGAAGTTTGTTTTTAATTTTAAATATTTTCTATGTTGTCCCAGCTACAGGATGGGTCGCTTTCAGAAGGGTATGACTTGTTGTAGAATTAAGAATAGTTTTTGAGAATGTTTTTTGAAGTGCTTACTCCTTATGGTTATATGTTCCTTTTATTAAGAAAGATTGCAATTATAGCATGACAGGACTATACCAGGTAATCTCTGATACTATTTTGTGAGCCTTATTGACCAGACTATATAAATTTTGATTTCTCTTTTTGAATTATCAAATATAAGAATTTTTTCTTAGAAAAAAAAGTGTAGTTAGTTCAGATTAGAAGTTGAATTACTAAACATCACATCCTGATGCATGTGCTACCAATAAATACATTTGGGACAGTCCACTGTCCTTTAATGTACATATATACAAAGTAGCCAAGGCTGATGTCTGAAAATTTGTCCATTCCAATTTCATATTTAATTTCCAATAAGCCATGAACATAGCTAGGAATCAAAACCTATGCCATGGCATAATCAATATTGTAAACTCTCCCCAATTTAACTGACATTACAAATTCCCAACTAATCACAAGTTATTCATCATTCCAAACTTTTAACAAGAAAACTAATGCTACTTCCACATCACAAAATATGGAATTATGCTAATAAACATCATTTGACATTTGTAATTTTGTATAACATTGAATTAATTCACACATTTATTGAATACATTTTTCATTAATGACATTCTATGGTTTTCGATCATGTTTGCTTGGTATTGGTAAACAACCTCTCCAAGCAAGATTCCTTTCCATTGAAAATTTTTGCAGTGCTTCACATGTGGGCCTATCTATCATCAAGTTAGGTTGCTTGTTTTGGACAAGGTCCACTTGGTTATTGTTGGCCTTGGGAGGAGAGTATTTTCATTCATTCATCTCATAATCAAGTTAGATATGTGAGAAATTGAGAGATCTTGTCTCTTTCAATTATACTTCATCATTGTACATTGCTCTCTTGTCTAGAGTGCTAGGGATCTTGTGCTGATGCAAGCAAGGCATTAGGGTTGGGGTTTTCCCAAGAAGACAATGGATGCTAGGATTTTAGAGAAACCATAGAGGAGCAAAGGGAGCACTTGTTCTTTCGGTACTTGAGAGATAAGAATACTAGGGTTTTGTGGCATTGGAAACCCTACTACTGTTGGAGACATCTACCATCATACACACTCTTTCGGTCAAATTGGCGTAGTTAAACCACTATCCTAAGTTTAATTGACATCAGTGGAGCATTAATTGCCATCATCCCAGTCATACCCACGGCTACCTATAGTCAAGGAGGCTAACTTAGCCTTCCCTACAGTCAAGGAGGCTAACTGGAGCACTCTAGGGGTGATCTGTGTGACATTAATGCACCTAATTGCTAACTGGTGGTTACGTTCAGTTCAACCAATCAGTTACAGTCATTTAAGGCGCCTCCATGCATTAAATATATTATTTAATCATTATTTAATGATTATTTATTATTATTTAATGAACTAGAGTGAACAAGGCGCTTTCACCAACTTCTGATGGTCAGTTCAGCTTCAGTTAACCTCATCAGGGTTTATTGGAGTCATGCAGTACTAGCACTTGATGATTGGATTGCTATGACATGTGTTTGATCTCCTTCAGTTGAGATTAAGTCATTTATTACACTCCAACTTCAGTTAAGAGTTTGGTCAAGTGGTTAACTGAGTGAGATTGCATGGCAAAGAGTCAGTTAAGCTAGACTCACTCATTGAATTCGAATTGTCCTCTTAGGTATTCGAATGTTTCATTGAGTTAAGCCATTGATCATGCATGGTATTGTAATCCTTTATTGTTTATATAATATACAGAGAGGAAACCTATTTGGTATTCCAATCATTGCTAATTCATGAGTAATTTGTTAATTATTCTTTGATGATTTTGATTCCTAGTTCCTAGATCATGTGCAAGAATTAATATGGTATCAGAGCCTACGGTCTTAACAGATACAACTTCGAATGGACTCATCAATCCCTCTTCTCACCCCATTCACAAGCTATTCGGAATGGAAGTTAAAGATGATTGCATCTCTGAAGAGACGAGGTCTTTATGAGGTGTCTATTGGACTTGGAAGAGAGTCTTATGAGAATGAGAATGACTGGTTAAATGACCGTGATAGAGCTTATGGAACAATAGCTCTGGCCCTTGATGATAGCTTGTACTACCTTATTTATTCTGTTGAATACCCAAAGGAAGTCTGGACAATATTGGACAGAACCTTTGGCAAGCACAATGAGGGTCATAATAGTACTTTGGAGATCACAGCCAGCACCACAAGAGTTCTTCACTCAAAATTCACGGCCACTACTCTCTCTGATGAAGTTGTTTAAGATGAAGATGAAGCAGAATCTTCTACACATTCAATTCGAATTGCAGAAAGTCTCCATGAAGTGACTCCTTCTCCTGATGCTCTGAAAGTT
>LPNX010364186.1:264686-329585 GCA_001517045.1 Pseudotsuga menziesii | reverse complement strand
GAAGACATTCTGCATCCGCATGGACACTTGCTCCTAATATTTGGGGCTGATTTTACCACTCATGGTTTTCTGTTCAAGGCTGCAACATATCAGTTTCTTAATTGTTCCACACATGGTTTGAATCCTCAAGAACCTTTGCTCTCTCTTCAGATGATTTTAGTTGCTCTACATGGGTCCAGTTTTCACCGTGCAACTGTTTATATTTCTGATCCAGTTGAGTGCATTGTTATTCTTCCAAAGTGGAAGATTCCTCCAGACATATTCACCAAGATATTTTCAGAAAAGAATTTCACTTACCTCCATTCACTGTTGGGGGTGAGTTCATCAGGGTGATCCAGACTACTTTCAGTGTTCAGCTTGAGGGGGGTTTTTTTTTCCCACTGGGTTTTCCTTCTTTTCCTCACTTAGTTTGTTTTGAGCATTGTTTCAGTTGCTTTATTGTACAAGGTGGCCTATGGCCTTAGTTTCCAGGGCCCTAGCATTTTTATGCATCTATGTTTTCTAACTCTTCGTGAGTATAGCTTAAGGGGGGGTGTTGGAGACATCTACCATCATACACACTCTTTCGGTCAAATTTGCGTATTTAAACCACTATCCTAAGTTTAATTGACATCAGTGGAGAATTAATTGCCATCATCCCAGTCATACCCACGGCTACCTATAGTCAAGGAGGCTAACTTAGCCTTCCCTACAGTCAAGGAGGATAACTGGAGCACTCTAGGGGTGATCTGTGTGACATTAATGCACCTAATTGCTAAATGGTGGTTACTTTCAGTTCAACCAATCAGTTACAGTCATTTAAGGCGCCTCCATGCATTAAATATATTATTTAATCATTATTTAATGATTATTTATTATTATTTAATGAACTGGAGTGAACAAGGCGCTTTCACCAACTTCTGATGGTCAGTTCAGCTTCAGTTAACCTCATCAGGGTTTATTGGAGTCATGCAGTACTAGCACTTGATGATTGGATTGCTATGACATGTGTTTGATCTCCTTCAGTTGAGATTAAGTCATTTATTACACTCCAACTTCAGTTAAGAGTTTGGTCAAGTGGTTAACTGAGTGATATTGCATGGCAAAGAGTCAGTTAAGCTAGACTCACTCATTGAATTCGAATTGTCCTCTTAGGTATTCGAATGTTTCATTGAGTTAAGCCATTGATCATGCATGGTATTGTAATCCTTTATTGTTTATATAATATACAGAGAGGAAACCTATTTGGTATTCCAAGCATTGCTAATTCATGAGTAATTTGTTAATTATTCTTTGATGATTTTGATTCCTAGTTCCTAGATCATGTGCAAGAATTAATAACTACTACTTGGATGATTGATGTGGAGAAGATAGAGAGGACCTTATTGTTTGGCAACCTACACACTTTAGCATTGAATGCTTGCTCTACGAAACAAAGAATTTTCCAACTTTTCCATCTTTACGAAACCAAGCTAGAGGGGTACTTCATCTCCAAATACACCATCTCCTACAAGATCAAAGGATGATTTTTGTCTCTTCAGGAAGTCTCAAATCTCTTTATCGACTTTCTTTTGCTTCTTTAAATAGATATGATTGGGACTATTAGATACTTCTCACTCTACTCACTACATGACAAAAAAGACCCCATCTGATTACAATTTTCTATCCACTACTTCTAGTAGACAAAGGTAACAAGATACAAGCATACAACACCACTACACCAAACATCAAATCAATATCCTGCAGCCAGTTCTTGATCAGATCAATCTGCTGATGGGTAGATTCTGTATTTTACCTTTCATCCATGTTTATAGGGAACACAGCATACAAGCAGACAGGATTTCAAAGAAAAAATTGAAGTTGCTAAGAAGTCTTGGTGTTGGTGGAAGATGGAGAGGATTGGAATCATCATCAAGGGTTTATTCTCCTAGTAGACAAGCCTTGATCCTTTGACATCCCCTTTTCCAAGATAAGGTAATCTAAAAATGTAGTCTCAGTTCTTGCAAAGGTTACTAGTTCTCTCAAGTTCTTTCTGCCTAGTTAAAGGACACACCTCTTCAACAACGACATGCAATTTATTTAGTTAGAAGAGTGTAGTGGTAATCCTCTGCTATGCTGATCAAGGGAGTCCTACTAAGGACTAGGAACATCAGAAATAAACTTTATCAGAAAACTTACTACATTTTTAGCACCAAATTTCTGCCTTTTGACTGTGTTAGCAGGACAATATAAAAGACATAATTCATTGTTTATATGGTAGTCAATGGCAGTCAGAATTTATCCTCCATCTCTAGGAAAAACCAACTATCCTCCATCTTTAGGAGACCAACCTCGATACAACATACATAATAAAAATTGGCAAAATTCATTGGCCATGTTGTCAAGGGAAATACAATCAGCTCAAGAGGGGCATCTAGTGGCGTTTGTACACTATTGGACAACACCTTGTTCCAAGATGAACTGCATCAAACACAACAATGGAGTCTCTCAAGATTGTTGATCCATATTTAATTAGGTAACATTTATCATATTCTCAATATTTACATGGTAGCATCCTATATGTAAAAGAAAATTGTTGGTCTTCTCTACAGTCTAGAGGGGACAAAAGTTACAAAAAACAACATAGGTCTGGAGAATGGCCATCTAATCTTTAATTGCTCAAAATACACCAAAAAAGTCTGGAGAACAACCCTTCAAGAACTTGGTCAAAGAGAAACTCATCGAAACCAATAGAAATATATGTTTTCTTGTTAGTGTAAGAACTATAGAGGCTCATTTCGGAACAAGCCCGCCTTCTAGGGGGTTTGAATGCAACTTCCAAAATATTTATGTTTGAAAATTTGGCTGGCACAAAACAAATTGATATATCAAGAGATGAAAATCAGTCCAAAAATCACAGCTATAAATCCAAGAGTCTCTTGATCGAAGCATTACAGGCTTAAGGAATAAAAAATCACAAGACCCTAACACTCACAGTTGAAGAGAAGATTTGGATGGCTAGCTAGAATGACAAAGGAGGGATACCACACAGTCGTTACCACCCCCATCCAATCATAAATCCATCCTGGCATATCAAATTCAGTATGGAAGAATTCCAACAATGGCAACAGGACTAAAAGAAGCACGTCTTTTTTTTATGGTGCTACAAAAAGTAATCAATCCTAAAGGCATAATGGAAATAAATTATGCCTGGGTTCTTGGAATTGTATCTAACAATCAAGCTGAGGCCTATGGTTTTCTACAAGGACTGAAGAATATTGACTTGAATAGGGTGCAATCTATCCTATTTGTTGGGGACTCGTTAACAATTTTGAAGCTTATGAACAAGCATCATATCTTAACAGCAAATTCACTAGCTTGGATAATCTCTCAGATCAAAATCAAAGTCTCTAGTTTCAAATACATTGAGTGCCCACATAATATGAGGCCTGAATGGATAAGTTGATGCTCAAGCCTATCTAGCAGTCCAATTAAAAGAAGGAATTTGTAAAAATATGGTGAAATGGGATATCTCCCAATCCCACAAGGATAATTTCATGAGCTATATTAATCAATTGCATTTATGTTTTTAACCCCCCACTCCATGCTGCTGATCACATAGCAGCTCAAATAAGGTGAAACAAGTTGGCAACAAAGGGAAATTAAAGGTTAGGATGGACCTGGTAAGGCACCACCACCATCATTTTGAATCAATTCCATTCTTTACTCGAGCCTGAGGGAAAAACAGAGCTCAACAATGGTAACTTCAACAAGCGTGGTCTCAAGGCAGTAAGTTGTTCAAATTTCAGACCCATCTGGTTAACCTTCCCATTTGTCCTGCATTGGAGAAAAAATCTGTTCTAATGCCAACCTCCTGAACTCATGGGAACTAGGTGTTTTTTTAAAGTTGAATCTTGGTTTTTGGGTGTGCTACTATATTGGGAAGGGGAGTTTCTTGATTGTCATATTCGGCAGCTTGTTGGACCTATCGACTTTGAGGAAATTGTGATAGTTCTGTGTAATAGGTTAGAGGGATCTGTTTTTGTCTATAGCTATTGTCCTTCTCTTAAATGTGAGCAGTAATAGGAAGACAATCATTTGGCTTAATCCAATCTAGAGGTCATCGAATCCTTGTTGGAATCATTCTTCTTTTAGTGTTTGTAATTGAGCCAGGAGAAACTCACAAAAAAAAACACTAGTTCATGAAAAATAGAGAGGAAATAAAAAATTACTAATACTAGACGTAAACCAAACAATTCATACAAATAAAGGCATGTCATATTGACTTCTACTTTTGATTTCTTATTTAACTAAATGCAAACAAATTCTTAGTTTGTGGTAATCATGTTTTTTGCATTACAGGGACTTGTAAGACCAAGCTTAATGATTTTAATGTTTTTTTTCTATATTGGTGTCATGGTAATGATTCATGGGTATGACAAAGGTCTAGTGTTGCCTCCTCATGTAGAACCACTACAAATTATTGTGGTTCCAGTTCCCTTCAAACATGCAGACACACATACAATTTATAATGCATGTGTTGAGACAGTGCAAACGTTTCGAGCAGCAGGGTTTCGTATAGAAGAATATATATGAGACAATTATCCACCTGGATGGAAATATTATCATTGGGAGTTTAAAGGTGTTCCTCTTCGCATTGAAATTATTCCCAGGGATATAGCCAAAAACCAGGTACTTGTTAAATTAAAGCACCACTAGCTGTTGAAAATATAAACTAGATTTTATATTAAAATTATGGATTACTATATGTTGTGGTAGAAATTAAATCTACTATTTTATATTAAATAAAAAATTACAAAACTACCATCAATGTAGTGGAAAAACTAAATATATTAGAAGCCTCAATTTCAGTCATTGAAAGTTCTGTATTCATTTCTGGGTCACCATTGAATTTCTATCCATCAATTCAGGGCCCGTGATTTTTTTGCCATCCGTTGTCTTAAGTTTTAACTATAGAGATTCAACTGTTCTTTTTTTTGGGTTGGATTTCAATTTCCCTTTATTTTCATTTCTTGGTCATTTGGTTGGATTTTATTTAAAACTTCACTACAACATCCAACTTGTTGGTTCAGATATTTTACTGGACTCCAACCTATCAACAATTCTTTGCCATTGCTTTCTTTGTCTGACATCTGCTTCTTTATTTCACTAAGGCTAAAAATAATTAGACTTTCTAAGCCAGGCTAATTATTTCCTTGTTGATTTTATCTTGTTAAATTCTTCTGAATCTACTTTGTGGTATGAGAGATACCCACTTCATCTGGTTGCTTATGCACTAAACTCCTATCCATATTTGGGGAGGCTAGGCAGAGTTGTACCAATAGATGAGCTTGAGATGAGAGAAGACTTTATTGATTCCGTGTTGAAGATTTACTACTTTGATGGAGCTTCACAGATTTACTACAAGGGATAACTCATTATAGAAATACAGAAGAAAATCATGGAATGACTAGTTAAAAATTAAAATATCCTATACCAACATAAATCCCTATTTCCAATTACATGATATCAAAACTAAGAATTTGTGAAAAATTTCAAGATTAAGATTTGAAAGGAGAAAAATTGTAAAATATAGAGTATGCCAGCACTTCTCCCTCAGGAGAAAATGTAAGCATCTTGCTTGACAGTGATGCTATGATTGAAATAACACAACTTGCCTTGTTTTCACATTATTCCAACTGTTTCTTAAACCCATTTATCCTTTTATGTTTAACATTGGTTTTCCATCTCATCTTTCATTTTTGTATATTCCTAAATTGTTTCCTTTCAAGAATCAATTTGGGGAACATTCCCTGTTTAAAGACATCTCTCAAAATGATCCCCTAGGGCATGTCCCTTGATATGATCCCTTGGATGGTTGGCATGTTTCCATCATGGGACATGAGCCCTCGCTTTCATGGTGCATGCTCATTACTCATAGGCATAGAAATGCAGACATACATTTGTAATATAGCAAGGGTGTAACAAAGGTCATCTATGTGAAAAAGGTCATGACTCTTCATGCATGCGATAGCTCAATGTATTCTTATTCAAACATCATGTGCTATAGTAAACTATCACCCTATCAATTATTCAATCATTATTCAAATATATCTCTATACGGTTTATTTGTAGGTGTATTTATCTTGCTACTATGTCACAATTGTTGTCAGATCTTAGCTCAATCCAGACTATTCTTTTGTGTAGTAGGAGAATATTATCTTTGAACCCTCTAGGAGATCAAAACCCTTTAGCTGGTGGCCATGATTTATTTGCTGGTAGCCTATTAAATTTGACAAATAATGAAAAACAAGAAAAGAAAGAAACAGAGAAAGGATATATCCCATGGTATCTACAATTACCCACAACTAGAGTATGACTACGCTTTGTTAGAGAACCTAAAGAGTAAACTCTTGTAGCACCTATGTCTACACCTAAATCCTCCTCCACACTAACTGTCAACAAACAGTAATAGAAATTCAATTATTTACATGTCCTCGGCCAAAAAAATACATGATTGCAGAGTTAAAGCTGCAGGACCCACGTTATAAAGAATGGTTCCTAATGTTTAAAACTCATAAATTGTGGGTGAAAAGAACTACATGCACTATGGTAGTCCCCAATATGCATTTGATGCAAGACCATCTAAAAAATCTCCCACACACTACTATTAGAGAACTGTCTGCACCACTTTTACATGAAAGCATGTGTATATTCTACACTTGTTTGTAAGAAGAATGATTGTAAGAATAATGATGTCTTGCTAAAAAATGTAGCATTTTTCATTGTTGGTATTTCTGAACATTGCAGGCTCTATGTATATTTTGTAGACACATTCATTCCTTATCGTATGGATATACATAGCTTATTCTCCGTTTTTAGTCATCATTTACTATTTGAATAGGTTCATTCACAAATCACCATGTGTCTCAAGAAGCTTGGCACATGTTGTAAAAAGACATTTATTTTATCTTTGAACCCAACTTGCATTCTGTTGCCACTATTTCAGTTTTTTATGAATAAAATTAAATTTAACATGTGTGCTAGTGTACATTAAATTATGACTTTCTCTAACCTGTTTGAATTTGTAATCAAAGTTTAATGATTATGCGATACAGGTTGTAGTTGTTTGTCGAGATAATTTTGTAAAACAAAATGTTCCTTTGGCTTTGGATTGCTTGAGTAGTTGTGTTGGAGAACTCTTGGAAAACATTCAAAGGACATGTTTGAAAGGGAAAAGATTAAAAGAGATTCATGCATTGTGAAGGCAGAGAAATGGGATTAATTTATGCAAGCCCTCAATAACAAAATGATGTTTCTTTCCCCATGGTGTGATGAAGTGGTATGAAACTTAGTTTCATTTACAACACTTGTATCTTAAAGATGATCTAGGTTAGTCACTACTTGTTCCTGTACTTTATTTCCTTCTCTGTTGATGATTCTTTTGCTTTGGATTTCTATAGTGTTTTGATTGTGCTTTGGATTTATTAATATAACATAGTTTATTACATTATTTAGCATAAAAAGATACTCATCCACTTACATTGGAAATTTACTATAGAAATAAATCTTTTGGAAAAAATAACAAGCAAGCTTTTGTAGAATCTATCATGCCATTAATGGGATTCAAGTTAGGAGCCATTATTTAAGAAATCTCTGTTCAGCAAGGCCCTAGCCTTCTGTGTCATTGAACTTTGAGAAAACTAACATAATGCCAAGTAAACCTTTATTTAATTGGTTGCAACAGGTCAGGGATTCAAGACAGGGTTCAGATTGTTCTCATGTCACTCTACATGACTAATGGTGAAGATTCACAAAACAAGAAGGCTCACAGATAGCATTTTCAGCACCACTGGATAGAAACACAGGTGTCCCATCTCTCCTCTTTGATTTAGTTTACACCCAATTCAGCAAGAGGATTATGGCCAGGACAATATAGGAACAAATTATGTTTGTTTCCTTGTTAATATAATTATTCACAACTTCATATATGCTGATGATTTGGGGATTCTTTGTCATACCATTTGTCTTGATTACTAATGCAACCCATCAAACAATTCTATATAGTTCTAGTCACATGTAAAAAAATCTAGAGTATTTCAAACTTTGACCATGAAATTTTTTTGCAAATTATAGATTCTGTTTCTGAGGCATGGTGCAGATTGAAAGTGTAATAGATTAAAACTTTGATCAAACAAACCACCAAACATTTCCAAAAGTGTAATAGATTGAAACAATACAAACAACTCGCTTTCTTAGAAATTACTAAGTTAGCAATGCAGATTTTAGTTATGATAAAATCTGTCTCAAACATGCTATGATTTTCTTTCAGCTAAAGAAATGACAACTATTCACATGCTTAAATTGTTGTGCCTGGGTTTGGTCATTTTTTATATGCAGCAAATTCTACATAGTTGGTATATTTTCTTTTATTTCAATGACAACAAAGTTGTATTGTAAATTATGGATTCTGTTGCCAAGGTATGGTACAATGTTTTATCTTATAAAGTAAGCAACCCACCAAAATTTTCCAAAAGTGTAGTTGGATAGAAACAATACAAACAGCTCCCTTTCTTATAACCTTAATAAGTTAGGGAGGCAGAATTTAGTTATGACAAAACCTATGTAAGAATGCTATGATTTTCTTTCAGCTAAAATAATAAACTGTTCACATGCTTAAACTGTTCTTAATATTTTTATATGCAACAAATTCTAAATGGTTGGTAGATTTTCTTTCATTTCATTGACAAAATTTTCAAATATTCAGCTGTATGATGACTTACTTGCTTATAATAGGTTGAGCTCGAAACTTTCTCATCTCTTGCTCCTCCCTCTCAATCCTTACAAGCTCTTTCGCCCTTCGCTATAGCTCCTCTTCATGCCTCATTAAACTTTCAAGTTGAAAAGGCTCTAGCTTGGTAAAATCCCTGGAGATTGGCTTTGGTGGAACCTGGAAGGTAGTGGGAATATAAGATGACTGTTGTCCCAATTTTCTTTTAAAAGGAACCATTTATGTTATATAAATGTAATATTAAATATAATATTAGACAGGATCTCTCACACATAACTTGAAATAAATATCTATCAGATGTTCAAAAGATCATTTAATTGTTTGAATATTTGTTGCTAGGTCTACACATTACACGAACTTAACTTTGCAAGATTATATTGTTTAATTATAAATGCATTGAATACTCTATGATCTTCACAATATCCTGAATATTCTTCATCTTACATATGGAACCAAAGGTAAAATGTTGTTAAAGTGCTTACTAGAGGATAATCGGTGGTGTAAGGATACAGATTAGCCTTTGGAATCCATGCTTCCATCTCTCTCTCTTCACCCTCTAGCAACTTTGTCACAAACTTCATTTCCTTCTCTGCCCCACGCTCCTAAAAGTCGCAAAAAGAATACCATCAAATTATGACAAACCATGCTTCAAATTATATGGTGAAGGGAGGGACACAAACCTCTGTTAGGAGATGGAATGGATGAGGAACTGTTAGTTGAGGCACTAGTTCATGATGAGGTTTTGAATTGAGAGAGAGCTGATAAAACAACACAGCATGTCCAAATTATTAAAATATCAATTGGATAATAATAACCAAAAGATGACACCTGACAGCTGAGACTTTCTTCCTGATCAATCATCTATCTGGATTAAGTTCCTGGCCTTTTTAAAAAGTTCAGTTGGTTGAGGCAGAGGAAGGCGCTCATCGATTGCAAAGTGAAATTCCTGATTCAGATAAAAAACAATTTAATATCTTCTTATAAGAAATGAGCCTGAAAATACTTTTAATTGCATCAACCTTATTACATCCATCCTACCACGGGTGTTGTGACATGACGCTTGAGATTGCAAAATAGACCAAGATCCCCTTTAGTGCAGAATATCTATAAACATAAGATCATTCAGAAACTCGATAGAGAAAATTGCTGAGTATGGATAGAAAACAAACTTGTTAATTGGTACCTTTTTATTAAATGGCCTAGCCTTGGATTTTGGGATCTTTTGCAAATCCTCTTGCTCTAACTCTTCTGAGCTCTTAACTCAAAAAATTTATAATAATAAGCCATCAAAATAGAGTATTATATTTTACATAATACAAAGAACATAAACTAGATTAATTTCTCACAGCCATACTAACATAAAATTCATAAGACTTATATTCTGATGGCTACCTTCCTAACAAAAGAAAATTAATGAAATCCAATCACAAATTCTTCAACGTGAAATAGTTTACCCATAGTTTACCCATGTTATTGTAAGAGAATAAAAATATAGATGATGACGTAATATGGGGCCAACTCTCCAGGTTAGTACCATATTTATTCAAACTCAGCAAGTCCATCCAACAGACTCCGCTGAAGTCAAATAAAGGAAAACTTAAAAGAGCTCTTCTTTAATCAGTATTCTTGCTGCACCAATCAAATCTATTTTACTCTTTAATTTTTCAACATGAGTTAGAACTGGAAAGCTCAATAGTCTACCTAATATTTGTTCCTTTTCTGGTTGTTTCCTCTAATTCCATCTTAAGTAATAACTTGGACAATAACATGACTGGTGATTCAACTAAACAAGGATGGTTGAACTGCATAGTTTCAACAGATTTGAAGAATTGTGTTAAGCCACAGGAGCCTGCTGCACTTGATCATCAAGCCTTTCACTCTGATTTCTCTTAGCAGAATCCAAAACTGGAGTTAACTGCCATTCCAGATTCAGAAGACCCCTTGTAGAAATTGCAGCAGACATCAATACATAGCCCTCATCATCTTTTTTTCTCCTCCATACCACAGCCTGCTATCAGTGGTGGTTATGGGTATGGATCTGGATATTGATATGAAATTACTGTCCCTGGGACTGCATCCACACCTAGGTATTATGGGAAACAATCAATGGATTATAATTCAATAAGTGTTTTTTCCATATTTGATATGGGCTTTGTTACTTGGGACTCAGCTATGGGTTCTGGGATTGGAATTGTAACTGCTAGTTTTGATGTTCAGAACAATCACAACAATGCCTCATTGTTGTTCTCACCCACAAAAATACCTAATAATGTCTCTTCGATGTCTAGTTTAGCCAAGGTCAGCCTAGAAATCCTCATGAACATCTAATGTGGACACCCATGCAAATAGATGGGTAACACAGCCAACCTGTCTACTTTGGTTGTATCTCCCCAAACCTCATGCCTGTTTACTATAAGATTTAAATATCTGTTAATTATCAATCTGTCTTCTTTAATCACCTACAAAGTGAAAAATTTATCCCATAATAACTGCTTCTTTCCATATGGACCGTACACATTCATCACAGTAGGAGGCTAGTCATCAAATAAAGCAATCTACAAATGTAAGAATACAAAATTACATCCGTAGCTCTAGTTGGACCCTCCTTAGTAACCAGCAACATCGTGTAATTATGGTAATAGAGGGCACACTGAGTGAAGGCACACCACTAGTCATCTTGGGACACACATAGGAATAATGTGAAAAGTGGGGCCCAAGAAATCGAAAAAATAAATGGGATATGATAAAAAAAACAATCAATGAGATTAGTTTTGCAATTAAAAACTACACATAATGTGAAATATTGTTGATAGACACATATCTACACCCACTTGAATACAGAGGATAGTCTTATATAGACAAAGAGTGGCAGATGTGAACAACAGCAGATTACTGCACCAAATCATCAAGGAAACATTGTAGAGAATGAAGAATACATGGGGCTTCAGTGCAAAATATGGAAGTAGTTTTGGGACATAAAAGAGGATTGCCTTTGGGGTTAAAAAAAGCATTGAAACTGGGCATGTGTGACTATTATAGGAGGGGGAAATGAAGGGAGATGGAAGAGATTTATGTTCCTTGAAAGCAAAACACATCTTGGATCAAACCAGGACAAGCTTGCATAGTATAAGATGTTAGATAGGGAGATGGAAGAGCCTAAGGAGGAGTGGAACTTTAGACATTCCAGGTATGTGATTTTCAGGAGGTAGAAATCAAACAACAATTCCTTCCCAATGTATCTCTTACAGTAGAACATAAGAAAGGAATTATTGTTGGAAGAAAGAGGATGGTTCAGAATGTTTCAGAGCAGCCATTAGGAAAATGTCACAAGAAGGGCATCGCAAATTATGCACCTCAAAGGAAAACTATTATGAGCAAACCTACAAGTCCAATTTGATTACATCATGGAGCACATCATTTAGCGAAGTAGTTTGTTAAATCTTGCTCAAAAACCATTATATGAGTATCCACTTTTGTAATATTAGTCATCATTTATTTTTTGAGTTGGGGTCTTTGTCCTTTGTAATTATCTATTCTAAATTTAGAAAGGCAGGACACCTCAAGCTGCAATGCCTCCATCGTTGTTGCTGCTGTCTCAAACTTAATCATGGGTTCTGTCATATTTTGTTGTGCTAGAAATGTTTTTCCAAATTTCATTGTTTCCAAACTCAAGGCTCGAGCATAAACAAAAAACAAAATAGAATCTAGCTGGTGTCTGGCCCACTTGAATGGTATGAGTTTCAAAGGAATGAGGATGGGACCAACTCCTGCACAATTTCGACATAAATCCAGAGGAATATTGGCCTATATTGTGTAGCTACCTGGGGTGTAATTCTTTGAAGAATTTCCCTAAAAAAATTGGACCGTAAATTTTAGGGTGCCAAACTGATCTCACTATTGCAACTTCACCAAGGGAACAATGTCATCTGGATCTTCCTATAGGAAAATCACACCAAATAACATATTGTTCGCATTAAAATTTGATTCTCGAATCACTGGGAATTAGCTGAGATTGTTAATAATGTCAAGTGGGTTATGCTCAAGTGGTAAAACAAGCCAGTTTCCTTCACAGAGACCTGGATTTAATTCCTTGAAAACATGTTGTTGTCTTGATGCGGACAATTGTTGTTCTATTTTGTAATATCTTATGGCTAACTAAACCTAAACAATTCATTCTAGGTAATGAATCTCAATGTACGACGCTATGTGCAAATCCTTAGTGATTGTAACCGAAAATACCCATTAGGGTCATTGCATCTAAGCGGGATTGACAAAGGGGCCTTTACCAAAAATTTAAAATACAGTAGTAATAGATAGTTCACACCGTGTACCTCAGGCATAAAGGTCTTAGAACACTACGATGTATCCAACTTAGAATTCTCAAGCGTGACTGCCCCAAGAGAACTGTAACCCTTCTTCATCATCCACGCCATGTAAACAAAAGCATTGGAGACTTCTAACGAACTGCTCAAATTTCCATCAAATATCATTGTAGAGTTATCATCTACCATGCCAGACATACCCGCAATCATGGCCTCGAGCAAAACCCTTAAAGGAACTCAAAATTTCTAAACAACCTGTCGACTAGGAAAGAGATTGATGCAATTGATTCATCTATACCTGTAGCAAAAAATATCTGAAGAATGTCTTCAAAAGCATGGGCTTCTACTCTTTCCTAGTTGACATCCTTTAAGGATTTCAATGAACTGGTCATTTCCGCTCTGTCTAGATTGCGAAGTCCAAATAGAAGACAAAAAATGAAAACAGTTGTTTCTGCCATATCCAAATTTGGACAATCCCTGGACCTATTAACTTCATTTTCTATTAACTCTATTGTAAGATCAACTTCTATTCTTATAGAAACATTGATATTCTTCACAACATCATGAATTCCCTCTGCCAATTCCTCCATGTGGCCAACTACTGACTCTAGCCATTTGCGCAGCTGAGCAAGTACAACAACCCATTCATTTTCCCCAAATTCTTTCCAACAAGTAATATCAAGGTGCTTCATTGTGTTTAAGTCTCTACGAGTGTTCTTTTCATTAATTTTGGCTTCTACCTTTTATATAACAATGGTTTTTTTTAATTATAATTATTTTCATTATTTAAAATTATGTAATTTTGGATTGAGTTTCTAGTTACTTTCGCGTAACAATGTGTTTTCAATAAAGTGAAAAAAATGTATAACACTTTACATTTTTAAAAATAGTAAATTGACAATTTGAACCCATTTATTAAAGGCATAAAATCCCTATTCAAACGCTTTTAGAATATTTTGAAAACAAGTCATCTTCGTTCATAAAGATAAAGGGACAAAATTAACTCATTTTTCAATTCCAACTTTTCCCCTTGGGGATCTTTCTAATACGGATGAGGTTTTGGTATCTTGTCTAAAAGAACATACTTGGGTTGTTGAGGTCGGTGCTAATGTTACAGAAGGAAAACTCAATGTTTCCTTTGAAATCCAAGGTTTTAAGTGATGGTGTAGCCTCAATATCGGCTTATGGGTTGGCTGATAAGTCATTGGTCTTCAATGATTTGATTCTTCCCTCCCATTTTCCTAGGGGAGTTTATTGTAGGATCCTATCCTAGTTTTCTCCAAATCGGATACTGACCTAGACCGATTAGTCTCCAATAATCTAAATTTAACCATTAGGAAGAACAATGGCAAGAGGAGGAAAGTCCACTAGGATTAGCTAATGTGGGGAAACGAGTCGACAACAGTCAAGGAAATTGTTAATGAGATTTTGGATTCATAGGATGCACTATTAGATGTTTTTGAACCTTTTAGAGTATATTCAGCCATAAAGGTTGTTACCTAATGATGATATTGTCCTTAAATGTTAGAGGGGTGGGGGGGTACCCCAAAGATTGCGGCCCTCAAGAGGTTAATACATTTGGTTTGTTTGGATGTCCTATTATTTTAGGAAATGATGGTATCTGGTTTGAAATCAAGGGAATTTCTCTGGATTATTCTCCCCACATGGGATTGTTGTTTGGTTGATGCTACATGCCTTTCAGGAATCCTTCTTTTTGTTTGGAACCTTGCTCGTATTAGACTTAATCCATTTCATATTTGTGGGGGTATCTTATTGAAATGTTTTTGTATGGTTTTGGATATACCCCTACACATTATTAACTATTGTGGGATTTATGTTGATCAACTGGACTTCTGGGAGGCTATTGAAAGGTGTGGTCTAGTCCTTGGTTGTTCTTCCCTCGAAATTCTAGTGTGGGACCTCAAATTTACCACCACAACTTAAGGAATTATGGGGCTCCAAATCTAGGACTAAAAAGATGGCCCCTTGGTTTCAACAATACATTAAAAATAACAAATTGGTGGATATTAAACTGAGCCCCTTGGCTCCTACCTAACGTAATAGGCGGGTGGCAAATGCTATTGTTGCCAAAAGACTTGACTGATTTTTATTGGAAGAATATTTTTATTGTAAGGATTAGTTCATGGAAAATATCATCTACTTCAAACATACCCATGGGTCATTGGGTGATCATTTGTTTTCAAGGCTTAAAAAAAATAAGGATGATGATAGAAAGGACTACTTGGATACATTCCTACAAAATGTAGTTGTGAATTTCATTCTTGCTAGCAGGGATACTTTAAAGTAACTCATCCTAGCCGTGAAGCTACGTCGACTGGTGCAGCTAGACATTTGATGGTCACAAATCATAAAAAAAGTTATATTGAAGTTAGAAAAGCACTTCAAACATATGGTACTTGTAGGGACTCTTACATTGTCGAAGGATCAACAACTAGCTATGATTCTTCTAGCTAGGTATCGATATGGTACTCATTCTACTACTTAGTTCGTAATTGATGTAGGAACCTAATTTTCCTTTGGCACGTGCTTAACCGGGTTTGCTTCAATGGTGCAACAGGGATACATATGGTCAAGAGAAAATTCGTGCAATTGCTCTGTTGGATCTCTGAAGATCGAGGTGCATGGCACTAATATTACTAATAGAAGGCAGACAATTTACAAGATTTACACTTCATTGTCAAATTTGCAATTTTCCAGGACACAATTAAAAATGACTAACATAAATGACTAACTCATATTCTTCTAGCTAGTCATTTTTTATGCCGTAACTAAATTAGTCATTTATGTTAGTCATTTTTAACTCTGTCACTTATTATCTAGTCATATTTGTCAACTGGTGACTAAATTAGTCATTAATTTTGGTCGTTTATAGTTGGGTCAATCAAAATTGCTCATATTTAGTAGTAAATAACTTGAAAAACCTGTGGTGACTAGAATTTTTAGTCACCTAGTAGCTAATTCCTCATTTTGTACTATTGTTTCCATCCCTAAAGGGATATCTATATCTCCTTTCCATCACATGCACAGATGTTCCATGTAATCACAATCAGATACAAAAGATAAATAGCACAAATGAGAACGAAATGTGCTTATTTATTAGCGAAACTTGAATGCAATATCAAAACAACCAAGAAGAAGGTTTGATATAATTAATTCTAATGGGATTTTGGAAGGGAATCCAAACTGAATGGTGAAACCAATAACTAGCAGCAGCCACAGACACTATAAATAGCTAAAGACTGACATCACAACTCCTTACTCAAGTCATTGAGAACTAAATCATTGAGGGTATGAAGACCTACAATATTAAAGGTTATATGAAGGATTTAATAGACAATGCATGATGTTAATGAAACAAATAATTCCCACATCTCCACATGACATAAACATGCCAGCTAATCTTTGATTACAACCATTAGTTTATCATGCAATGAAATAACTCTAATGGAACCAAAATATTTGAAGGATTTGATGAATTAAATGAAAAGATATATATATTACCAAAAAAGGTACTAGTCAATGAAAGATATAAAAGCTAAATAGATAGGCCCACCCAATCAATCAATATCCTATATCTTTCTTGATAGTACAAAGCACATCGAGAGAAGAACAAGACTGAAATCATACCTCTCAGAATGATTTTGTTGTGTCTCTGTATACATGTCAGAGAATAAGCACACCAGTAGCATGGAACATAGTGAATACAAGACAAACCGATTTCGAAGATGATGGTTACCATGTTTCCCCAACTTCTTTGAGAGGACTAGTGTAATCTATCTAAAGAACTTATACTCATGTCATTGGCTCATCAATTTTCAATGTTGAAGAAATCTTTGTCTGAAATAAGTGTATATTCCTCTAATAAACGGCTTCATATAATATGTTGATGATCAATCAGCTAGTGATCATCACAATCAGTTTTATCGAGCATTCTCTACATATGGTTTCTTTTATGCATCCACATAATTAGATATTTCATCAATACCATAGTAATTAGTGCCTAAAATCTAGCATTGATTAAGTCAAGAGTTAGAATTTATGCATCTAAGGGATGGTTCAAAAACTTGATGGGTAAATATAAATAGTTTGTTGTTAATGATCAAAGGGAATCTCACATGTTTTATTTTTCTTACAGCATTTATGAGCTAGTGAGATGAATGTTTGTGCAGAACTTTCATAACATGCACTCATTGTCTCATTTTGAAGAACTATGTCAAAATTATTGCCCCCAAAGATCCTTTTGGAACAGAACACAAGAGGCAGAACATGACTAGGGACAATACACACACATGAATACTTGAAGCTTATAAAAAATGCAATTAAATATTTATGAAATGCCAATTTATTTGAAGGATAATTTGTTTTGGGGAAGGAAGTATCCCTTCATGAAACAGATCTATAGAGTGTCAGGAATCCTCCCATACATATATATGTCAACATCAAGGGGAAAGTATCCTCTTTATAAAGATATTACTCAACCATGATAGTTTACAATTGTGAGCAAAAATATGGTATGTTATTGGTGGCAACAACCTTCCTCCTAAAGGTATAGTAGCAAAATTAAAATAAATGACGTTGACAAAATAATGGAGGTGATTTGTTTACTAATGGGTTTTCCAAGAGGATATACAATGTGCCTCGGTATTCAAAAGTAAATAGGGAGCCCTTAATTGAATATATCAATGATTCTAGGTAGGCATGGTTGTTGAAAAAAGAAGAGTTTAATAGTTTTGTATTTTCCCTTTGATTTTTGGGTTTGTTTGTGCTCTATTATTGTAGTCTCGGAATTTTTAAGGTATCATTTGATGAGTTTTAGAATTGAAGATGCACTCCATATTCTGTAAAAAAATCACATGCAAATAAAGATATGACTTTTATCTCAAATATTTGTTAGTTATCTCAGCATAGAGCGTAATGAAGAAGATACCATTAATGGTTTGGAAGAAGCCTTTTTGTCATAAGAGCATGGGAATTTAGATGAAAGCTACAAGAAAATGAATAGAAAAGTTTAACAATATTGCCTTTGGAACAATATTTGATGGATCTACTCAAAAGTTGCATAATATTTGTAGGCTCTTCCCTCCAATTTTAAAAATATCACAAATGAAGATATGTAGATGAATACAAATAAGGATACCAAGAAGAATCCGAATGTTTGAGACAACAATTAAGGAATTGTCTTTGAGGAAAACAAGAAATTGAGAAATGTCTGAGGATTGAATTGTACTAAAATGGATAGTAGTGCTTTTTTTCTGGAAGAGATGCAGCACACCTGGCACAAAATTTTATGGTGTTGTGCATGAAATTAAGTATGTGTTAGTGCCTCCACCCAGCTCTAGATGTAATGTCCTACCATATCTATGTTCAGAAATACCAATATTTTTTAAATTGCATGGATGACAAAGACCAATATAATATATATAAACATAGCTTCAACTCCTTTTACCTACCAATTGATTGCTTGAAGAGAAGCACGTAAATAGTACATGTGTAATATTTCATAAAAAATACCATGAAACATAAACATAGAAATTTTATATCTCCAAATATATTTGCTTCAAATTTCTCTCATAGACTCCCATTCTTGCATAGTTATTTGATATACTTACACTTGTGTATTTTAGAATGGGGTGAGAGGATATTATATAGGAAAGTTTGGGCTTAATCCTTTTCTCAGCCATTGCATTCCAACCTTGGCATAATTAGTAGTGAGCACTCTGTTGGGAAGAGATTTGATTTCATACAAACAAATTTACTCAACAAATTGTCACCCAAATTCATATACAAAATTATAATGAGACATTTCTCAAACTGTTGTACCAAGCATAGATTCCTTTATTTGGTATCCATCTACTGAGTATACAATCATATTTCAAAACTCTATGGTTCCATTAACATGTTGTATGATTTCTTTTATTTATTATTGGATCATTAAAGCAACTAGTTTGGTTACTAGTACTATTATTCACCATGGATGGATTCTCATGTTTGACACTAATCATATTTTCGTAGGAGTTTTCCTTGCTACTTTATTTGAGTGTAAAATGGTTAATATGTTAGATGAAATTTTTCTCAAATCGTAGGAGCAATCAAGTGTGGGAAGCGATTAGATTATTACAAGTATTCTGCTTATGAAGCTAAACCCTTATCTTGAGAGCTCTTGTTATCTCCTCAAATAAATTAGTCAAATTTATTTTATTAAGAGGTAGAAAGTCATTAGAAAAAACTTTATTAATTTTTTTCAGGCTCATTTTAATGAGTTCTAACTTGTAAATATTTTTTTTTAAAATTTGGAGTTAGTATTTATTTCAAAAAACTTGAAAAATAGGTTTCCTTGGCTAAGCATTGTTTCAAAATGGTCTCTAAGCCACCAAAAGAGTTCTTTCGGCAGCTAAGACCACAATTTCAGGGCGCTCCAAGCCATCGAAATTGACGTTTTTACAGTGAAAAATTATCATTTTGAAATGATGATTTTGAGCGACTGAAGAATCTGTTTGCAAAATGCTTGGATTTTTTGTTCCTAACATGTCAGAGACAAATAACCTCTCTTATGTTTCCTATAGGTGTCACATATTAGGAGAATCCTATCCATTTCCGATCCTTATATTTCAAATCTCAGAATTTCCCTGTTTGACACATGCTCTTCAAATACAGATATCGGAAAAATGAAAACGAATATCAAAGAATGGAGAGAGGTTTTTCTCATAATAAAAAAAATAACAATAACATCTCTCATTTTTCTTACAGGTATCCTATATTGGGATAAACAAATCCATCTCTGAGCCCTAGTCTAGACTGAAATTTCAGGGCGCTCCAAGCCATTGAAATTGGCGTTTTTATTGTGAAAAGTCATCATTTTCAAATGATGATTATGAGTGACTGGAGAATCATTTTGAAAAACAGTTAGATTTTTTTTCCTTACATGTCAGAGAACAATAACCTCTCTCAGTTTTTCTATAGGTGTTTCATATTGGGAGAATCAAGTCCATCTCCGAGCCCTAATGTTCAGATCTTAGAATTTCCTTGTTTAAAGCATGTTTGTGAAATACAAATTGCAGGAAAATGAAAATGAATATCAAATAAATGAGAGAGGTGTTTTCTCATAAACTAAAAATATACAAAAACCTCTCTCCATTTTCCAAAGTAGTTTTTTATTTGAGAGATATAGGTCAATATCGGAGAAGCATATTTCCAAAAATTTCTGCATTTTCCAGCCACCTCACAAATTCGGATTTGAGATAGGAAAAGAAGTTATCAAATCTGTCTTTCGAGGATGTTGAAACTGATTTGTAAAGATTATTTAAGCTCATTGAAGAATAATTGTAAAATTTTCAACTTCGGAGACTCTTAGACACTTTTTGTATTCAAGCTTCTCATGTTCTTGTCAATTAATACAAGCTCTTTTGCCATTACATGTTCAGATTTCATCTTCTTTCTATTCTATACTTGTGCTTGGATGTTTAATTCATGTTTATTATATTTAACTAATACAAGATAGATGTCATCCTATCTCTATGTGGATATTTGGAATTGCAAGTATCTTTCCTTGTTATGATTAGCCATTCATATGTAAGAGCCTTATGTGTGAATCGGTCAACATAGTGAGAATTCTTCATTTATTCGCCTTTATTATAAACACTCTAAATATTGATAGTTATAAGCCTTTTCTATTCTGTTGATTTTATGCATGTCTTGAGTGAGTGAGGTCTTATTTATCATTTTATTTGATCCATTTATTAAACCATCGAAAAAAATATTGAAGTTACCAGGCATCTTCAAGCTGCAACCTAGAAGAGTTTCCTGGAGAGATAACAAATTGGCACCATTGCTGAGGAGAGGAGATTAAATCTCAACTTCCCTAGGAGATGACATAAGCTCCATATTTGATGATAGACAAAGACTAGGCATGTTTTCAGTTGTAATCATCTATCTGACGACCCCATGAAGGATGGATTCAGTGGTGACTCCATTGCTTATAAATATGTTGGTGACTCCATTGGTATGAAATGAGAAAAATCTTAGCAAAGAGGTATGCATTTTGTGATTTCTCAAATATTTCTGGTTACCCTAATCGAGTGCCTAGTAGAGATGAGTGGGAAAATAGTCTTTCCATATTTCGAGGAGAAGAGTGGGAAGTGCCAGCTGAACACTTGTTCGATTTTCATGACTTTATTCATCGGTTTCAAATTGTGCATGAGGATGTTCATATCAAGCTTTTTTGGTATTATTTAGAGGGGATTTCTCACAACTAGTACCGGTCCCTTCCTATTTCCAGTATCAGCTCTTTGGCAGATTTTCATGCTGCCTTTCATTTGTTTTGCAAAGGAATATTTTCAGCTAATCTTTTATATTCTGAATGTTGTCATGAATTCAATTTATTGAATAAATAACTAAACATTCATGAAGAGTATGTTGCAATAGGGGACACTTCTTATTGTGACCAAGATATTAATGAACTTCAGGATGATAACCATAGTACAGATGCTTTTGACATTGTATCAAATACATCTATTGACTTAGGTTGTCATGAAGATGAGATTGTCCCCTTTGGCAACCCCAAATATAATGAACATATTTTTATATCAGCATGTGACAAATTTGAATATGCAACAGATAGTAAGGGCATCCCTCAGTTTTCTGATTTGGAAACAAAGGAAGACTGCAACAAATATGAGGAGGAAGATGATGATCTAAAAAGTCTATATCAGCACTTCATCATGCATTCTTCTCAGTCAAAGGTTGATCAATCTACAGTTAACATGGAGATCACTGAAAGTAGCCAGCAGCAACATTTCATTCACTTGGAACAACAACATGGAGAGGTATTTCATTGTGACATTTATGACCCTAGTGTTGATTATTTGGAATCTATAAGGAGCATAGATATAAAAATAATATTTTAAAATGAAAGATGGTTCTATCATTCGTTCAAATCACATTTATATTGGTTATGCATTCCTTTATTTTCTGATTCAACATAAAAAACAAGTTCAGTAAATCAGTTTCTTACATGGCTTCATTGGAAGCATGAGTTTACTTGATTAAGAAGCAGTACAATGGGTTAGTGTAGAAACAGGCAGCAGAATAAGCTTTTCATACGAGCATATAGATTATGTTCAGCTATTATTTTATTGAATAATCATAGCAAGCTACATGTAGGCTACAGGTTTGCATAGGATCAGTTGTAAAGGCCAGATGACTCCATGCCCAATGGAACACTAGAAGATAGGTTTGAATTTTTAGAGGAAAGGCGTCAGATCTGTGGTTCTTGGAACTTCACAGGGAGGATTCCATCCCTAAGTAGGAGCCATATTTCATCTCCTCAAATAAATTAGTCGAATTTATTTTATTAAGAGGTAGAAATTCATTAGAAAAAACTTTATTAATTTTTTTCAGGCTCATTTTAATGAGTTCTAACTTGTAAATATTTTTAAAAAAACTTTGGAGATAGTGTTTATTTCAAAAAACTCAAAAAAAGGTTTTTGTGGCTAAGAATTGTTTCAAAACGGTCTCTAAGCCACCAAAAGCGGACTTTCGACAACTAAGATCGCAATTTCAGGGCGCTCCAAGCCACCGAAATTGGCGTTTTTACTATGAAAAGTCATCATTTTTAAATGATGATTTTGAGTGTCTGGAGAATCCTTTTGAAAAACGCACAGAGGTTTTTGTTCTCAACATGTCGTAGAAAACTAACCTCTCTCAATTTTCCTAAAAGTGTCACATATTTGGATAATCAAATCCATCTCCTATCCTTAAATTTTAGATCTCACAATTTCCCTGTTTGACACATGTTTTTGAAATACAGATGTCAAGAAACTAAAAATGAATCTCAAAGAACTGAGAGAGGTTTTTTCTCATAATAAACCAATTAAAAATAACCTCTCTTATTTTTCCTACATATATTATATATTTGGAGAACCAATCCCATCTCTGAGCCTCATTCTAGACCGAAATTTCAGGGCGCTCCAAGCCATCGAAATTGGTGTTTTTTTTTGTGAAAAGTCATCATTTTCAAATGATGATTCTGAGCGACTGGAGAATAATTTTGCAAAATTTCCAGAATTTTTTGTTCCTAACAGGTAATATAACAATACCCTCTCTCATGTTTCCTACAGGTGTTGCATATTGGGAGAATCAATTCCATCTCCGAGCCTTAATTTTTGGATCTCAGAATTTCCTTGTTTGATACATATGTTTGAAATACACACCATGGGAAAATGAAAATGAATCTCAAATAAATGAGAGATATTTTTTCTGATAACAAACCAATTTCAAAAAACCTGTCTCCATTTTCCCAAATAGGTTTTTATTTGAGAGATATAGGTCAATATCAGAGCAGTATATTTCCATAAATTTCTGCATTTTCCAACCAGCTCACAAATTCGGATTTGAGATAGGAAAAGAGGTTATTAGATCCATCTTTGGAGGATATTGGAACTGATTTGAAAATATTATTTAATATCATTGAATATTCATTGTAAAAGTTTCAACTTCAGAGACTCTTAGACACTTTTTGTATTCAAGCTTCTCATGTTCTTGTCAATTAATGCAAGATCTTTTTCCATTACATGTTCAGATTTCATCTTCTTTCTGTTCTATACTTGTGATTGGATGTTTAATTCATGTTTATTATATATACCTAATACAAGATATATGCCATCCTATCCCTATGTGGATAATTGGAATCGCAAGTATCTTTCCTTGTTATGATTCGCCATTCATATGTAAGTGCCTTATGAGTGAATTTGCCAGCATAATGAGAATTCTTTATTTATTCACCTTTATTACAAACCCTCTGAACATTGATAGTTAGAATCCTTGTATATTCAGTTGATTTTATGTATGTCTTGAGTGATTGAGGTCTTATTTTTCATCTGACTTGATCCATTTAGTAAACCATTGAAAAAAATATTGAAGTTACCAAGCATCTTCGAGTTGCAACCTAGAAGAGTTTCCTGGAGAGCTAACAACTCTGATAGCGTGATAGAAAGGGAGAATTTACAACTCCAAAAATAGATTCAAGAATAGGTTGAGAAGAAAGTTGAATGACTGCGTTTGAGTTGGCTATTTATTGTTGTTAACATTGGGTATTTACCTGGGTTATTCAGTTGTAAGAATTTGTACATTGATAAAAAGGATTCAAGCATGTGATGGTATTCATATCAATTATGGAGTCTTTTAACTGAAATGTATTTCTCCTATTGGAACCATTTGTCTCTTGTTGATATTGTAAAATCTTGTTAATGGAATAAGGTTTTTCAAAGTTGCTAAAAAAACTAGATATCTGCAACTGCACTAAGAGTATCGAGGTGCTCTACAACCCAATATGGGGAGATGTTGTAACATAATGTGGGTAGCGTTGACATGCATACTATAAACCACCTCACAAAGGAAAAACATGTCATCTCATAAAATTAAAATTTTAAAACCAACATAGATCCATCTTAAACCTAGATCTACCAAGCACCAAGAGAGAGATGCAATTTCTTGAGGTGTAAATTCTTTTATCTTGAATTTTTTACATACCAAGAAAAAAAATGGATCCCTCTTGAATTGGATAGATCCAGATGTAAGATGGATATCCCATTTATTTATGTGCATGCTTCTAATTTTTTTGTGAAATATTATTGTGCTCAGGGCTAATTGTTTAGTTTACTCTATGATTCGATACATTCCTAAACCACACCATCATTCACAATCACCTCTTTTGTTAAATTGGGATAACAATTTCCATTTCATTCTTTTGAGGGATAAATGATTTTTCTTCATTTAAAAAATTATGGAAATTTGGAAGTAAAATAACTTTTGAAATGAAAACATCTGTGTATATTTGCCCCGAGTTCCTAAAGAGGATTGTTCATAGATAAAAAAATTTATCTATCGACGTTAAGGATTTCTGAAGCTAATGAAGATTATAAAGTTTCCAAATATATTAAAAATAATCTTCCCCTTTCTACAGAAATTTAAAATTTATTTTAAAGGATAAATTCTTGCTAAAACTTGTCTCTATTTTTTAAATATAGGGCTCTATATATCGTTTCTTGATAATAATTCAAATAGGAGACAAGAAAAAATGGCATACCTTTATCTAAATGAAAGATGACCAGACATCCTCACTACCTGGGATCTTGGGTGTTTGTGAGAGCTTCTATTCTTCTGTTCATTAATTATTCATGACTCCTTTGATTTGTCATAGACTCCTTCAGCTTGTTGTCGAATTTAAGTATTTCACATCCTACACAGTTGTGGGTGTCTTCGTTTTTCTTATGCTGTCTGGGGTTGTGTCTGTGTAACTTATTTGCTTTGCGTTAGGGTTCTTTAGACTCAAAAAAGTGCAATCAACAAAGAAGACCAAATCTTTACAAAGTGAAATCATTTAATTAAGATGAATTTAGATCCCCTTAACACTAAGATGATGTATATCTCTAAAACCATAAACCCTTTCACTTTTTCTGCAACATGAGACATGGTTGATTGAATGACCATATCATGACTGATCCTTGACATTGAACCAGCTTTGGACCAGGCTTTCCCTAGCCCTGAATTGAAAACCAAAATCATTTTCCAACCAAATTCCAGCATTGCTAATTTTATCTCTAATATAGGGTAGCTTAGTTTCTCTACAGATGGGAGTGGTTGAGATGAATTCTTTGGGATTCAAAACTGCTAAAGTATCCTCTAGTTCCTCTTGGGATGAATGCATAGAATAACAAACATGCCAAACACCAAACTGATCTCTTTCTGCTTCTTTTGGAATTGAGTGTTTCTTCCTTCTGGAAAGAACTAAGAAAGAAATGAATCCAGATCCTGCACCTTCCCACTCTTCACATGTATACCACTGTGCAGAGGGACGAATAAAAAGTGGTTATTCTTTATTATTTCTTTTAGCCTCATCAAACTTTACTTTTACATTCCCATACAATTTGGGAAAGCCTTCAGATGCATGGAAATAACATGAGGGATCTTTTCAAAAGGTGTAAAAATTGTACTTACACAAATGTGTTCTTGAACCATATAAAATAAAATGAAATGAATTTAGAATAGTGTTATTTCATTTTTTATATCATTATTTTATATATCGAATTTAGATTAATGTTATTTATTTTATTTTAATATTATTATTTTATATATAAGTTTTAAATATTGAATGGTGTGAGTATGAGAATAAAACATTTAGGATTAGGTTTTGTTCAAAGGTAAATATTCGTAAGGAATACTATTTAAAGAGAAAAGTTTCTCAATTTATTGGAAGGATTGACAAAAGACATGAGTGGAGTGTGTAGTCAAAGATGATTTTTTCGCCAATTTCATGATATCTTTTTTCAAATATCTCAATTAGACTTGTAAGATTAAGACTCCAAAATGAATCAATGTAGTAATTATGGCTAGTTAAATGCATCATGCTTTATATGCTTCTAATTAGTATTATGTTAGAGCATAATAATGGGTGCTTTGTATTGGCGCTTAACCATAGATGAGAGAGATGGTTGTTTTGAGGAACTTGTCTTTGTCATCAAGTGCCTTTACAATGAATATGATCTTTTGATTATTGGTAGGAGTGATCCTGCTAATTCTATTTTCAAAGACAACCCTTGTAGTGATGAGAGAAGTTGGAATTTGTTAAGGAAAATTGACCCTCTAAGACCTATTTCTGAATGTTGTGTTCAAAATGGGTAAATTCTTGAGTTGTTTATGTCCATAAGTTAGAGAGTGAAATCCGAGTGTTTTATGACATACTTGCATGCAAACTATTTGAAGAAATGTTGCTTAACAAAATTTTGTTAAGCTTTTCATATAAAAACCTAATTTTAGTTTATGCTCAATCTTAACTTGTATACCCTTATATAGTTCTTGATTAGAAACAACTATTAATGTGCTCTTCAGTTAAATACTAAACATTAATGACTGAGAATACAATTGCATAAGAAACCATAAATGCACAATGGAACAACAAAATGAAACCACACAAAATAGACACAAGGGTTTACCATGGAAACCCCAACAATGGAAAACCAACAAATGTTTGTCTTCTTCTTCTTATTGGATTTGATTACAACAACACTACAATAATACTTCAGATAAACCCTTTGGATCTAGACCAAAACACACATGAAAATGATTCAAATCCTCTCTGTAAACTAGATAGACAAACCCTATATCCATCTTAGATACAATAGACAAAAAAGAAGTGACTCTTCCCTAGAAAAACTTATAATCTGCAACTGAGATCTAGAATGCTCATTACAAGAGGAAAATCGTCTCTTGCAATTGTGATCACTCACTCTCATAATATAATCACATGATCAACAATGTCATCATTGCTATCATAACCATCGTTGTTGTTGTCATCATCATTTTCATTATCATCATAATCATCATTCATGGAATCATCACGATTGTCTTCATTATCATCATCATAATAATTATTGACATTGTCATCAATTTTTCATAATTACCTTTGGAATAAGAACTATCATCGACCCAAAATATGTCATTAGTGTAAAAGGTTCATGGAGGACACATATGACCAACAATTAGCTATGATGCTTCTAGGTATCGATATTGTACTTTTTCTAGTACCTATTTCATAATTGATGTAATATAAGGTAAATAATTTTCCTTTGGCACGCACTTAACCGAGTTTGATTCAATGGTGCAACAGGGATAAATTTTGTCAAGAGAAAATTCATCCAATTTCTTTCTTGGATCTCTAAAGATCGAGGTGCATGGCACCAATATTACTAATAGAAAGTAGACAATTTACAAAATTTACACTTCATTGTCAAAATTGCAATTCTCCATCACACAATTAAAATTGACTAACATAAATGACTAATTCATATTCTTCTAGCTAGTCATTTCTATGACGTGACTAAATTAGTCATTTATCTTAGTCATTTTTAACTCTAATACTTATTATCTAGTCATATTTGCTAACGGGTGACTAAATTAGTTGTTAATTTTAGTCATTTATAGTTGTTAATTTCTCATATTTCGTAGTAAATCACTTGAAAAACCTGTGGTGACTAGAATTTTTAGTCATGTAGTAGCTAATTCCTCATTTTGTAGTAGTGCAGCTACCCCCAACTTGAGGCCATAGATATCTAGGAGAGGTACTCTCAAACCAAACCGTATGGTGTGCTCATCTCAACATTGGGATCATTGCCACATAAAAATGGTTGTATCGCAATCAAACATAAACCTTTTTCAATGAAACAAAAAGTATTCCTCACTGAAAATGATGTTTCATAAACAATGGAACAGGTGTTGGAACCATAAATTCTCAAAAATATCTGAACTAGAACATATTATGTATCCCTTCTCAGCATCCTTGGAATACCCCAACAACAACTTTTACTATATAAACTTTCCCTTACCTCTACTTCTTGAGTTGTGACTCCCCTAACTACATATCCCTTAGTATATCACCACCCCTACCTAGTATTTATGATCTATATTGGAAAAAAAAAAACAATGGGAGAAGGACTCATGTTGTGTAATAATAGATCAATCTTCAAGAATCGTTATAGGATTTTCAAACCTCATTACAAGGGAATCAATCTTCTTGCAATCAATAGTACAAAATTAGAAATTAATGACTAAAAAAATGACTAAAATCAGGCTATAAATGACTTTTTTGAGTCGGCGACTAGTAGTAGTTAATTTCCACTATCTTATAGCTAGTCATATATCTCTTAGTAATTAATATCGTTACTTATTAGACCTTTATTTATTCATTGATAATCAATTATTTAGTATTTGATAGTCAATGATTTAGTCATTGATTTAGTCACGGATTTAGTCTTGTATTTAGTCATTGATTTAGTCATGGATTTAGTCATTGATTTAGTCACTGATTTAGTCATTGATTGCAACAATTAATGACCAAATATACGACTAAATAAACTAATAGATGATAACATATTAATTAATAAGCTAAATATGACTAAGATACGATAAATTATCTACTAATAGTCATATACATGCGAATTTAGTCATTTTTGTAGTCACAAATTTATGATAGGGCATGGAGGAATCAAACCACCAACCTCGTGCCTATAATTAGGTAGGTTCTCTACCATTGAGCTAGAACCCTTTAATAATTTGTTATTTCTTGAAAATGATGACATTCAAATAAGTTTATGATAGATAGAAATCTACAAACTACATAATTGTTACTATTACAGCTTACTAGTAACTAGTATTTATGATAAACTAATTCCTGAGAGCTATGTATAATTTTCCCTATCTAGCATATTCATTCATGTTACCAGAGAGATTGGAATACCTCTATGATGGATGTGATACTAGTTGAGTCAACCAATTTATGGAATTTCTCTTGGTGTTCCTCAATATATGAGAAAAATATCAATATATGAAATCAAGCAAAGTAAAAATCAAATAAGGTAAGCAAACCTTGTCATTCATAATGTTGATGTATTTGTGACTTCGGAATCTATTCACTTGTATATTGCACCCCGTTGTTTATTTTGGGAAGTATCTGTAATGTAATTGAGTCATTTCATGCCCCGATGTTCCGATCGGAAGATTCAATAATGTAAAAAAGTCATGTAAAGTCATTGAGATTAACCCTTCATTGTAAGTCAGGGCAATAGTCCCCACATTTGTGTCAAGGTTAACCCTCCTTGTTGATCAGAGGGAAAAGTCCCCACAGTTGTGGGGAACTAGGGTTATTAGACTCTCCTAGAGATGTCGACTCTAGTAAGTAATTGTTAAGTGGGGCCGACATGTTAAAGTGGACATTAAGTGAACAAAAGAACATAAATAGAGAGTTAGCCTCTCTATTTATCAAACATACACTCACTCATTGGGGCACATGAGTGAGAGAGGAAAATATATCTCAAGTGTGAGAGAGAGAACAAGCTGTGGAGATCATATTTTCTGTTTTTGAGTTTTACTATTGCTATTGGTGCTCATTCTATCTCTGAGGAAGTTGCGGGGTTTTTTCCTTCATGGTTTCCTTGAGGAAAATTCTTTGTGTCTCTTGTCTCTTTTGTTTATTATTGTGCATGTTATTCTCTCAGCTAAAGATCCTAAGATAATGCTAGCTTGAATGATAAAAATCTAACATGGTATCAGAGCTAACTTGCGAAGAAGACATTGTGTAGCTGCAGAATCTAGGGCTTATTAATTTTTGGGTCTCTCTCCACAATCCATCAGAAAAAGTATTCTAGGCCGACTCTCCATTGAAAGGCGCACCTTTCTATCCAAGCAGAATTCGAGTCTGGACATTTTCATTTTTTGGTGCGAAAAATTAGGGCTTCTTACAAAAGAGGAATTTTTGAGTGATCCCAGAATAGGATTTCTCTCCTCATCAAAATTGAACTTTAGATACCTGGTTTGAGATTTTTGGTTGGGTGAAACTCTGGGAAAGTCAAACCCTAGTTTGACCCCGAGCTGGAAAAACGCTAAAATACTAAAACTGATAAGTTTCGGTACATTCTCTATATATCGGGATCAGAGAAGGCTCAAGAGCTTATACTTTCACAGGCCAAAGATAAAATCTTGGTTTACACTATATCCAACATTCAACCTCAGATTCGCTATATTATAGGAGATATGATCCCTCTAACTTAGGGTTCCAACCTCTTCCAAGATTCGTCCCTAAATAGGACACTTGGGGATAATTGCTATATCGTGGGCTACAAAGGTCCAAATGAAATTTTTGAATATTTTTCAAAAAGGACATGGATTGTGCTTTTTATGATATTCATTTTAGACCTAGAAGATGAAACAGTGACACATGGAATTCCATACAACTTCTCTATGGTGAAGAATCTTGAAACAGGTCACCTTGGAAAAACACTCATAAGTCTCAATTGGGGAAACCAATTCTGATGAAAACTATGGTGTTGGAATAGGGATAAGAGAGGATACCTCAGTACAATTTTTTAGACATAGAGGAGCAGTAATTTTAGAGATACCGTAGAAACAGTATCAGGCATTTCTGTAGAATAAATTGGAAAACTAGGGATTCTTGTTCCGAGAGCTTCCCTCCATTGTTTTTAGAAAAGGAGTACATTGGATAGCTCACCTTGAAGAGGTATCTATCTATCCAATAATATCTAAAATATTTCATGTTTTGAAAATTACAGTTTCTCTAACAAACCCTAGAACAGCCAACTCCGGAACCAGGACGAAAACCTCAAATCGGTAATATCTAATTCTTTGCTATTTTCATTTGAGGTTCTCATTTCAAAGTGATCTATCACATCAGTTTGATGATAAGCTTGGTGAATTTGACAACTTCCAAGCATGGAAGTATATTATATCTCTAAAGAAAAAGAATTGGACACCTACATGAGTAGAGAGGTTCCAGTTCCAGAGGGAGATGAGGCTCAAAGCCTTACAAAAGATGAACTTGGTCAAGGCCAAGAAGATCATTGATGAATCAATCACAGATCACCTTATACCACAAGTGTCTTCCCTAAATACACTGAAATATATGTTTGATTCCTTGAACAATCTATTTGAAGGGAAGAACATAAATTGGAATATGACTTTGACAAAACAGTTGAAGAATGTGAAGATCCAGATTGCAGAGAGCATATAGTCATACTTTATGAGGGTCTCTCAAATCAAAGAACAACTTGTAGCAGTAGAAGAAGAAGCGAAGAATGTAGAAGTGGTGATAGCCACCTTGAATGGCCTCCCAGGATCATGGGATTCATTCATTCAAGGAATTTGTGCCTAAAGGAAGTGGTTACTTTCAACAGACTTTGGGAAGAGCACACAGAAGAAGAAGCTCGACTCACAATAAGAGAAGAGAAGATGGGAGCAACTAAAGATTAATCTCTCACCATCCAAAGAAGATCCCTCACGTGATGAGGAATACGAAGGACTCAACTCTTTAATAAACTCTTATCCATCTTATCATTTGGATAAGAAACGATGTTATTATGAATGAAGAAGATGATGAAGTTGAAAGCTCAAGAAGGAGTGTATCCACGAAACAAATAAAGATAAGTACTCAATTGTCATTTCATGATATTGTTTTTGTTATGCATTTGTTTATATTCAGTTGATGTATTATTCATGATAGAATGCCTGCATTAATGATAGTATACTACTAATATGCATGTGATGGGTAAGAAGCTCATGGTGCTATACAACTCTCCATTGCTACTTATCTGGAATGAAACCTCTTTGCTGACATATTGGATTAGTGCACAATCTCAATGTTGTCCTGGTAGAGATGGAAGGCCTCTAGAAACGTTTCCATGAGATATGGATGAATGTTGTATTGGCCTAAATAGTTGCATGATCATATATTTATGCATAATAATTTTCCATTTTGAATATGCCTTATGAAATGTTTCTAACCATACAAATGCATTTGACTTGTAGGAAAGATCGCATACATGATTTCCTACAAGCAAAGAAGGATGAGACTTGTTCCAAAGAAAAAGCGACGACAATTCAAGCTAAAGAATAATATGACGAATGCAGCGACATCATTGATACATAACCTTCTAGCCATGAAGAAGTAACTAAGAAGAAAGGGAATATTAGTTCAAGAATAATGATGTCTAGGATGTAGTATCGATACGTAAAGGGAAGTTCGTATTTTCATCCTGCAGTAGATGAAAACATCATGGGGCACAAGGCAATATTCGTAGCATGATGCTTCTCAGGAAAAGAAGTCATAGACTACGAAGAGACATTTGCAGCCAATAGGAATTGAGACACATGACAGGAAGAATCATGTGTGCAAATGAAAGAAGGCCTTGTACGAGCTGAGAAGACACCCATGAGATAACACATACATGACAATCTTGATGAAAATATGAACTTTTTCTACAAGGTTGAAGATGAAATCCTATAGAGGATCTTGGTATCCAGTGACCCTATATGGATACATAGAATATTAGTAGCAGAGGAAGCTACTTGTCACTCCAGTACAAAATGTTTCAGTGCATAAAGTACGAAAGACAGAGGGAGTATGATGCTCCGCTTCAGAGGGAGTGACTGCAGAAGATCCTAAGGTTCAACATGGTATGATAGGATGGATAGATTATTCATGACTCTAGGCTTTACTAAGATTAAATTGGAATCCAACCTCTTCTTCAAGGTTGAAGGCAGAAGAATAGTGATGCTCCTGTTATATGTCAATGACTTGTTCCTGACAGAAAAGAGGAACTCATTAAATTTGCAAGAATAAGACTTACTTCTGAGTTCGAGATGAAGGACTTGGGGATGACGCACTACATTCTAGGCATGGAGGTGTGGACAAGGGAAGTATGTAGTAGAGATCCTGAAGAGGTTCAGGATGATGGACTACATGACTACACCTATGGCATCAAACCTAAATCTATTGAGTGTTTCTTCATCAGAGTCGGTTGATGCCACGATATATCGTCAGATGATTTGTTCCTTGATGTAGCTGACGGATACAAGACCAGATATTTTCTTTGCTGTGAACACATTGAGACATGTTCACTTCATGGTTGCAAAGGGTATAGTAGATTATGGGCTCAAGTATGATATGAATCAAAAGATTAACCTGGAGGGTTATGTGGATTCATATTAGGCAGGCAGTGCCATTGATAGGAAGAACACTTCGAGGTGCTACTTCAGTATGAGATCAGGTGTGCTCTCTTGGTTTGGCAGGATGGAGTCGTACATGGCATTGAGTATAGCTGGGGAAAAATATGTCGCCACTTGATATTGGGAGGTAGTATGTTTCTTTTGAAAACTACTATTTTATTCGCTTGATCTAAATTGCATTTTTGTATGATGCAGAGAGGAGCAGTGAAGCTCCAGTATGTGATCCAGATCGAGATCTCTCAAAAGAGGGAGTTCTAGCATAGCTGGTGAAATAGGTTGTCTAAGCATAAATCTTGGAAAATCTCATAGGTTGCTCAAACATAAACGATCCTGTAATTTGTCCTCAGATGTAATCAATCCAGGCAAAGCTCACAGGTTATCCTTGGACGTAATCAGCCCTGATGTGATTCTATGCTAGAAATGGCCAGAGAGAAGTCTGACTACTTCAAGGGGAAGCTTGGTGTTCTATAGATCGAGGTTCCTTCCAATAAGAAGTGATGAGTCTGTGTGTCTTTCTGACATGGTGAGAGGATTGGTTCCTTCCATTGTCAGAGGTAAGTGATGTGCCTTTCTAACGTGACGGCAGGATTGGTTACTTCCATGGTAAAATATAAGTGTTGATGCCACATCTAGTATGCAAAAGGACTGGCTCTATGTAGATGCCACATCTAGTATGAAAAAGGACTAGCTCTGTGATGCCACATCTAGTATGAAAAAGGACTAGTTTTGTGATGACACATTTAGTATGAAAAACGACTAGCTCTGTGTAGATGCCACATCTAGTATGAAAAAGGACTAGCTCTATGAAGCCACATCTAGTATGAAAAAGGACTAGCTCTGTGATGACACATCTAGTATGAAAAAGGACTAGCTCTGTGTAGATGCCACATCTAGTATGAAAAAGGACTAGCTCTGTGATGCCAAATCTAGTATGAAAAAGGAATAGCTCTATGATGACACATCTAGTATGAAAAAGGACTAGCTCTGTGATGCCACATCTAGTATGAAAAAGGACTAGCTCTGTGATGACACATCTAGTATGAAAAAGGACTAGCTTTGTGTAGATGCCACATCTAGTATGAAAAAGTACTCACTCTGTGATGCCACATCTAGTATGAAAAAGGAGTAGCTCTGTGATGACACATATAGTATGGAAAAGGACCAGCTCTGTGTAGGTTCCACATTTAATATGAAAAAGGACTAGCTCTGTGATGCCACATCTAGTATGAAAAAGTACTAGCTCTGTGATGCCACATCTAGTATGAAAAATGACTAGCTATGTGATGACACATCTAGTATGAAAAAGGACTAGCTCTGTGTAGATGCCACATCTAGTATGAAAAAGGACTAGCTCTGTGATGCCACATCTAGTATGAAAAAGGATTAGCTCTGTGATGATACATCCAACATGAAAAAGGGTTGGCTATATAGAGGACTACATCCATTATGAAAAAGGACTGGCTCTGTAGATATGCATCCATGATGAAAAAGGGCTGGAGTTGTCGATGAAGACCTACATGGAAGCTAGACCTACAACCAACATGAAAAAGGGCTGGCTCTGTAGAACTTTTTGTGACAAGAAGAATAAAGAGATAGCATAATTTGATTGAGATAGGAGAAGCAATAATGATGATGATGATTCAATGATGATCCAACTTTGATGATGATCTATATCAAGTGATGATCCACACTTCATGATGATCTAGCAGTGACGATCCAGATCAAGTGATGATCCAGACTTGATGATGATCCAACAAGGACGATCTAGATCAAGTGATGATCCAGACTCAATGATCCGGTGATGATCCAGATCCAGTGATGATCCAGACTCGATGAAGATGTTTTGACAATGAATATGACTTGACAGTGAAGATGAATTAAAGATGAAGATGACTTGAATATGAAGATGACTTGATGATGATCCAGATGATACAGAGAAGAAGACTTGTGCTGATAAATTGTGTCAAGAGAATACCTTCCTAGTTAAGAGGTAGTGTTGATGTATTTGTAACTTAAAAATGTATTCACTTGTGTATTATACCCCAATGTTTATTCCAGGAAGTATTTGTAACGTAATTGAGTCATGTCATGCCCCGATGTTCTGATCGGGAGATTCAATAATCTAAACAGTCATGTAAATTCATTGAGTTTAACCCTCCATTGTAAGTCAGAACAATAGTCCCAACATTTTTGTCAAGGTTAAACCTCCTTGTTGATCAGAGGGCAAAGTCCCCATAGTTGTGGGGCACTATGGTTATTATACTCTCCTAGAGATGTCATCTCTAGTAAGTAATTGTTAAGTGGGGCTGACATGTTAAAGTGGACATTAAGTGAACGAATGAATATAAATAGAGAGTGAGTCACTATATTTATCACACACACACTCACTCATTAGGGTGCATGAGTGAGAGAGGAGAAGCACTCTCAAGTGTGAGAGAAAGAACAAGTTGTGGAGATCATCTTTTCTGTTTTTGGGTTTTACTGCTTCTATTGGTGCTCATTCTATCTCTGATGAAGTTGCGGGGTTTTCTCGTTTATGGTTTCCCCAAGGAAAATTCTTTGTGTCTCTTGACTCTTGTTTTTATTGTTGTGCATGTTATTCTCTCAGTTAAAGATCCAAAGATAATGCTATCTTGAATGATAAAAATCTAACACATAAAACAATCTATCAGTGACAATATAAAAATACATGAAAGTGAAATATTTCAGACTCAGTGTTGCAAAGCGTAAGCTACCATATCATCCAATTCTAGAAAATGAAAGATATTTTTATAGATGTCTTAAGGCTACCAAAATAAGCAATCAAAATAAATTCAACACATATTTCAGAAAGAGTCAAATGAAATAATAAAATAATACCCAACATTATAATTGGCAGATTTATATGAAAATCAGTGTGAAACATTCAATCATGTTTGTAAGTTTATCTCTGGCTAAATTGCCTTAGATATAGCCACATCTAGACTAATACAAATAATTATCATAACTAAGGGCACTCCAGAAGTGCACCATAGGACAAGTAATAAAGAAAAGGAAAGAAAATCACCACGATGAAGGTAATATTTGAGAACAGACAAGTGTTGTATGGTGGTTCTACTATATTTGGACACACAAGTGCTATAAGAAACAACAATTATAAGATAACCAATTAGCTAATTTTTCAGTTATTATCCCTTGACTCTTTTACAAGGAAAGTTGAAGAGAATGAGAGAAACCTCTTCTCCCATAATTTAGCCTCCCTGATAACACGAACTTCCTCAATCTTCTTGATGGCCTTCAAAGTATTTTGAAAAAAATTTCAATCATATTTCTCTAGCATTTTTCTTCTTCTCTCAAACTCAAACATTGATGTCTAAACATGAAGGTTTAGATAGCACAACCCTCATGTGCACTACCCCCATGCATTTATATCCTAGGGAAACAACTACCATTTCTTTGTTTCTCTCATATGTTAAGGAAAAAAACCTATAAAGGTAATAGAGAAGCTAACCTGTCAATATTTGAATCAGCATGACTATATTTCAAAATTGCCTGAGAAATTTCCAAAAGCAAAGCTAATACAGTGTGCTCAAATCCAGATTGACTAATGAAAAAAATGGATAAAACTTTCAACTCAAACTCTAAGAGGTTATGATACTTACTCGCAGAGCCTGGCAGTATATGTATACACCTTCATGTCCTCAGTTGTTTCTCCATGCTTTGCATTGTCATAATTTCAAGACTCCAATAATGAAGCACCATGAAGAAATTTTAAAGGGGCTTGAAAGTAACGACTAGTGATTTCAAGGTCACTACCTCCCATAGTCTGCAACAGCTATTGCAACTATTTTAGACTTCTAAGGTATTTAGCATTTTAAACATTGGATTGCATCAAATCATGAGAATAATTTTACACTATGTATAGATGGAGCAATAAGGATAATTAACATCAAGCAGACCTTTAATATGTCTGTAGAGTGTTTCAGATATTTGGCCTCTTTTAATACAGAACTTCCTTTAGCTTTCCCATGGTTTCTTCTAATAGGACTTGTAGCATTTTCTCCATTAGGATCCCTTCCTGTAATTCCATTAGATGCAATAGGTCTCACACCATGCATCGATGGTCCATGCATGTTATCATATTTGCTTGATTCTCTAGGAACTATTGACAATTCCCCATTAGATCCATCAACTACTGCTTTGGAATTGACCTTCTTAAGAGGCTTATGTTCCTCTGGCTCACTTTAATTATTACACATTCCTTGCACTGCATCACCCTCTAACACAAAGGAGGAAGACTTCATTGCTAATTTTTTTAAGAATTAAGCATAATGATTTATGGTCTTGATGGAAATGAAGGACACACAAAAGAACAAAAGTTTGAATGAAAATATAACAAGTGAAACATATTATAGAAAAATAGCAAAGCACATAAAAATAATCACTAAGTGAAAACTAAATTAAAAGAAAGGATTTGCAAAGGAATATCTTTATCAGAAGTATTTGGTTTTGGCTTCCATTTTTCTTGCTTTTTGGATTTGTGTATTCCCACTACAACATTATTCTCCTTGGTTACTTGCTGTAACATGCCTGTGCCTACTTGAACCTTTTCTAGAGACTGTTGACCTACATCATTTAAGCTCTTGCTCTTGATAGATATCTATTTACTCTAGACTCTCATAAGAGTCACTAAAAGTGATGTATGTGCTTCAGACAAGTTACCAAATATCTTATTTGTATCACCAGGAAAATATGTTTAAAGAAACAAGTTGTTTATCAAGCATGTCGATGTAAGCTCTAGTCTCTATCTTTGAATTCAGAAATAAATATTTAATGATAAAATTGCTCCATGTGTAAAACCTAACAGTCATTGACAACTCTTAGAGAAATATGCATCCTAGCCTTCACCTACCTATCTACATGGAGGAAATGTGGTGATATGTTGAGTATACTTCAATCCTACCACCTAAGTATAACTCATGAAATAGTTATATTATAGATAATATAAGGCGTATTCTTATGTTTTGGCTTGCTAACAAGATTATTTTCAGGGATAATTTAAACCCTCATTTTCCTTCTGGGACTTACTCAAATGCCTGGTTAGTGATTGTTAGCGCCGGGATTGAGCCCAAAGGTTGAGGAAAACCCGCTTCTAGGAAACAACAGAACCGCTTTAGACTGCGCCTCCAACCTTGCGCAGTCAGAGAGGGATCTCTTACTTGTCTTTAGGTTTACTCCGTGTAAGATATTCGATAGAGGACGGTTAGGAGGCTAGACTCCTGAAATGGGACAAAGTGTATTAATGTGAGATGCATATGGGATTATCAGGGAAAGGGACCATTGGCAATGGAGTCGAAAAATGCAGTAGGGAACATTTGCAAGAGGAAAAGAATGACATGGACTTACAAACAGAGGAAAGATAGCCATCGATCTCACAATCAGGATATATTTAGTGGGTGGTTAGGGGGCGAGAGAGAAAAACCCATCACGCGGAGCACCAACAAGATGAATTCCATGCAACTTTAGAACAAAACTTGATAAATGTCTGAAACAACAGGCAAAGCATAGCATGTATGAATTCCAAACTATTATACACTCAGTTATAGACATGAAATAAATCAACAAACTGGAATGAAAATAGGATGTACGTTTCATGTAAATAAAATACATATTCAAAGAAGGAACGACACATGAATCTCTATCTTAAGAAACAAATATTCCTCTACAATTTTATTCATAACACATGAATCAAATCTTATTTACAATGGAGAGCCTCAGCCATTGAAGGTTTCCCAACCCGCCAGCTCATTATTTTTCCCCTTATCAGGGGTGCATTTATAATACTTCAGTGCTGAGATTATTCTCCCAAACAAACCTAAAAAATATTTGCGATCACAATCATGCGTTAACAGTCTAGAGACTAGAACTACTGTCACAATTTACAAATATAATAAATGTTATGGAGCAAGTGGGTGCACTCAGCCCAAGTGACATCTTGACGTGCTCAGCTGCTATTATGAATTCTGAGTATGATGTCCCCCTCTCTGTCTGAAGTGTGTGTTTCTGTCATGTTCAAATGCGGCTTTCTACGTGGGCGCACATCGACGGGGTAGTTTGTAAATTTCCCCTGCTCAACCTCATCCGCCACCTCTTTCTTCTCCAAGTAACACTGTTGGACATGGGGTCCAAAAGAAGGGCCGCATTGCTTCTATCCGAGGTAAGCCTTTTCAGTGGCTTGTCCTTCTTGTACTCCTCACCTTCAGCGAGGCAGGCTCTCCCACAGGCAATAAGGTGTATCAGATCTACACCAGCCCCATCAACCTTGGTAAGTGGACTTCACAAATAGGGCTATGCAGGCTTTAGAGCCCCGATTCTCTCATCCAAACAAATTCCTATATAGGGAGTAGTCTAAGACTATCTCCTTCTATGGAGGCTTTGGGGGCATCGATGGTACCAAGGGTTCCTGAAAAAACACTTATGGGAGTAAGTATCCCAACACCGCGTTGTCGGAGGTGACGGTATGTCAAGGTGGGTGTATCTCTTAAAATTATTCATATCTGGGCCCCGATGGATGGTGTCATCCTTGGCATGCCATACCAAGGTGGCGGGTGAGTGTGGAGATTCTATCACCAACCATTAGCACCCCCAGAGGGACAAGCTTTTCGAACCAGATTTCCATCGCCAAACTCTTTGAGCTTCTATGGATTTGCGACGAAGCAGAAAATTGGGTTCTGGAAATATGTTAGCTCATCCCAAGCGTTTTGAAGGAAGTATATATAAGGCTCTAAGACTGACCTTTGCAATGACTGGTCAACATTCCCGCACATTCTTTCATCGAGTGTTTTTGGTATCAGCATGTGTGAGGGCACGAGCAGAGTGATCCTTTACTTACTGGGGATCTAGTCACGTCGTTTCATCGATCGTGGTGCCTTACCGTCTACTGCGGGAAGTATTTTTGGACGCCACCTTGTACAGTTGATCCATGCCGCAAAGCTCATGAAGTGGATGATCCCATGATTCCTCATTCTGTTATGTAGGAAACGGAATGGTTTCATCCTTTGTGTTGGCCTTGCCCCATGTGATTAGTGGGTTCCCTGGTTACTTTCCTTACTTCTGTAGGTGTTATACCAAAATCATGTCATCATCATGTGATAAGACCCTTGACATACCTATTTGCCCTTAATCACAGCACTTGGAGTGGAAACCCATGTTGATTGTCAATATTTCATAAAAAGACTTAGCACCACGCTTTCCCCTTTATCCATGAGTGGTACCTTGCTCACACTTCCTATCCCTTGTTAGCCACAAGTGGTGCCACCACTTATGGCCCTTGCTCCATAAGTGTTTCTTACTTGAACCGCTCTATCATTGAAGGAGAAAAGTGGTACCCTCGGTAAAATGGGAAAAAGAGAAGTTTCTTGAGGCTTCTAGATCATGAGCCTCATGTCCTCCATTATCCCTATCATTGTGGGTCAGTTGAGCTCAAGATCCCTCATCCTAGGATCTTAGAGGCCACCTCATCCACAAATCTCTCAACCATTCCTATCCATAGATCCTTATAAATATGAGCTCATGTCCATGGTTGAGGGGAGAACCATTGAAGTATTGTTATACTGTTGGATTGATCACTTGGCCGAAGCCATTAGAGAGCATAGAGAGCAAAGTTGGAGCTTATGGGGATGAGAGTGTTTGGTTTCATGCAGATGCATGTCAACACTAAGGCTTAATTGGTTGTAAGCTTCTCCATTTTTATTTTAATGCAAAGCTGATTTCCGTCCCACATTACTGTTGTTGTTTGATTTCACATGTATATCTTGTTATATTCCTTAGTCACTAACATGGATCAATAGATTATATTATGGTAGCTTTGATGTGTTTGTGTATTTAATCTGATTGTAGGTACATAGGGTTACTATCGAAGAATCATACTCCAGGTATCTACGGCGTCCAAGGAGGGTCTTCAACCTTTGTCCTTCATTTGTTCTAGATATGAACCATTCAGACCAGTGGAACACCTTACTGTCCACAAAAGGTGAAATATTCCTGCTAACAAATCTGGCGACTCTGCTAGGGAATGAATGTATGTATCAGTCAATATAATCTTCCTCAATTCTTCAACTCTTGTCCAAATCTAGGCTCCTTCTCCAACTCTCTTCAGTCAGATCTGCTATCTAACTCAGTGAAGTTTGGTTTGAAACTTCCAGATCTGTCTAGATTTGAATTATTTTCAACCTTTTATGCTCTCTTTTATTCTCAATCTATCAGTTTTTACCTTGATCTGGTCTTTTTCTGACTTGATCTGTCGTTCTCTGTTGTGTTTTGGATTTTTACAGGGAACCGCACATGTCAAGTTAGCCATACGCGGTGCCACCACCTGAATCCAGTGAGCAAGGAGCGGTTCTGTCTCAAAACTGCCTGTCAGTAGCTTCATCTATGTGATGCCAGGTAGGCCCTATTCCAGACTTTTTATTTTCATTTTTGTGTGTTCTTGGCTTACTTTTTGATGAAAATGAAGTGTGTTTTTTATTGTTGTATTCTTTCTGCACTCAAAGAGAGTTTATGTTTCTTGCATTGGATTTTGCATTATTTTCTTTGCTTGAAACCTCTTGCTCTTTTCTGCAGATATTATTCATTGGAATTGGAAATATACATTTCATTTTCATGTGTAGGCTTTGGTTTGTTTTGGACTTAGAATGCATGAGTGATCCATGTTGTTTTGAGTCTTACTTTGCTTGGGGTGATTCTTGTTTCCTTTTGGATGCTGATTTTTTCAGTGCTTGGTAGGAAAGATTGGTTCTTCGTTTCCTTGTCTGTTTCAAAGAGAAGTTTTAGTTTTCCCTCTCTTTTGCTTTATTCGCAATTTTGTTGAATGATTTTCTTCTTTTTTGTGCATGATTGTTTGAAATTCTAGATCTTACTTTCATTGAGAAGAAATATATATTTTCACCTTTGCGTGCATTAGAGTTAGATTTGTTTGGAAACGTTAGTGAAATCATCTTTCCATTGAGTTTTTATGTGTCTTTTTCAAGCATGAAAATATATGAAACATTTTTGGTTTATTTATGTTTGATTTTCTCTAGATCTCTTTTTTATTTGGTCTGAAGATTGTTTGGAGTGCATTGATATTTCCCTTTTCGTTTGAAAAGATAGAATTCAATTTGCATTTGGGTGTGCATTTTTTTGGGGAAGAAAATTAAATCTCTCTCGCTCTCTTAGGTAGAATTTCATTGAAGAGGAAAACTTGCATTATCATATAGATCAGTGTGCATCTTCTTTAAATTCAAGTTTTCACTCCATGGTTCCACCTAAACACACAAGACAAAATTAATGGTAGTACTGGTTAAAACTTTTAGCAATTTGAGTGATATGTTAGATATGTGTTTGGGCATTGTTAAGCATAGGAGCTATTGTTACTCATCTGCATTACATCCCAGGACTCGGACAGTTCTTCCACGTACCGTCGGTATATCGAACGGCCTTACACGTACCATTGAGGTATATAGAAAGGTACTTCACGTACTCGATTGTATATTAGAAGGCCCCTTGTGTACGGTTATGCATTAAACAGCACTACTACTCATTCGAGCTCCCACACACCTTGCATATATCGGGAGACCCTTTCAGGAATCCTCAAACCATCTGAGTTATCCTTTTCTCCTGTCTTATGAGATTCCTGACTCTTATCCACTTCTTTCACATGTTTCATTGTTTCTTTTAGTTTGAGTAGTACTTTCTTTTGCATGGTATTTAGGGGGTTATTATAGAGTTTAGAGATGGAATCCCCATCTGGGACTACCACTCAAGAGGTCCCTTTCTAAGGTGTACCTTTTTTATTCCCTCCAAGTGAAGGTATTGGTCCTCCCTTTATTGCCACTCTAAATCTTCCTGGATTAACTATAGGATTACTGGCCTGGCTATTTAATCTGGTAATTATTGTTAAACCTAATGTCTCAATTGTCACCTCTCCTCTGGGAGAGGATCGACCTCAACCTAATCCCTCTCCTTCTTCGTTGGTTTTTGCTTCATCCCTTTCTTCTTATTCGCTTGACCAAAGCTCTGTGGTTAGTAGTCATGTGGATAAGAAGAAGAAGAAAGGTAAGGGTAAGAAGAAGAAGGATAAGAAAGAGAAAAAGAAGCAACCATCTGCTCTTGATGGTGCCTGTTCTAAGAGAACACTTAGAAAACCCAAGTTCCCTTGTAAGCTTTGCAAGGGGGACCACATTTTTAAGGAGTGTCCCGGTCTCTCCCGTGTACAAGAAGAGTAGTATAAAAGGTTCAAACCATCTGTGTCATCAACCTATGATCATCATGTTGATGATACTCCCTCAACGAATGAACCATTGGTAAAAGGTCATAAGGGTAAAGTCTTGTATCCTTGTTTGATATGCAAGGCTATGCATCGTACTTTTCTTTGTCCAAGCATGGATGAATCTTCGTGTTGGTTGAAAAATATTACTGATTATAAACAGGTGATTCCAACAAGTGATAGTAAGTTATCCCTCGATTCCTCACTGGTTGACCGAGTGATCAATTTAGTTTCATCTATGGTTGATCCCACTCTTCCTTTGGAGAGTGAAGTTAAAGTGGTTGAGTCAGTGTCATTTCCACCCAACCCTGCTCTTTCATTAGAGAGTGTTAAGACTAAAGTAGTCTCTTTGACCAAATATTCATCTTCTTCTTCTCTTATAGTAGAGAATGAACTGAAACCTACTGAAGTTTTTATGCTTCATTCTGATTGTTCTCAACTAGAGGAAATTTTGTCTATTTCGACAGAACCCTCTTCGAGTAGTGAGGTTATTTCCTTTAACTGGAGTAACCTAATAGATTCTCATCTTCATTCGAGTGTTCCTTTCCAGATATTTGTGAATGTTATTTCTAGACGGATACTTCGTACTATTGTTGACGAAGGGGCTTCTGTTAGTATTCTAACCTCAACTACTTGGAAAGTTTTAGGTTCTCCTCAGCTTGTTCCAGTCACCGATCAAATACTGGCTTTTAATAGAAGACCTACTACACCTTTAAGGACCCTCCCTTATTTTCCTATTACATTAGGAGGGAAAACTGTCTATATTGATGTTATGGTGGTCCAAGGTCCTTTATATTTTAATCTGCTCCTTGGACGTGATTATTTTTACGCCATGAAAGCCGTAGTGTCCACACTCTTTAGAGTTATGCACTTTCCCCATGATGGGAATATTCTGACCATTGATTAGCTTTCCTTTGTTACACCTAACCATCGCATTACTCCTAGTAATCAGACCTCCATGAATGTGCCGCATGTTCTTGTGGTTCCCTCCCCTTCTTCTAGTTAGCTTCTTCCCATCATAGGTAAACTGGGGGGCATGGCTCTAGTCTATGGACATCATAATGGAGCTAAACCACTAGCTTTTATGTAATGGGAGAAACCTACCAACCTATGGATATCATGTTGGGTAGGAGCAGGTTTTAGAGCATAGTTTACTTTTGGTTTCAAGATCGTTAAAAAATAAAACCACTCCTTAAGCATAGTTTAACTTTTGGTTTCAATATTGCATAAAAATGAAACCATTCCTAAGCAAAGTTCCCATTCTGTGTCAAGCTCGTTAAAAAATGGAACAGCACCTAACCATCATGTCAGTTTTCCATGAGCAAAGTTCCCATTCTATGTCAAGCTCATTAAAAAATTAAATAGATCTCCTCAAGCATAGTTTACCTTTTGGTTTCAAGCTTGCATAAAAATGAAATCATTCCTAAGCATAGTTCATTTTCTATTTCAAGATCATTAAAAAATGAAGTAGTTTTCCTTTAGCATAGTTTACCTTTTGGTTTCAAGCTTGCATAAAAATGAAACCATGTTCCAAGCATAGTTACCTTCTGTTTCAAGCTTGTGTAGAAATGGAATAGATCCCCTTCCCTTGAGTCAAGTCTTCACTTTAGTGTTAGAACTTGAACCTTCTTTTCACCTGCCTGATTCTCATTCTTCCTACCCCCCTAGTGAACATTTTCAAATTAGTAACCAATTTTTTAGGTTGGGTATGGAAGAAGAATTGTCAGATGAAATGAAGGTTGGGGGCATGTCGAGCTGCTAGCAACCATGCTAGGGGTAAGCTTCGCTAGTAATCATGCTAGGGGAAATATTCCAACCTCTATATATCATGTTAATGGGATTTTTCAAGAATAGTTTCCCCATTGGTTTCAAGCTTGCATAAAAATGAAACTAATCTTCGAGCATTCTTTCAACTGATCTTCAAGCTTGTTAAAAATAGTAAGATGGTGTTGAGCTTACTTTTCATTTTTCATGTTGTGGTTAAAACATGAAATTTGGTTTGAGCTTAGTTTATTACTTTTTCGTGTTCTCGATTCAAAACATGAAAAAGTGTAATAGAGTCATCTTTAAGCTCTTTTTGGACTCTTAAAATGTGAAAAGATTATCGAGCAATCTTGTCTTCTTCATGCTCATTAAAGCATTTGATTAGTCATCCGTCCAACGGTAGTTTATCTCTTTTTTGGTTCGGATAGGACTATTTACAGAAAAGGAACACTCCATCCAATCATGACTGGAAGAGTTCCCTAAGGTATGATTTTATACTTTTTCAGGCCTTAGGGACTAAATCATATGAAAAAGGACCCCTGTGGAGTCTTCTTTTGTATTCGTTCAAACTCTCTAAACATGAAATATACCGAGTTTTCTTTCAGTGGACTCATTAAAATAAATATTGAGAGACCCGTTTTGGGAACAAACCCCTCCTCTCTCAGGTTCATAAAACATATGAGTTTGGACTTGTCTTTCGACAAGATATATCGAGTGTTTGTTACCCTCTTTGAACTCGTAAAACCGAAAAGAGGCACTCATCAACCATGATGGGGGAAATGGAAAGGGAAACATTTTGCAAATAATGGAAGTTGTTTTCCATTACCTTTGAAAATGGCACTTGTCTGCACATCATGTCAGTCAATTGGGTGTTCAGCTGATCTCCACGACAATCCACTTTCATGAGTCATGTCACTCCTTTGAGTCTTTCAAAATAATGCATTGTCCACTATCGCATTGTGTGTTTGTTCCATTCAATCATGTTGCCAAGTCTTTTTGTCATGCCGCCAGATGTTCAAAGGGGATTTGAAGAATTTTTACCTCTGCAGTCTACACAATATTTTGTGTCAATATTTTTGAGTCAGTCTTATGGTTACTACATTCACATCATTCCAAAACTATGTTTCGAGTTTCGTGTCGTCGATATGGGACTCATCATGGCCCTCCTTTGACAAGACTATTCCTGTCGACATCAACTCATCATCTTGGAAATAGTCTTAGAAACAATATTTAGTACCTTGAGATCTGTATGCCTTAATGACAGACTCTCTCGCTCTCGACATAGGTTCACATCATTGACCTTTGATCGATAGAATCGACTGGGTGTTCGACATCAGAACATCTATTCACACTCAATAGATTGTACTAGATTACCATAGGAATCATTGGCATTAATGGCGATCTCCCTCACACTTGTTAACGGTTCACATCAGTGGCTGGTAATCAAGTGGTTTCTACCATGTTCAACTTTAGATCATTGTAATCACATGGATAGAATCGTACTTTGTGGAAGACGAGATGAATACCCTGGGTATTTTTTTAAAGCATTCATTGCTTTCCCCAGGTTGCAATGGAGTTTTTTATATCTAGCATGGATCCACATCTGTATGGTCGTGGCTATGATCAAATTTGTGTCTATATGGCATAGATATACATTGTATGTTTGGTAGCTATGTCAAGGTTTGAGTCCTCTGTCACATGGATCTATGATGTATTATAGTATCCATGCTTGTTTATTCCTCTCATGGATCTGCCTTGTATTGGTCTGCAGCCATGAGTTGGTTACTTGTGTCTATGAGTCAACATACTGATGTACTACAGATTCCTACTTTCCAGCATGCTTCGGTTAAGTCAACATACTGATGCACTACATATGTCTACTTGCCAACATGCTCTGATCGAGCCAACATTTTCACCTCATAGCGACAACTTGTTCTCTCAAAGCTCTTGTTTATCATATCCCTCTAAGACTCATGCTTTAGGGGGCATATTTTTATACAAAAATCTTATCATCATCATGTGATAAGACCTTTGACATACCTATTTTCCCTTAATCTCAACACTTGGAGTGGAAACCCATGTTGATTGTCAATATTTCATAAAAATACTTAGCACCGCATTTTCCCCTTTATCCATGAGTGGTACCTTGCTCGCACCGCCTATCCCTTGTTAGCCACAAGTGGTGCCACCCCTTATGGCCCTTAGTCCATAAGCATTTCTTACCTGAACTGCTCTGTCATTGAAGGATAAAAGCGGTACCCTGGGTAAAATGGGAAAAAGCGAAGTTTCTCAAGGCTTCTAGATCATGAGCCTGATGTCCTCCCTTATCCCTATCATTGTGGGTCAGTTGAGCTCAAGCTCCCTCATCCACAAATCTCTCAACCATTCCTATCCATTGAGCCTTATAAATATGAGCTCGTGTCCATGGTTGAGGGGAGAACCATTCAAGTATGGTTATGATATTGGATTGATCACTTGGCCCAAGCCATTGGAGAGCATAGAGAGCAAAGTTGGAGCTTATGGGGATGATAGTGTTTGGTTTCATGCAGATGCATGTCAACACTAAGGCTTAATTGGTTGTAAACTTCTCCATTTTTATCTTAATGCAAAGCTGATTTCCGTCCCACATTATTGTTTTTGTTTGATCTCACATGTATATGTTGTTAGATTCCTTAGTCACTAACATGGATCAATAGATTATATTCTGGTATCTTTGATGTGTTTGTGTGTTTAATCTTATTGCAGGTACATAGGGTTACTATCGAAGAATCACATTCCAGGTATCTACGACGTCAAGGGAGGGTCTTCAACCTTTGTCCTTCATTTGTTCTGGATCTGAACCATTCAGACTAGTGGAACAACTTACTGTCCATAGAAGGTGAAATATTCCTGCTAGCAGTAGGCCAACTCACACAAAAGCTTCCTACTTTTGCATAATGTGACTCTACCACAGGGATGATTTCACCTATATGCACGCTACGAATGGCGTCGAGGAATCAGGAAATCTACCGGGAGGCAGATTACATGTATGGGTGTCTCTTCCCTTGTAATATTCATACTGGATGTGACACCTACAACCTATAGGCCTCCTTAGTCCTTTGATTTAGGGGGAACCTTTCACATCCACCATCCACCTTTCTTCACTTCGACCACCAATCTCTCCTTTCTTGATAACAATGGGTAGCTTTGAATCATGACACGTTCTTACCCATCGATTAGGATCAACCTCTTCATGCAACCATCAATCTGAGTGGGTCCTACCACCTCTTTGTGAACTGGGACCATGACGCTATCCACGCTAGTTCAGATTGCGAAAAGAACCTCAACTGTAGATCCATTCCCTTATTTTTTGTGATCATCGATATTTGCGGTCGGTACCACTTTTCACAATTTGAAATCGTGACTTTATCTGCACAAGTCTAGTTTGCAAAATTAGCTGGGACTGTAGATCTTCTTCTTATCTCATCTCTACTATCGAAATTTTCTGACTTTTAACTGTTTCACGATTTGGAAAGCTCCTTCCATCAAGCATGTTTGCTCAACGAAACTGTTTCGACCCGTTGATCGGTCTTTGCCTTGATCTCAACCTTTCATATGTTTTCCTGCTTTAATGGACTCAACAAAATCCAAACTTTGACCTCTCTCATGTGTCTTGGGCCAAAACCATGATCTATCATTGCTCTTCTTCCTTGTGATCTCGGATCGATGGGTTATGACGCCTGTCTCTATCATCCATGCTGCTGCGAGCCTTTACTTCTGGAAGAGTCTGTCATTGTAGATTGATCTCTCTTCATCGTTTGATGGTTCTAAAACATGTACCATGTGCCTTTGATTACCTGAAGGGTGTTCACATAATGTTTAAAGCAATGGAACCCTCCTCAAACTCTGTCAGGCCCCTAAATTGACTGTTGCAAACGGAGTGTTAACAGCTAGCTCCACAAGGGATGCTATCCTCCTAGTGAGATAGAAAATAACCCCCATAGACCAAGTGTCAAATCCATTGGGTTGTCCCCAATATTTCTTTGAAATCTCCATTCTGCCTTGAGCTACTGCTTCAGCGAATTCATGCCACTCCTGCAAATGATGTTTTTGACTGCAAAACTTGTGCTTACAATTGAAAATGAAAACAAAATAAAATAGCAATGAAGGAAATGCTCGATTCTTGCCGAGCTTATTTGTTCCTACCTACTATACCTAATTTAGTGCATAAGTCCGATTAAGTGAAATCGGACTTCCAATGAAGCCAATCAAGCAACTTGCCTAATAGTTTTGTTTTTGTTTTTTGCTTGATGGATAGAAATGAAATGTATAATGGGAGAGGGAAATGACAAATAGATTTCTATTTAAAGCAGTAATGCGACCAGTCATCATCCTTACCCATCCCTTCCATGTACCCTTCTATGGGGTCATATAAAACACGGTGACCTCCAACATATTATATTTTCTGCTCATGGGAAAGCTGTCTAGAACTCCCTTCCTCCAATGATCTGTCAGGATGATACCCGAAAGATTGTAGAAGAGGTCCCATAGAATCTTTCTTCAATGAAACATCCCTCTTTTCACTTGAAATTTCTACATCGAAAGTTTGATGTCCCTCAGGAGGGAGGTCCTCTATTTCTCCAACGGAACCAAGTAGGCATATTCCTCTTGTGTGAGGTGATACTCCTGAAGGCGGAACATCGAAAAATGTATTTATTTAAGGGCTGCTGCATCCTTCTCCATGTCTTGACACCTCATCACAAATTCTCGACGTATCGGTAGCTGGAGAGGGATTGCATGGAAGCTTCTCCTTATCATCTTCTTTTCCGTACAAGTTTCTAGATTGCACCATCTCCCCTTCTTTCTATTTTTTCTTAGATGATTTAATCATGTGTCGTATTAATTCAAAAGAGGCATAACACAAGGGTAAGCTATCACCTTATCACCCTTTTCTACTTTAACCTCTTGATTTCTCATTGCATCTTGATCCTCTCCATCAGCAAGTCCTAGTTCAATAGCCAGCTCCTTAGGTACAGCCCGTAGGTATTCTTCCTCATATTCATCATACACATGAGCACCAAAATCCTTCTTAAAATCGTATTTTATGGACCCGAGGTGGCGCAGATCGCAATCTTCAAAGAACATGCCTGTAGGACCATATGCTCCTATATCGAGCCTGTCATCTTTCTGTATACCAGGAGAGGGATTTAGCGGGATAGGGAATCTCCCATTCTTCTTGTAGGGCCCAACCAATTTTGATGTATCTTTTATTTCACCACTGTTGTTCATACTTGAAAATTTTTTTGACATCTTAAGGTTTTCCTCAACCTCCAAAAAATCAGTAAACATATGTTGTAGAGTGGTTGATTTTCTTTCCAAAATAAGCAAGGATAGCTCAGGAGGAAAGGAGGTTGCATAACAGATTTTAGCAGCGTTCTCAAGAGGTTGGAATTCCTTAGGAATGTTATAATAAAAGCTTGTGAATCTTCTATTAAAACTAGATATGGCATCATCCTCATGTCTCTTCAGGGAATAAAATTCTGAAAGTATTTGATCCAGTGGCCTTCTCCTACCCCAAAATTTAAGAAGGTGCAAGAAAACTCTTCCCAAGTATTGATGGAATTGGTTGCAAGTGCTTGAGCCATTATTTAGCATCTCCTTGCAAGGACTGGGTGAAATCCCTCATGTAGAAATCATCATGTTCTATCTCAAAAAGGTCAAAGAAATGTTCAAAGGATTGTAAATGTTTCTCAGCAGTGAAGTCTTTGGGTTTTTTGTCAAATTTGGGGAGGTACTTGTAATGTTTCGCAGGAAAATCATGGAGGATTGGAGGAAGTTGTAGTGGCTTGTACCGGCTTGGAGAAATGGGAGAGACCAGGTTAGGCACAATAGCTATGCTATCATCTGAGGTTTCATGAATTTTACAGGGATGACCTTTCACGTCCTAGGCCTCTAGAGAAAAATCTAGGTCAAAACTAGATGTACAAGATGACGCAACGCTTTCGGTTCATAAATAAGGATAAACATGAATATATTCATAGAAGGATGTTTTGAAAAATCTAGGGAGGGATAAGGACAAAACCACAAGACAAGACAAAGCCTCTTGGAGGAAACATAGACTCGAGCATATTATCCTTTCAGCATGCATTCTTAGGCCTTACAAAGAGTTCATTTTTTTTTGGATAGAGCTTGCCCCTCTCTTTTTTTTGACCATTTTATTTCTAGGTCGTACAACTAGCGGAGTCTCTGAAGTATGAACCCTTCAAGAGTGGCTTCGCCAGGTGAAAAGTGCTCAAACTTCTTGATGTTTGATCATTGTTCACCATCAGCAACCAAATCTAAAACCATGTCATTCTTCCCAGGGATGATCTTCAACCTTGTCCTCGACAATGGCGCCAGTTTTTTAGCATCGGGATTGAGCCCAAAGGTTGAGGAAGGCCCGCTCCTGGGTAACAGCAAAACTGCTTTAGACTGCACCTCAGGCCTTGCGCAATAAAAGAGGGATCTCTTGCTTGTCTTCAAGTTTACTCCGTGTAATATATTTGATCAAGGACGGTCAGGAGGCCAGACTCCTAAAATGGGAAAAACTGTATTAATGTGATATGCAAGTGGGATTATCAGGGCAAGGGACCATTGGAAATGGAGTCGAAAACCCTGGTAGGGAACATTTACAGGAGGAAAAGAACGGCATGGAATTGCAAACAAAGGCAATATAGTCGTGGATCTCGCAACCAGGAGATATTTAGCAGGTGGTTAGGGGACACGAGAGAACATCCCATCACGTGGAGCACCAGCAAGATGAATTCCACACAAATTTAGAAGAGCAATTGATAAATGTCTGAAACAACAGGCGGAGCATAGCATGTATGAATTCCAAACTGTTATACACTTAGTTACAAACATGAAAAAAATCAACAAACTAGAATGAAAATAGGATGTACATTTCATGTAAAGAAAATAGATATTGAAAGAAGCAATGACACATGAATCTCTGTCTTAAGAAAGAACTCTTCCTCTGTAATTTTTATCATCACATAGGCATCAGATCTTATTTACAATGGAGAGACTTAGCCCTTGAAGGTTTCCCAACCCACCAGCTCACTCTTTATCCCCCTATCCAGAGTGCATTTGTAATACTTCAGTGCTGAGATTATTCTCTAAAAATAAAAACCTAAAAATTATTTGCGGTCGTAATCATGCATTAACGGTCTAAAGAGTGGAACTACTCCCACAATTTACAAATATAATAAATGTTATGGAGCAAGTGGGTGCACTCGGCATGGGTGATAGCTTTACGTGCTCAGCCACTATTATGGATTCTAAGTATGAAACCTCCTTCTCTATCTGAAGTGTGTGTTTCCACCATGTTCAAATGCGGCTTTCTGCATGGGCACACATTGACAAGGAAGTTTGTAACTTTCCCCTGCTCAACCTCATCCGCCACCTCTTTCTTCTCTGGGTAACAATGTTGGATGTGGGGTCCAAAAGAAGGGCCGCATTGCTTCTGCCCAAGGCAAGCATTTTCACTGGCTTTTCATTCTTGTACTCCTCACCTTCAGCGAGGCGGGCTCTCCCACAGGAAATAAGGTGTATCATATCTACACCGGCCCCATCACCCTTGGTAAGTGGACTTCACAAACAGGGCTGTGTGATCTTTATGCCTCTCATGCTCTCATCTGAAAAAAATCCTATACAGGGAGTAGTCTAAGACAGTCTCCTTGGGTGGAGGCTTTGGGGGTAGCGATGGTACCAGGGGTTCCTGAAAAACACTTACGGGGGGTAAGTGTCCCAACACCGCATCATTGGAGGTCATGGTATCTAAAGGCGGGTGTATCTCTCAAAATTATTCACGTTTGGGCCCCGATGGCTGGTGTCATCCTTGGCATGCAATACCAAGGTGGCGGGTGAGTGTGGAAATTTTTTCACCAACCATCAGCACCCCCAGACGGACAAGATTTTTGAACAAGATCGCCATTGCCAAACTCTTTGAGCTTCTGTGGATTCACAATGAAGCAGAAACTTGGGTTCTGGAAATATGTTAGCTCATTCCCAACATTTCGAAGGCAGTATATATAAGGCTTCGAGACTGACCTTTTCAATGACTGGTCAACATTCCCACACATTCTGTCATTGATTTTTTTTGGTATCAGTATGTGTGAGGGTGGGAGCAGAGTGATCCTTTAACTGCTGGGGATATATTCACATCGTTTCATTAGCCATGGCACCTTACCGTCTATTGCGGGAAGTATTTTTGGATTCCACCTTGTACAATTGATCCATGCTGCAAAGCTCATGAAGTGGACACTCCCATGCTTCCTCGTTCTGTGATGTAGGAAACAAAATGGTTTCCTCCTTCGTGCTGGCCTCGCCCTGTGTGAGTAGCGGGTTCGCTGGTTACTTTCCTTACTTCTGTAGTCCAACTCACACAAAATCCACCTACTTTTGCGCAATGCAACTCTACCATAGGGATGATTTAACTTGTATGCACACTACGAATGGCATCGGGGAATCGTCCAATCTACTGGGAGGCAGATTACATGTATGGGTGTCTCTTCCCTTGTCACCTTCACACTGGATGTGACACCTGCAGCCCGGAGGCCTCCTCAACCCTCTGATTTGGGGGGAACCTTTCACATCCACCATCCACATTTCTTCACTTCGGCCGCCAATATCTCCTTTCTTGATAACAATGAGCAACTTTGGATCATGGTGCATTCTTACCCATCAATCGAGATAGACCTCTTCATGCAACCGTCGATCTGAGTGGGTCCTACCACCTCTTTGCGAACCGAGACCGTGACACTATCCTTGCTAGTTCGGATTGTGAAAATAACCTCGGCCATAGATCCATTCTGTTCTTTGTCGTGACCATCGATATTCGCGGCCGGTACCACTTTTCACGATTTGAAATCGCGACTTTATCCACACAAGTCTGTTTTGCGAAATTGGCTAAGACCGTAGATCTTCTTCTGATCTCATCTCTGTCGTCGAACTTTTCTGACTTTTAACTATTTCGTGATTTGGAAAAGCTCCTTCCATCGAGCATGTTTGCTCAGCAAAACTGTTTCAGGCTGTTGATCAGGATTTACCTTGATCTCAGCCTTTCATATGTTTTCCTACTTTAATGGACTCAGCAAAAGCCAAACTTTGACCGTTCTCATGCATCTTGGGCCAAAAACATGATCTATCATTTCTATTCTTCCTTGTGATCCCAGATCATTGGGTTATGATACATGTCTCTATCGACCATGTTGTCGTGAGCCTTTACCTCCAGAAGATTCTATCACTGTAGATTGATCTCTCTTCATCGTCTGACGGTTCTAAGATGTGGACCATGCACCTATGATAACCTGAAGGGTGCTCACATAATGTCTAAAGGAATGGAACCCTCCTCGAACTCTGTCAGGACCGTAAATCAACTGTTGCAAACAAAGTGTTAACAATGATTATGACTAAAAAAATTCACACATTATTTAAGGTCCTCAAAGTGTTCAGTAATTTTCTGGATGACATTGGAATCATAATGTATTTCCTCTATGGCTAAAAAAAATTCACACATTTTTTAAGATCCTCAAAGTGTTTACCAATTTTTTGAATGACATTGGAATCATCATGTGACTATTTCATCTAGACTCTGATAAGAGTCACTAAAAGTGATGTATGTGCTTCACACACATTACCCCATAAGTTTTCAACAATTTTCTGGATGACATTGGAATCATAATGTGACTATTTCCTGTAGACTCTGATAAGAGTCACTGAGAGTGATGTATGTGCTTCAGACCATTACCCAATATATTATTTGTATCACCAGGATAAGATATTTAAAGGAACAAGCATTACAGATTCGTTTCTTTTAATGAGCAATCACATAGTTTCTATTTCAGAGATGATGCAAGAAGAAGATAATTATTGTGCCAATAATAGTTTCCATTTCAAAGTAAATTCTTGTCATACATAGCCTCTATTTTGGAGACCATGCAAGAAGAAGATAAGCATTATCCCAAGAACAATTTTCATTTCAAAGTAAATTCTTTTTTCATGATAGTTCTTAAGATTGTATCTCATCCAAAAAGCAAAAAAATAGTTCTCATTTCAAAGTAAATTCTTTTGTCATGACAGTTCTCAAGGTTGTAGCTCATCAAAAAAGAAAAGAAAAAACAGAAAAGGTTTTTAAACACAGTCGGTTGAAATTTAATTTAATTTAATTTATCATTTTCCAAACATCAATTGTATATAAACAGTCCCAATTGAAGATTATATTTTCCAATTCCTAACCATACTGCATGTAATTTAAAAACAAGAATAAGATATTAGTAAAGGAAAAAATCCAATATAATATAAGACATTAAACCATTATCCATTGTATTGTCTATGACAGTTGTCCATACTGATCATCGACACTAAATATATCCTCCTAGTATTCTTGACCAACATTTACTTTAAGCTTCAAAAAATTTGAGCACTTGCCTCAACATGAGCATTAATATCCATCAATCTAATATACTCTGTTGTACCAAAACCCGGTTGTACAGACAATCATTCAGCCAATGATGTCACTAAGCTTCCTAAATGTTTAACAATTTCCTCAAAAGAAAAATGCACACTTAGAACTTACACTGATCAAGCATTAAATTTGTTTGTTCATTAAAAACTTGAGGCTGATCTAGACTTCATAGAAGTATATTTTCAACCAAATAAAAAAGCAACTTGGCCTTGGAATTTAAAAAGTTGAATTTCAGAAAAGTTGGGTCAAATAAGAGTCACCATCTCTATGATTGCTTCCAAAAAGGACTGCTAATTAGGTAACACTACACATTTTATAAGCAAATATTGATTTAATTTTGAACTATGTATAATTTACATAACACATGACCCTAAGGTATTCATACCACGGAACAAAGATCGTTACCAACCTGTAAACTTCATCTCCCCTGCTATACAATAATGTCGGTATTTACATGTTACATTCTTGACTATATCATGCAGTTACTCAAAGGTGTCTATCATCCCAAAACAGAAATGGTATTTAGTTGTAATGTCGCGTATCTCACACATTTAGCTTCTGGGAATTTATTTAGCTTCAAACATACCCTGGAGCCTAGAGCTAATAAATTTATATTGCGTTATAAAGGTGTACCAGAAGATAATGTTACCAGTGTTCAGTGGTTATCGTTGGGACAACAAGTCTCTGATATGCAAGTACTCAGTATTGATTATGTCGCATGCCCCAATTTGCAAAACATTTTCATGTTTTTGAGGAAAATTATGTTATATTTTATGTTAAAGTTTGTAATTAATGGCCAAGTGGGGTTAAGTATAATTTAATGTAATTTCAGAATATTTTATTAATAAATAAATGAAAGATGAGACAACAGCTTAGGGAAGCTATTAAATGAGTGTTTTACTGGTCACTTGATGGAGGAGGCTGGGTTGAGAGAATATTAACATGTGGCAGCATCCTCAAACTACTTCTAGTTGTTGCAGGTGGCAACTTCCCTATTTTTGTGGTCATGATTCCCCAAGAAAGTGGAACAAGAGCACATGGATCATTAGGTAAAAATTGACACAAAATACCTATGCATGCTAATAAAAATTCCCATTGAAGATAGTTGAGTATGGTCATTTTGGATTTGTGATCATTCTGAGTGAATGAAGTGCACATGAGAATTCGATGGAGGGGACTAGCTGAAGTAAGTTTGAGTGGACAAGTGCTGAAGACCTGAAATAGTGCATCTATTCTAAGCTGAGTTCATACTGTTGCAAGCAGAACTGATTTACTCATGAACACCCAGTGGAGTTGCAGAGGATTTCTAGACTATATCTCTCACCCAGTACTTCTACCAGGTGGACCAGGAGACAAGCTCAGGGGTCCTGAGAATTGCAGTCCAACTCTTCTCCAGGAGTTGGTTGGGAGGAACATGTTCCTTAAGCTATTGTCACCTAATATATACTTCTAGGTTTTTCTTGATTAGTTCAGTCATTTAAATTATTTACTGTATCTAGAAAGTTTAAGAGTTTTCAAGGATATAGTATATTTCTGTTAAGGATAAATAGGAGAAATGTATACACTGTGAAAGTTAGTAACTAGCTAGATTAGGGTAATCAATAGACAAATTTATGAGTTGATTTATAGATAGAATGAAAATACCTAAACTGTATTTTTCCACACCTTTTGGAAGGTAGTACTCTAGTACAGTAGGTTAATTTATTTTCAAATAGTGGATTCAATAGAACGTGTATGCAAATGCAAATGTTTATTTTCTACAGGATTTTTGTATAAAATGTTATAGGATTTCTATTGCATTTGTATTATTTACTTAAGGTACTTAAACAAATTAGATAAAAACATAGGACATACCCTAGGTATTACACACTGATATGTGTAATATTTTACACAGTAAAACAAGAAAAAAATTACATAATATAAATTTAGTATGTTAATCATAATAGCTAATATGGAAACAAGTAACTATTAAGACCTAGTTTATCTTAACAAAGACAATATTATAAGGTTAACAATTACCCATTTAGTGCACCTATGTGAAAAATGCAAACTAGGGTTTACTGACAATAAATACTAGCTTGTAAACTTTAAAAAAGGATTAGGGTTTGTAAAAAGAATTGTTCTTTTATAACAAAATAAAATCATAATTTATAAATATTAAAATCTAGCAATATAATCCAAAAAGTACACAAGATAGGTAAATTTATTCAATAATATCATTTCTTTGTTCTATTTCCAGAATGCATTTCCAAAATAATAATTATGCTACTATCAAAAAATTTCCACTGTCAAAACACCTCAAATCATAATTCATTTGGAGGAAAACAAATTAACTTATAATACACTTAACCTAAATCCTCAAAGGTATTAACAATAAACATAGCTAACATAAAAACAATATATAACTATTAACCAAACAGTGATACTGTTAATTCATATTTAAGCTGTAATAATTCTTTTAGTATCAAAAACAAAACTGAACAGACATAGTCTTGGCTTACAACCTTTTACATCACCAGTCAAGGATTAAAAGCCTAAATAAAAGTATTTTAAATATAAACATAGTTCACTTAAACAAAACATCTGTTTCAGCTACGAAATCCCTTCTAAAAGGAAGTTCCACAAGAACAACCATTAGGGATTTTGAAAACACTAAACAAATCCTCAAGTAACGACCCAATGTCCTATTCAAATAAAGGTTATAGTTTTAAACCAGTACCAAATAACATCACTCTAATTCAACCATGGATGAAAAGGATATAAAAAATTAATTCATTAAGTCATGGCTATAAAAGCCCAAATTTCTTTCTCTACAAAATATCCATTAAGGATTGAAAAGAAACCAGGGTATCTAACAGCCACAACCAAACAAGTAACCAACAACACATCACAGTATCATCATAATCCACCATACAACTCCTGTAGGAGAAACTTAGGTGAAACTGAGGATTACTGGGGTGGACGCCATCATGGAAGCTTTGTTGGTAGAGTTTAACAAAATCAAGCCAACGTTGGAGATCCTGCACAAAATCAAAAGAAACACGATTGTTAAGAAGAGTTTTAAACAAATTCAGTGCTTACCAAAGGAATGGCACGGTTGCTTGGAAGTTGCAAGCTAACCCTAGTCTCCCTTGTTAGTTCCATGAGCTGAAATGGAGCACTGCCAAAAAGAAAATGCAGTTCACATTTTTCAGGTGTGAAGTCCCAAGCCAAATATCTGATTCCAGGTCATGGCTAAATGTCAACACAAACTTCCAAGTCATAATTTTTTAAGGCAGTGACACATATGGGGCATCACAAAGAGAACCTTGCATTATGGTTTACAACACGATGATGAAAGGACCAAACCCTCGATAGGAAAAACAAGAAGGAAACAAGAACCTAGCTCACTCTACCAAACAACCCTCTTCACACTATGTATGGTTAAATGCACTCTCAGTGTACAAAAACTCGCATAGTAAAAATGACGGTGAAGACAACTAAAAACTTCCAATTCTCAATTAGATAGTCAACCATCCCACAACATCAGCAAGCATCGTGCTCACTTCTTATTGCACTAGAACTTGAAGGACAAACTAGCCGAGGAGGTCGATATGGCTTATGGAAGGCCTGTGTGCAAAACGATGGAGGATTGACAACAAGCCTAGCGGCTATGAGCTCGTAGCTCGACCACTCCATAGCAAAGACTAAACACAAAGCAATTTTTGGGGTTTGTGACAAGTTTATATGGAAACACGAGATCAACAAAACCTACTCATGGAACACCAACCATGTGTCCACCAAATTATTTGCAAATTATGGGTTTCATGCTATAGTTCGAAAGTCTTTTTTAAACCTATACAAATCATTTTTGTTAAAATTCAAAACCTTATGATAGCCTATTTCCATGATTTTCATTTCTTATGCCTTGATTTTGTTTAATAAACCAAAAATATCAATGTGGAAAGTAATCCCACAATACTAGGGTCTCATACATAACTTTAACTTTAACTTTTGCATATTTATGTTCTTCTCTTTTTAAATAATGTATTCTATTGGTATTAGTAAGGTACAAATAATAGAGGATAAACCAATATTATATAGAAATATTTAACCATAGAAATCCTTGAGCTAGGATAAGTCTAAGCATGGTTTTAAAATTTACAAATATATGCTTTGTCAATAAAAATTCATATAAAATGAGATTCTTATACAAGAAAAATTGAATACAAATACTTGATTAAGGAGGAACATTAGAATGGAATAATTAAAGTTTTGGAAGGAACTTGAATAAATATAAATAGTACTTTATCTCGAACACTAGTGATAAATATGTAGTTTTGGTCACAAGTATGTTTAACATATCTCTTAGCTTATAGAATTCTTAGGTTATGGTGCTCGCAATGGCAGAAATAAATCTGTCCATAAGATGCACCATCTAAAATAAAATGCAAGTCTATAACTGAAAACACAAGAAGGAAATTAATGGAACAAGTACTATAGCGGCAATCATAACTGAACTAAACCCATTATTTTACAATAGTGTTTTTACAAACTTTTTTCCAGGTTTCTAATAGTAGAGATACTAACAATACTTCTTACGGGGTTAAGCTGCAAAACAAACAATTTAACTACAATTTTACCTTATGCTAGTTGAGTGATATTCTCGATCTGGAATTACTAGTAGCAAAACTACTTACCTGTTTGGAACCTCTGAAAGAAGCATCACTTCATTGCGTTAGCTGTAAGCTAAGTAAGCCCCGATCTCAACTAATGTTCTTTCCTACTTGTCAAAAGATAGTAAAACACACTTTGTATCAAGTTTATTTGTAGTTTTCTTTCTTGTCCTTTTTAAAACATAAACTGCTGAATTTAACATCCGTAACATGGTACTTCAAAAATAAAAGAATAAATTATATAGAACTATAGAATTACATTGCTCAATTCTAAATACTATTGTTTGAGTAACTGCTAGAAGTTATTGGTTCTTAGGAAGTGACATATTTGAACATTTTATGTTACATGAAAAATTTTAAATTTTTACGAATTTTTAGGTTATTACAGATTAAATCTAGATGAAAGCACAATAAAAGATATAAGAAGGAATTTATACTATTACTTAGAGAAATTTACTCCCAACTATAATCTCATGTGTAGACCTTGTTGGTACAGGATGATATGTAATCACACTTGTGAATCTTCACTTTGTTAAAAGGAATAGTGAAATAAATTGATATATGGTGCACCACTAGCAACATGCAGATATATGGGACAACACTAGCAAAAGTGTGGACTAGTGACCTCTGTTAAATAAGTTTGCATCACTATTGCTTTTATGAATTGAAATGAATTAGAGACCATCCTTCTTTGGAAATTATTAAGTGTAAGAATATTATAGGATATCATTACCAATGTATCATATTTTCCAACTTCCTGCATGTTGATGTAATTGTAACTTCGGAATGTATTCACTTGTATTTCTTATGTATTGTAACCCAATGTTTATTCCGGGATGTATTTGTAATGTACTTGAGTCATGTCATGCCCCGATGTTCCTATCAATAGTTTCTATAATATAAACAAGTCATGTCAAGTCAAGGTGGGTAACCCTCCTATTGTCTAAGGGTTAAAGTCCCCGCAGTTCTGGGGCACTAGGGTTATTAGACTCACCTAGTGAGTTCGGTCGTAGTTCGGTTTAGTCAAGTTGGGAATTAGTATAAATAGAGAGCTAGCTTCCCTATCTATCACACGCTCACTCACACTCAGTTGTACCACATAGATGAGGAAGAGGAAGACACTGGGGCAAGAAAGAAAGAAGGTTACTGCTATCAGGAGATCATCTTACTGTTTTGGGTTTTACTTTTGGTGTTGATTCTATCTCTCAGGAAGTTCTGGGGTTTTCTCCATTTATGGTTTCCCCAAGGAAAAACATGGTGTTCATTGTCTCTTGTGTTTTATTGTTGTGCTTGGTTTTCTCTTCGTTAAATATCCTAATATAATGCTAGCTTAATGTTAAAAATATAACATGGTATCAGAGCTAACATGAGAAGAAGATATTGTGCAGCTGCGGGAACTAGGGATTCCTACTTTGTGGAACTCTCTCCACGTATTTTCAAAAAAATAAGGTTGGAATAACTCTCCTCCCTAGGGTGCATCTTTCTGCTGAAGCAGAATCCAATTCTGAGGTTTTTCAGTTTTGGACCCGACACTACTGCCAGAAATTAGGCCTTTTCACAGAAGTGGAATTTTTCAGTGAGCCCAATCCTGGATTGACATCCTCCTCAAAATCAAAGTTAGGGATCAAGATCAAATAATTTGGTTGGATAGAATGATGGAAAAGAAAAACCCTAATCTGCTCCTGAACCAGTGCTCCATAATTTAGGCTCCAAATCCAGATCTGACAACTTGAACCGGTAAGATATAAATATTTTGTATTTCCATTTGAGGTTCTTAGTTAAGATGTTTCATCATACCAAGCTTGATGAAAAGCTTGAGGGAGTTGATAACGTCTAAGCCTGGAAGTATAGGATCTCCCTGGTCCTGGAAGAAAATGAGTTGGACAACTATATCAATGAGGAGGTTCAAGTTCCAGAGGGAGATGAGGCCAAGGCCTTGCATAAGAAGAAGTTGGTTATGAAAAAGAGGATAATTGCTGATTCTATCATGTCACGTCCCCGTCCCTCAACCGGCGAAGAGGACGTGACAAACATCAACACAGCCGGGAAAACGGCCCACGAACATAAAACAGAGGAGATCAATGCTAAAATTAAAACCTAAACAACAGGAATAATTCATCATACAAGGATGCACAGTCCTTCAAATAATCAGCGGAAGCAAACATAGACATTCCAGCATTTAACATCAATATAAATTACAGTGATGAAGTAACCGTCAGTACTTATCTTTTGATGAAGAATTAACCCGCAACCAGCTACGTCGCTACAACGTTCCACCCAACCATAGGCCAGCGTGCTCATCAGTCTCTCAGCAACGCTGCCACCCCCGAGCTGGGCATGATTCCTCCGGAATAAGGGTCAATTGCAGGCTTATACATAGCCAAGGGGCACAAACAGCAAACCAACACAGCTAGGTTTCACAGGCTCTCAACAGACAAGCCAAGCCAACACAGTCTGAAGACTAACCATTGCACTCAGGCAATTACTTAGCTTTCATAGCTTAAACAGGGAAAAGAAATTCTGAGTCATTCTTGGCCCTATCATGGCCAAAATGACTCTTCAAACGAAATTACCACGGCCCCAAAGATGTAAGGAAGACCCCAGCAACATAGCCAACAACGTGGGGAAACAACATCCCTGAAATGTTTCAGTGAGCACAAATCACAGCAAACGTGGGGAATACAGCCCATCCTGGGCAACAAAATCATGGGGAAAACACATAAATACCACGCAGAGGAAAGGGAAAAATACCGACTTTCAATAGCCACAGCACCCACGATTTCGCTGGGAAAAGAACAACATGGGAAAACCCAGAAATTCCTGTGCGTGAGAGGAAAAACCGGGGAAGAATCCCTCTGCGTGAGATTGCACAACAATGGAGACCCTGCGTGAGGAGAAAACAGCTCTGTTTTTGTCCGTGGATGAACAATCAACAGTCAGGACGTGAAATTTCAGTGCGTGGGTGCTCAGCAACTCGTGGAGCCAAGAAAATGTCTGCCTAAGACCAAAACCACCCTCCCCCAGCCTGTGCATGAGGAGGATCCAAAAACAAAATCGTGGTGAGAGTGAACTGACCAGGGAAGAGCGCGTGAGGGAGAAAAATGGGCAGACGGGGGTGGAGTGGGCAGGTGGGAAAAGGACTTACAGTCCTGCCACCCCACTCCCAAAGGCATTAACTGCCTCAACCACCAGCAGCCATTAATTCTCAGCTGCCCAACAAAACATTCAATAGGTTGACAAGGGAAGATGGAAAATCAACAAGTTGACAAAACTTGGGTTTTTCCCCCATAACCAAGGTTTGACATTCCCCACCCCTTATCCTTTGGAACCATTCCCTTTTCATTCAACGTTGCACTGTCGTAGCTGGTTGTGGTTTATTTTAATTGATGTGTGTGTTTACATGATGCCGAATTATAATGTGCCATATAGCATAGCATACCATCAACAATTATCCGCATTGCCGAAACATACACAACAAAATCTATGGTGGGGCTTTTGCCTTGAGCTCCTCACCATGATTAATTACAATATATACATCATGCAAATGGGGTCAAAACCAGGGACATCACATTCCCCTCCCCCTTGGAATAACACCGCCCTCGGTGTTCCATTACATATATAAAATACATATACAATTGCACATCAAAATTTCAAAATTGCAGATTTGTTCCACGTGCAATCATCTACTTTGAACGTTCACGACCAAGCCTCTCGGCTTCCATGGAATTTTCTTGCTGGTTCTCAGCTTCTAGCTGATCCCGAAAACTTTGCGGCTATTTCCCTCATCATGTTCCCTCATTCGACAGTCCCGACATAAATGATTTCCTCCGCATCTCCAGCATTTCACTGGCTGCTTCATCTTTACCTGCTCAATTTCCTTTGAGTCTTCGTGCCTGGACCGTTTCTTATCGGGTATCTTGGACAATTGTCCCAATGCTGATCCACCTTCCTCTCCTTTGGCGATTTCTCCCAAAAGGCTTTTCACCTCCCTTTGCAAACCAATAGAGTCTTGCAAAATCTGGTGGTTCATTTCATTCTTCCTTCTCTAT
>LPNX010364186.1:178150-264310 GCA_001517045.1 Pseudotsuga menziesii | reverse complement strand
GACCAATCCTTCTTGGTCATGACACTTAGTGTCTTTGGTCTATTCCAGACCTCTAAACCATGGAGTCTCTCCACATGGTTTGTCTCGGCTGCTAGGACTCCATCGTCTTACTAGCACCTTTTTCATTACCGCTCGTTCCGAGCTTTCCAGGACAGTCACATGTCCTCATGTACCTCTAGGATGCTCTCATAATCCTCGCTTCCAGTGATACCTATATCCAAACATTGAATAAATTCACATGTTTAGTTTATTCTCATTAATTTTCATCTCTAGAACAAGAGCTTAAAGCATCATATCCAAGTCATACACACATGTATATTCATAAGCAAGATGACCCAATACTTATCTGTATTATGCGTTTCCTCATTCGTCCACAGGATCCTGCTTTGCCTTGCAAGCCTTGGGATCACCTATGGACTCAGATGTTAGGTCAGCACGCCGGCTGCTCTGTAACATCAAATAATTAATGTCCAACCAGTACATAACCATGTCAACTGGGCTTGGAACTTTATCATGACCATTTCCAGGTCTAGGATCTACTATGGATCCTCAGGCATATCACAGCCCATCATATACTTATTTCAACAATGACACATACACTTATACCAACATACACTTATATCGACCATAACCCTTACTCCGCAACCCCTCACAACAACCATTTACCATTTTACCTTTACCTTTACCTGTAGCATGTCCACACAAGTAACACAGGCAATACAAGAAAACTCATTAGCGTTGTTGCATTAAAAACTGTAATCACATTTCATATCATTCACTATCAAGTATTGAGACACCAGGAGTGCATCCACTCCCCAGAGTGTAATCAATATTGAAAACCCTTTCATGACTCGACATCGAAAAAGTGTGCACTCTCTTCCGGTGTGTGCCATGTAGGCCCTATTCACACTCAAGCAATCGGTCATCATGGAAATAAAATCAAAACATGTTCTACATATACAACTTAATAATTAAACATGCATATTCATAGCAAGGGCTACAGAACACTTATCCATTTGCCGTTGCAATATACCTTTAGTTGGACTTATCAGACCGTCCAGGAGTTGGGAAAGGCTAAATGCTAAGCTGGTGAGCTCGCGGCAGAGCTAGGAACACCTGCACCAGAACTAGCCTGACTTCTATCACACCCACACGCCCAGCACAAGGAATCAGTCCCTTCTCTGCTACACAGTCCCTCAGGCCCTGCATTCCCTTCCAGTGCTCTCCCGGGGATGTGGAGAAGAAAGTCAGCCCTCTATCTCTGTCTATGTAGTTTCCAACACACCAATTTTCACAAGCAAACCAAGCCCCCGACACAGTCCATATCCACACATGTCTTACCGACATAATCCATACCATCTCGCTCATGTTATTACCAAACATGTAGTGCAGATGAGACATTTCCAAGATGTCCAATGGCGTTTCACCCGAAACCCCTTTCCAAGGGAAAACCTTCCCATGAAGTTTGGCTCTTTGCAGGTCATCACACATGATCTTCCTGCAGTGTGTACTCCTGACACATTCATCAAATAGCCAAGAAGTCAATCATTACCTGATACCACAATCCAAATTGATTGTTCCATAACCAAGCAATGACATCAGCAATCAAATTCAATAAGAATTTGCAATTTTATATACTACAGAAATTGACTTGCTCAATTGTGGGTCTCATGTAAGCAGCATTAATATGCCCATTATAATTTTATGCTTACTATCATAACATGAATACCCACTTACCATGTGTCCCTCCTGACACAATCTCACACAAGCCAACAATGATTAGTAGTCGTTAGCAACTCTTAAATCCGAAATCCACAATTCAAATTTAACAATCCATTATGCATATCAACTACTTTCACAGCCCTGAGATTTCTTCTCATAAATGGTAGATTCTGGCATTGGTCAAGATCTTACCTCTCAATGCCATTGTCGGAATAATCTACCTGAAACATGAATTCCAATCAACCAAACACAATCTTATGCAAGCCAACAGTGGCTAATGGTTGTCAGCAATTTCTTAAATCCGAAATTCACAATTCGAATTTTAACAACCTATTATGCCTATCATATGGTAGATTCTAGCATTGGTCAGGATCTTACCTCTCAATTCCATGCTTAAAATAATCTACCTGAAACATAAGCTTCAACATCCAAACACAAGCTTATGCAAGCCAATAGTGACTAGTGGTTGTCAGCAATATTTGAAATTCACAATTCAAATTTTAACAAGCTCTTTCACATGGTAGATTCTGGCATTGTTCAGGGTCTTACCTCTCAATGCCATTCTCGAAATAATCTACCTGAAACATGAGCTTCTATCAATCAAACACTTGGTAAGTATGAATGCATATACTATCTCATTGCTACAACCATCACTGAAGCATTTTCAGAATTTATAAAATTCAAATACTTCCCACGGTTAGTCACATCGATATTATCAAGGCTCATTTACGTCATGCAATCATTATCATACTAGCATGGCCAGGTATAATCATATCATTCATGCAATGAAAGTTTAGATACCCTTACTTCACAAGCGTATCATTCATACCACCTTGCTCTTCCATAGAGCATTTCTGGCAGCCAATTGATCATGACTATCCTGCATTCATAACATCCTTCGAACAGTTCCAGAATTATCATTAATTCATCATTTCAGCTGTTAGTCATTCATGATATCACATGCACTCATCTTAATGCATTCATGCAATACATCGCAACATTGCACCTACACTTATGCAATCAGTCACTCACACCCTTCATATGCATACATCCATTGCAATCTTTCTAATGCATATCCATTCATGCTATCTTGCATTCAATATACCGTGCATGGCCTAACCATGACTAATTCATATAGGATGCATGATTATAATCAATGTCATCAACATATATAGGCATGATACTTTTCTAGATTCCAATATCCACATGGTATGAGGTCTCTTACCTGTACCAATCCATGGAATCTGTCATAAGAAGACTCTTACCTACATGGGTCATACTCACACCCTTGACATGACCAATTTGGTTGGTCCTTGCAAGAGATTGCAGAATTTGCTCACTAACTTTCACCCTGGACTTGTTGCTTTACCCCTTTCTTCATAGGGTTGCTGGTCACATCTGTCAGTATCCGCAACATATTCATCTGGTTCCATGTCATCGTCGGTGTTTCCACTAATGCCAACATCAAAGCAATGATTATCATTAGTGGTACATTATAAATATATATAATTTCCAATATTCTTATCAATCATGCAATATCCTATGCATGCAATACATATCCCCATGGAATTCAAGCATAAACTTAGGAAATGTAGTTAAAATCAGCAAGATAGGGTTTAATGAAAACCTCCCTTTTCAAGTCTTTCATCTTGGCATGGAACTCCTTTTCCATACAGCAGCTGGTTGACTTCATAGTCCTTGCTGCCCCTGGGCATGCAATTGTCCAGATTTTTCCATTTGATAGCAGTAGCCATCATTAGCACTTTGTTGTTTCATGCTCAGATGCCGGTCACTTATCCTTGTTTCTTGCTGGATAAGCTTTCCAACACCTATTCACATGCGTCATTCTGACCTTGGATGTGAAAACCACACCACCTCTAAGAATGAAGACTTTCACCAAATCCTTGCATTTTCATTACACCACTGCAATGTAGAATTTTCACATTCTTCTAATGATCTTAGAGCCATTTTGGCAGCTACATTTTTGGCATCCCTCTTGTCCTTTGTGAAATCCCTCTGATTTGAACTCTTGCCCAAAACACAGGATTTTCCTTCTCACAATAACGACTGTCTCAAGGGAGGACGGGGGTAAAGGGGGCTTGTGGGTCGAGGGCAGCGCCCTCGTTTTTTTTTTTTTTTTTGTAAAACTTTGATTTTTGCGCAATCTGGCGCTTTAGCTCACTGCCATTTTTCTCCTTTTCAGCCCTGAAATTCACTGAAAAACAGCCGCAGAATCGTCTCTCGGGACCCTTATCCCGTCCGCTGAATCGGCTCTCAAACCAATCTCGCAACCACAGAATCGGCTCCCGGAAGCTCCGAACCTTTCGCAACGTCGGCTCCTCAGAAGCTCCGAACCTTCCGCAACGTCGGCTCCTCGAAACCTCCAACCTTCCGCAACGTCGGCTCCTCGAAAGCTCCAACCTTCCGCAACGTCGGCTGTCGGATGTCTTTGGCTTCCACAACGGCAGACGTCGGACCAATTTCCCTTCCGATTTAGCACTTACGTCGGACGTCTATGGACTTTCACATCGGACGCTTTGGTGTTTTTGCTTCCGCAACGACGGACGGAAAACTTCACCAGTTCGCCCGCAACGGTGAACGCCCACTTCGCCGGCTCTTCCGATTTGGCACTTAGAACCACTTGGCAGTCGGACATCGGCGGACTCTCGTAACGTCGGACGTCGGACCACTCTCCCTTCTGATTTCTCCAACACTTAGCCAAATTTCTAACCTTCTTGCGGCGTCGGCAATCGGATGGCTTTTGAGTCGGATGCGGAATCGCTTCGCCATCCGCAACGGCGAACGGGAGACTTCACCAATGCTTTCGCAACGGCAGAATTCCACTTCCTCCAGTGGTCCGACTGCTCACACTTAGACCGTTTTTCTGAATTTGTTTGCTCACTGCTGTTCTGCTGGACATAGAGGGTAATTCTGCCCTCTATTAGTGGCTCTTTCTTGGCCCATAGAGGCCCATTGCTGCAACCCAGAGCTCTGATACCATACTGTCACGTCCCCGTCCCTCAACCGGTGAAGAGGACGTGACGAACATCAACACAGCCGGGAAAACATCCCATGAACATAAAACAGAGGAGATCAATGCTAAAATTAAAACCTAAACAACAGGCATAATTCATCATACAAGGATGCACAGTCCTTCAAACAATCAGCGGAAGCAAACATAGACATTCCATCATTTAACATCAATATAAATTACAGAGATGAAGTAACCGGCAGTACTTATCTTTTGATGAAGAATTAGCCCGCAACCAGCTACGTTGCTGCAATGTTCCACCCAACCATAGGCCATTGTTCTCATCAGTCTCTCAGCAACGCTGCCACCCCCGAGCTGGGCATGATTCCTCCCGAATAAGGGTCAATTGCAAGCTTATACATAGACAAGGGGCATAAATAGCAAACCAACACAGCTAGGTTTCACAGGCTTTCAACAGACAAGCCAAGCCAGCACAGTCCGAAGACTAACCATTGCACTCAGGAAATTACTTAGCTGTCACAGCTTAAACATGGAAAATAAATTCTGAGTCATTCTTGGCCCTATCGTGGCCAAAATGACTCTTCAAACGAAATTACCACAGCTCCAAAGATGTAAGGAAGACCCCAGCAACATAGCCAACAACGTGGGGAAACAACATCCTCGAAATGTTTCAGTGAGCATAGCTCACAGCAAACGTGGGGAATACAACCCATCCTGGGCAACAAAATCATGGGGAAAACACATAAATACCACGCAGAGGAAAGGGAAAAATACCAACTTTCGATAGCCACAGCACCCATGATTTCGCTGGGAAAAGAACAACGTGGGAAAACCCAGAAATTCCTGTGCGTGAGAGGGAAAACGGGGGAAGAATCCCTCTACGTGAGATTGCACAACAATGGAGGCCCTGCGTGAGGAGAAAACAGCTATGTTTTTGTCTGTGGATGAACAATCAACAGCCAGGATGCGAAATTTCATTGCGTGGGTGCTCAGCAACTCATGGAGCCAAGAAAATGTCTGCCTGAGACCAAAACCACCCCCCCCCCCTAGACTGTGCGTGAGGAGGATCCAAAAACAAAATTGTGGTGAGAGTGAACTGACCAGGGAAGAGCGTGTGAGGGAGAAAAATGAGCAGACGGGGGTGGAGTGGGCAGGTGGGCAAAGGACTGACAGTCCTGCCACCCCACTCCCAAAGGCATTAACTGCCTCAACCACCAGCAGCCATTACTTCTCAGCTACCCAACTAAACATTCAAGAGGTTGACAAGGGAAGATGGAAAATCAACAAGGTGACAAAACTTGGGTTTTTCCCCCATAACCAAGGTTTGACATTCCCCACCCCTTATCCTTTGGAACCATGCCCTTTTCATTCAACGTTGCACTGTCGTAGCTGGTTGGGGTTTATTTTAATTGATGTGCATGTTTACATGATGCCGAATTATAATGTGCCTTATAGCATAGCATACCATCGACAATTATCCGCATTGCCGAAACATACACAACAAAATCGATGGTGGGGCTTTTGCCTTGAGCTCCTCACCACGATTAATTACAATATATACATCATGCAAACGGGGTCGAAACCGGGGACATCACATATCAAGGATCACCTCATACCACAAGTGTCCTCCCTCAAGACACCTAAAGCCATGTTTGATGCCCTAACCAAACTGTTTGAAAGGAAGAACATCAATTGAAAGATTACTCTAAGGAACCATTTGAAGAATGTAAAGATCCAGAATGAGGAGACCATCTAGTCATACTTCATAAGGGTCTCCCATATCAAAGAACAACTTGAAGCAGTAGATGAAGAAGTGGAGAATGCAGAAATTATGATGACAACCTTGAATGGTCTCCCTAGGTTATGGAAATATTTCATCCAAGGAATATGTGCTAGGAAGAAGTTAGTCAAGTTTAGTAGACTATGGGAAGAATGTTCACAAGAAGAAGCTCAAATAGCAGCTCGAGAATAAAATATGGGAAGTGAAGATCAAGCTCTCACAGTACACTCCATAAAAGGAAGAAGGAAAAATCATCATCACCAAGGTAAGCATTCTCATCAGAAAAATAATCCTGTAAGAAGGGATGCATCCAAACTCAGATGTTATACATGCGATGAAATAGGAAACTTTGCTAGAAATTGTCCAGTGAATAAGAATGGATCCAAGAAGAAGAATAACTCCAAAAGAAGAAATCATGCTCACATTGCTGAGGATGATGATCCTCTCATGAATAAAGTAAAACAAGAAAGTGAACACTTTTCAAGTGAAGAAGAATATGTTCTGATCTCCGCTCTCATGGGAACTGTCACTCACGGAAGCAAAGATTGGATTATTGACAGTGGGGCTTCCAAACACATGACAGGTTTCAAGCAATCCTTTGAGAAACTATTTGAACATAATTCACCCCATAAGGTCAAACTTGGGGATGACTACCAATATCCCATAAAAGGTATTGGTGAATCCTCCTACAAGCTAGACTCTGGAAAGTCTATGAAAATGAAGGATGTCTTGTTTGTACCAGGACTAAAGAAGAATATTCTATCCACATCGGCACTAGATGCAAAAGGCATGAGGTTTTCATTTGTATATGGCCAAGTCCTCATGTGGTCAAGAGGAAATACTATTGACAATGCAATAGTAATTATAGAACAAGAAGGAGAATTATGCAAATTGAAGGGCCATCTAGAACAAGCTTCGGTCCATGACACAGTAGAGCCAAATTAACTTTGGCATAGAAGGATTGCACATGTGCATTACAGAGAACCACCACTTGCAAGAAAAGCTATTGAAGGTCTTCCATTAATTCAAGCAAAACATGAAGGGGTCTGCAAAGGATGTGTGAAAGGAAAGAATACAAAGAAGACATTTCCATGTAGCGAGAGCAAGGCAAAAGGAATCATGGAAATCATCCACTCCAATGTATGCAGACCAATGTCATCAAGTTCACTAAGTGGGTATGTATACTATGTTTCTTTCATTGATTATTTTTCTAGGAAGACATGGATTTACTTCATGAAGAACATATATGAATTTTTCAGCAAGTTCAAGGAATTCAAAGCCTTGATCGAGAACCACACCTAAAATAATATCAACACGTTTCGATCAGATAATGGTGGAGAATTCAGATCAAATGAATTCAAATACTTATGCAAAGAATCATGGATTAAGAGGGAGTTATCCACTCCATATAATTCACAACATAATCGAGTTGCAGAAAGGAAGAATAGAACTATCATGGAATCTGCAAGAGCAATTCTTCATGATCAGGATCTTCCTATGCATCTATGGGTAGAAGCTGCTAGAACATCGGTGTATGTGCAAAATCATACTCCATACAGAGTACTCAAGAACAAGACACCTGAAAAAGTCTTTTCCAGCAAGAAGCCAGAAGTCATCCATCTCAGAATATTCAGTTGTCCAGTGTACATACACATTCCAAAAGAGAAGAGAACAAAATTAGATCCTTCAAGAAAGAAGGGTATATTTGTGGGATACTCTGAAAGCTCGAAGGCTTACTGAATATACTTCCTAGGATTCAAGAAGATCGACATCAGCAGGGATGTAACATTTGATGAAGACACAGCTTACAAAAAATCCATAAAGAGACCTGCAGAAGAACTTGAAGAAGAAAAAGCACCCAGAATTCATGATAACCATGAACGATGAAACTCAAGAAGAAGATTGAGAATTTGAAGAACCTCAAGAACCTGTAGATCCACCTCAAGAGAAGAATCCTCACAAGAGGAAACCTGATTGGGTATGAGAAGTTATCCAAGGTGCGGAAAGATATGGGGCTCCATAAGAGAATCACAGAGAAAGAAAGAGAACCAGATCCTGCTCTGGATATGTTGCTTTTCTATGTGACTTTATCAATAAAGAACCTTCCAATCATGAAGAAACGGTAGAACGAAAATAATAGAAGGATGTTATGATCGAAGAGTATCAATCGATCATGAAGAACAATGTTTGGGATGTTTTCCCAAGACAAGAAGGGAAGTCGGTTGTAACTTCCAAATGGATCTACAAGATCAAGCATGCTGTAGATGGTAGCATAGAGAAATATAAGGCAAGATTTGTGGCTCATGGTTTCTCACAGAAAGAAGGAATAGACTATGAAGAAACCTTTGCACCTATAGCCAGATACACTTACATCAGATCAGTACTTTCTCTTGCTACAGTAATGAAATGGAAGATACACCAAATGGATGTCAAGACTTCTTTCTTGAATGGTGTAGTGGAAGAGGAAGTGTATGTAGAGCGGCCACTCAGTTTTGAGACACGTGATAGGGAGTCTCATGTGTGTAGGTTGAAGAAATTCCTATATATTTTGAAATAGGCACCCAGGACATGGTACGATAGAATTGAAAGCTTTCTATCCAGTTTGGGATTTACCAAGAGTAAAGAAGATTCCAACCTTTACTACAAGGTTGAAGATGGCAACCCGGTGATGCTCCTACTATATGTAGATAATCTATTTGTAATAGGTATGGATGGGTTGATTACTGATACGAAGAGAAATCTTGCTGTCGAGTTCAAAATGAAGGACTTGGGTATGATGCACTATTTTCTAGGCATGGAGGTGTGGCAGAATGCAAATGGAATCTCCCTCGGACAAGGGAAGTATGCAGTAGAGATCATGACGAGGTTTGGGATGATGCACTGCAAGGCCATGACCACACCTATGGCATCAAACCTGAAGCTATTGAGTGATGCTACGATGTATTGTTAGATGATTGGGTCCTTGATGTACCTGATGAACATGAGACCAGATATTTGCTTTGCTATGAACACCTTGAGCCAGTTCTTGACAAATCCGAGACATGTTCACTTGATTGCTGCAAATCATATTCTAAGGTACCTGAGGGGTACAATTGATTATGGGCTCAAGTATGACGTGAATCAGAAGATTAACCTAGAGGGTTATGTTGATTCAGATTGGGAAGGCAGTGCCATCGATAGGAAGAGCACTTCAGGGTGTTGCTTTAGTATGGGATCAGGTGTGATCTCTTGGTTTAGCAAGAAGCAATCCTATGTGGCACTAAGTATAGTTGAAACAGAGTATGTCACAGCTTGTTCAGCTAGTTCTGAGGCAGTATGGCTAAGGAAGCTACTGTCTAATTTATTTGATCTCCAGATGGATGCTGCTTGTATACATTATGACAACCAGAGTTGTGTGAAGTTGTCAGAGAACCCTATGTTCCATGACAAGTCGAAGCATATCGAGATCAAGTATCATTATATCAGGGATATGGTGTAGAGGGGAGTAGTGAAGCTCCAGTATGTTGTGACAGATGACCAAATAGCTGATGTGTTGATGAATCCATTGGCTAGGGTGAATTTTGAGTACTTCAAGGAGAAGCTTGGTGTTCTCTAGATTTAGGTTCCCTCCATGAAGAAATGATGAGACCTAGAGGAATTTTGACATGGTGAGAGGATTGGTTCCTTCCATGGTTAGATGTAAGGGCTGAGTCATTCTGTCATGGTGAGAGGATTGGTTCCTTCCATGTAAGATGTGAGTGCTGATCCATTCTGATGTGACTATAGGATTGGTTCCTACATGATCATATATAAGAGATGATTGCCATTCTTCGAATGGAGGCACCTGGTCAATTACCAGGAAAGATCAGTCTATGACTAAGGGCCATTCTGTGTGACTATAGGATTGGTTCCTACATGATCAAATATAAGCACTGAATTCCATTCTTGGAATGGAGGCACCTGGTCCATTACCAGGAAAGCTCATTCTAGTACTGAGGGCCATTCTGATGTGACTATAGGATTGGTTCCTACATGATCATATGTGAGTGAAAATCCCTTCTGACATTGGTTGTCAGATGTAAGTGCAAATCCCTTTTGGCATGAAGGATTGGTTCTTTGCATGGTCAAATATAAGTGCTAAGCATTTCTGACATTGGTTGTTAGATGTAAGTGCAGAGCCTTTTGGAATGGAGGATTGGTTCCTCACATGGTCGACTGTAAGTGCTGATCCTTTCCGACATTGGTTGAAGGATGTGAGTGCTGGTCCTTTCTAATAGGGTTGTGGGAGGTGTTCCCACATGGTTAGATGTGCATGTTGGGCATGCCTTTCTGATATGATTATAGGATTGGTTCCTACATGATCAGATATAAGTGTTGGGCAGGCCATTCTGACTTAGCGTCAGATATAAGTGATGGAAGAAGACCTATATGGAGGATAGGTGTACAACTAGCATGAAAAAGGGTTGGATCTATAGAAATTCTTGTGACAAGAAGAATCATGAGATAGCACCCGTGATGATCCAGTGATGATGATCCAATAGTGAAGATCCATATTGAGGGATGATCCATATCTAGTGATGATCCATATCCAGTGATGATGCTCCAGAGATGATCCAAATCAAGGGATGATCCAGATCGAGTGATGATCTAGATCTAGATGAAGATGACTTGAAGGTGAAGATGACGAGGACTTGATGATGATACATATGATACAAAGAAGAAGACTTGCGCTGATAAATTGTGTCGATAGATTACCTTCCTAGTTAAAAGGGAGAATTGATGTAATTATAACTTCAGAATGTATTCACTTGTATTTCTTGTGTATTGTAACCCGATGTTTATTTCGGGATGTATTTGTAATGTACTTGAGTCATGTCATGCCCCTATGTTCCTATCGAGAGTTTCTATAATATAAACAAGTCATGTCAAGTCAAGGTGGGTAACCCTCTTATTGTCTAAGGGTTAAAGTCCTTGCAATTTCGGGGCATTAGGGTTATTAGACTCACCTAGTGAAGCCGGACCTAGTTGGGTTTAGTAACCACTAGAAGTTATTGGTTCTTAGGAAGTGACATCGTTGAACATTTTATGTTACACGAAAAATTTTAAATTTTTACGAAATTTTAGGTTATTACAGATTAAATTTAGATGAAAGCAAAATAAAAGACATAGGAAGGAATGTGTACTATTACTTAGAGAAATTTACTCCCAACTATAATCTCATGTGTAGACCTTGCTGATACAGGATGATATGTAATCACACTTGTGAATCTTCACTTTGTTAAAAGGAATAGTGAAATAAATTGATATATGGTGCACCACTAGCAACGTGTAGATATATGGGACAACACTAGCAAAAGTGTGGACTAGTGACCTCTGTTAAATCAGTTTGCATCACTATTGCTTTTATGAATTGAAATGCATTAGAGACCATCCTTCTTGGTAAATTATTAAGTGTAACAATATTACAGGATATGATTACTAGTGTATCATATTTTCCAACTTCCTACATGTTGATGTAATTATAACTTCAGAATGTATTCACTTGTATTTCTTATGTATTGTAACCCGATGTTTATTTCAGGATGTATTTGTAATGTACTTGAGTCATGTCATGCCCCGATGTTCCTATCAGGAGTTTCTATAATATAAACAAGTCATGTCAATTCAAGGTGGGTAACCCTCCTATTGTCTAAGGGTTAAAGTCCCCACAGTTTTGGGGCACTAGGGTTATTAGACTCACCTAGTGAAGTCGACCCTAGTTGGGTTTAGTCGAGTCAGAAATTAGTATAAATAGAGAGCTATCCTCTCTATTTATCACAGACTCACTCACACTCAGTTGTACTGCATAGATAAGGAAGAGGAAGACACTAAGGCAAGGAAGAAACAAGGTTACTGCTGTCGGGAGATCCTCTTACTATTTTGGGTTTTACTTTTGGTGTTGATTCTATCTCCGACGAAGTTGCGGGGTTTTCTCCATTTATGGTTTCCCTAATGAAAAAAAATGTGTTCATTGTCTCTTGTGTTTGATTGCAGTGCTTGTTGTTCTCTTAGTTAAATATCCTAATATAATGCTAGCTTAATGTTAAAAATCTAACACTGCAGTCATATCTTTATGAGAGTACCCACAACAACAACATAAAAAACAAACAAAAAATACATAATATTCGAGTACAAGTACGAAACCATAGAGACTAACAATTTTTTTTACAGACAAACACCAACGATACGATGGATTCACCTAAGATGAGTGTATAGGCTTCAGATCTTACATAGCATAGAATGTGGAGCCTACAAATTATGTTTTGTTCAAAATATAAAGAGGATTAAAAGGATAATTCAATTTCACCCCTTTAAAATGTATTAACCATCATTGAATATTCGTGACAGAAAAATGCTAACATACTTTGATGCCTCCTTTTGAAGTGATACATTTTGCAATCCTCGTATATTTAGGCACACTTGCGAGCACAATAACAACATCTAGTTTTGTATATTATGTCAAAAATCAATATCAACATATATAGTCACTTACAGTCATAAAAACATTTAGGAAAATTTTCAGTGTGTACATTTGTCAATAGTCGATATCAAAAAATATTAATTTTAATACACATCGATGCATACTTGTCAATTGCTTATCAAGTAAATCTAAGCTGCATAGAGAACAACAAACATACATGACCATGACTAAATGGAAAATCTAGCTCAAATGATTGAAAAAATAATCATAATTATGAACTACACAAAATAGATAAACATGCCTTAGATAGATGGTCTCTCAACAAATTCTAAAAAATAGCAATGAAAGAGAGTGACTGTAAATACTTAGGGATACAAGATGAGAAAAAATAGAATACAAACAATTCTCCACACTGATCACATCTACTAGAATTGACTGTAACACTCCATCAAAGGAGTAGTCAAATTTCTCAAGTTGTTACCGTGGTAAAGATGACACAATATTGGATGGGATGTTAATCACCATAAAATATCTAAATATTGAAACCGCATTTATGAGAATTAGGGAAATTAGTTTTGCAAAATAAGGCATGCAATAGAATAGAGATGCTATCAATAATAACTTCTATTAAAATCAAACATTTTGTGGTTGGTAAGTAAATAGCAGCCCATTGTACATACATAGAAAATATCGCGCGGTGAGATAAACTGGTGTTATTTTCCAGCCCACAACTAGATAAAAATTTCAACTGCATAAACCCATGAAGGACCCTCAATTCTTATTATAAAAAAACAAATATAAGGGAACATTTCAAATAGAAAAAATAAATGGATTTATCAGTTTCTATTTCTTTCACAAATGAACTAAGAATTCAATATGGGAGGCATAATTCTTGTACACTTAATTAGTGTAAAACAAGAAGTAAACTATTACAAATTTGTAGTAGCAAACAGACGTCAAAAAATAACTGGGAGAAAAACTACCTGTGTATCCATATTTTCATACCATCTACAAACCTTTAAAAATAGTCTGCATGCACAAGACAAATCAATTCAGTATATAAATGAAACAAGGAAAAAAGTACGTAGGTGATAGAATTATGTGAATGCAAGTATGACATTGCATAAGAAACAATGCTATTTCATTGGGGGTAAGACATGGCCAACAATTTCACAAAAGGAAAACACAACATATATGCATTTACATGAAGCAAAGACTACAAGAGACCACATACATGACACAAATCATAGAATGCATTACAAAGCAAATGAAGTGTGCTTCATTGCACAGATAAAAATGCTTATATAAATATTACAATGCCCAATAACAAACGCATATTACAAAGAAGAAAACAAAAAATCCAACCAAAACAACTGAAAATAGGATAACCGTTATGAACTCTTGAACAAAATGTGCTTTGTAAGTAACTGACGGTATAGTTATCATCTCCTAACAAATTGTAAAAAAAAAAAATTATAAATAAATGGAAGAAGAGAATTACAAGATGCCAATGCATATTATAAGTCCACATTAAAAATCCCAACAATTATCTTTCTGATTATGGACATGAATGGTTATATTTATAGTAAAGAGATCATCATTACATGATCATTGATAATAAATAATATAAAAGTTGAGTGCTTAAAAATCAAAACTGTATATCCAAAAGTCAACAATATTCATGAGAATTAGCCAAAATTGATCAAGCAAAATAAGACTGTGCAGTGGAATGGAGTTATCTCTTTTTGTGAGATTATAAACTGCTCAACAGATATCTGATAAAAATGGATAAAAAGCATGATAGCACATCTTAAGGCTGTCACAAAACTCATGGACTCAAAAGATAGTATGGCATAACTCCCTAAAAAAAATTCAATGAGAATCTCTTTCAAGAAACTCATAGCATGTTCTTATCACCTGGGCATACCTTAGGACATGTATCATCTGAATCTAAGAAAAAAATACAAAACAAAATTACCATTTGTGCTCATTCAAAATAGATTTCATTGTGTCTATCTTCTACGCAACTCGGATAATAACCAAAACTCTGCCTACTTCATCTAAGGAAAGTGCAGAGTTCGTTTCACTAATTTGACAAGAGGGTGGAGACAATGACAACTAGAATGGAAATATTAAATGCTTTACCAGACCACAACATATCAAAGGATAAAATTTTCACAAAGGCCTCTCCAGATTACTAAAAGAATTTAGATTCTAGAATGGAAAAAATTGATAATGAAGGTTATGACTCTGAACTCAAAATTGAGAGGAACCATCATCAGATTAAATCTGCAACATTAGGCTTCAGAATAGTTGCTATATTCTCAAATATTTTTGCTAGCTTCACTTTATCAAGACTATGTTGAAAACATCCATTACCAAGTCCTTCCATTTTCTACAAAATAGCCACTGTAATATCTGTTCCAAACATGATTGTATGGAATATCATCCCTAGTTCTACTGTCTTCAGTTTATTCACAAACTAAAGAGGATCTCCCCCATCATTATTTCCACCATCACTCAAAAATATAACTATTGGATTCTTCTTGACCGCATCAAGATGACTGGATCCCTGATAAATTATCTCTTCTTCCAGTTTCAGACTAGAAGAGTAATTTGTTCCACCTACTGCAACATATTGAAGAAGCCTGTCCACTATATCTTCCTTCATCTCTTGCATTTCTAGAGCAAGTATTTTTGTATTGTAAAATAGAACCACAGATAAATAATCATCACTAGTAGTTCTACAGCAAGTAGTAATGAATCAAACAATAGCCTCATACACACATCCCAGCCTACAATTGTGTCGAAATATGATTTTTTCCATGGTTGGTTTAATATCAGGACTGGACATTTAACATGACTTGTTAATAACAAAAAACACATTATGCAGTATGGTCTTGGAATGGTCACATAAAAAAACATGACCTTCTCCAGTTATGTGACCTATAGAGGATGCCATTGAGGCAGTAATTTTCACTGGAACATGCCATAATTTCTATGTGCAGTAAGACCTTGACGAACTAGCACCAAATTCATTATGCTCTTGTGACCTATAAATATGGTTACACACAGCAAACTCCTTCTGATCTTCTTTAGTATAGGGATCTTGAAACCGCATTTGCTTCCAGTAAGTCTCATAGGTAAGATAATCTTTAGGCATATACGCATTGGGGCCATATTTTCTTGTATCATTCCGAGAGCTATCATAGATATGATTTTTGCAATTATCATTCATAGGACAATAAATCAAATGAATGTGTCCCTGACCTTGTGATTTACAATGCATGTTACACATCTATGCCACACCAGATTCCCCCCAAATATATTTCCTACCCTGGATATAAAATTCTTCCTAATCTGATGCACAATTGATAGTCCTCATGTTGCCATGAACCGTATTATGGGAACAAGAATGATCGATGGGTCATTAACAAAACTACCCACAAGGTTGACATCTAACCTTACAATAATGCACAACGTCTAGATTTAGTGTTTCAAGATGCAAACCATCATGCGATGTTTTAAATGGTGGAATAGCAATGCAACAATCCTTTTGCAGACCATTTTGTTTAGAGTCATGTTCATACTCCAAGGAACCTCTTCTCCCCTGAAACAAATGTGTCTATCGCACAAGTTCACTGAATATTTCACAAATTCCATCGGGTTCAGATTTCTTATGACAACCATGCTCATTACCAAGAAGATTTTCATCACTTGTCAATTCATGGAAGTGATCTTTGTAACTGCAGCTTCTAGGACACCCCTCCATGATGCATTTTTTGGGACAATGCCTTTCATGACAAGCATGTTTTTCATGATCCCCAATCTCAATTTGTATCGCACAAGGAGTTTTGCAGCTTGGAAGAGAACACTTTATCTTGCACATGTGATGTGGTGAATTACACTTATGAAGACCTTCATGTCCAACCTTCAAGAAACAAGATTTGTTGTAATTGGATGATCTATCAAAGAAAGAACATATCTCCATACATGTATGGTTTTTCTTTTTGCAATCATGATTCCCATCGCGACCTGCCAAATTCTAACATTCCTCCACTTCATTTTCTCTATCTAATTCAAGATAAAAATATGTGCACTTCTCAACACAAACATGGTTACTCATACAAGAGTGATCAGAGCAATGGCCCTTCTCTAAAACAGATCACCAAAAACATGCATAACACTTACAACCACATACTGAAAGACCGTGCTTCAATTCTGTTAGGGCTAAAACTTCCTCCAGTTGCAACTTTTGTACATCATTGCTGCCAGAAAATTCTACAATTTTGCTGCAAAGCCAATTTTGAACTCGATAATGCCGTCTCTCAGTCAATTCCCCTAATAAGTCCTACAATTTAGAGTGCCATAAATCACCATATTTTCCTATTCTTTCCAAGACACTTTCTATTCTAGACCTGGGATGACACAAAATTTTATCATTTGATGTTGTATCATCTAGACCTGCAAGCTCTAGGCCAGTGTCCTACAAATCAATGAATAGATCCCCAAGTTCTATTGGAGCATCACCTACCACTTCCTAAGTATCAAAATTCATAAGCACCTTGTTGATACCTAGAAAAGAAAGGCATCTTGCCTTCACAGCAATAACCAAGTTCCTGCGAAGGATATCAACCTGCATATCAAAATGTTTCAAATCTACAGGAGTCCAATCCTTTTCTGCTATTTGGGAAATAACAAGCTTCAAATATCTCAAGAAGGCATGACCACTCTCATAAGTATGTCCCAGCTCATCTTCTACAGTAAAAGAAATATCATATAGACTTTCTTGATGATATTCTTGTCGAGTAAAAGGAGGCATTGCAATAAGTTCAACCATTCCTCCATACATCTTTCTTAGAAAATTTTCACTATATCTTTTACAAATTTGTAGAAGTTTAACACAGAATTTATCCTTTAATTCCTCTACATCAGAGATATCCACATCCTTTATAGCAGTGTAAAATAGCCCCTTGAATAGCTTTTCAATGTTCTTCACCAAGTTCACCCTACTTTGGAAATGCTAGAAGATAGCTTCAGTCTCCTTATCAAGATGAAAATCCTAATTAAGAAACAAAATGCCGCAATTGGTAACTAATATTTGAGCAGTTATGACCATTTAAAGGAAAGAGCTGAGGCCACTAAAGTATGAGAAAACCAAACCAAAAAAACCAAACAAATAAGACCATTCACAAAACAAACCTTCTTGTCGAAAATTGTTAAATTACTCAAGGAAGCATTTAGGACTGAGACTAACATATCTTCTTTCTCTATTGTCTCAAAAATCCCCAATCCCTCAAAGTCCATCAATACATAGAGGCACCTTGAATCCACCCACACTTTCATCCACACTCCATCAGTGCATCTACCCCCTACTACATCGTGAAGGGAGCCCAACAGATGTTTTATTAAGTATGACTTCCCACTACCTTGTTTTCCCATTGATGAGACCACCTTTATTTTACCATCCCACTAACTCAAGACAACATCATATAAGACAAAGTGCAGCAAGTTTTCTATTGATATGTTATCTACATAAGTGTGGTGTGGAGGTGTCTGAAGCCCATCAAGCAAGGGATGTAGTGAATCCTAAGATTTGAATGGGTACAAGACAAATAAGTTGACATATCTATCCCATCAATCCCATCAACTAAATCTTAAGATTTAAAAATACTCTCCTTTTTCTTTCTCTAACTGTTCAATAATAAGCTTCAAGTATTCTTCATATTTTATTTTCCCATCATCTTCTCCAAGAGTATATTTTGAATTTAACAAAACATGGAAGGTAAGATCCCTGATACTTCCTCTACAGAGTGCAAACCTAACAGCATACTTATCAAAAATGTGATAAATGTAGTCTAATGTATCACAAGTCTTCTGAGAGTCCTGGTCCATGGAATACTTACAATATTTTTCTGAATTTGACTTGTGTTTTGCTAATTCTTAAAACTCCAAAACTCCAGTTGCCAAAACTAGATTAATATATTTGAAGAAAGAAATCTAGGAATAATATTGGAGTATACAAGGTGAATTTGGAAACCATAGCATACGATCTTCACCTATAAATCATTAACATCTTCAACATTTATATCCAACGAGATATTCTTCAAAAAGGACATGGCATCTCCTAACATGTAAACTTTGAGCTCAAACTCTGATGCTGCCTTTCTTTCTTGGGAAATTTCTTGAGAAGAAGATGAAATGCATTCCTCTTTGTGAGGTGGAGACATTGTAGATGTCTTAAAGACAAACAGAAAGGAACCATCCCCTAAAATGCAAGCATTTAAAAAACCTGAAGAGAAAGTAATATGCTTAGGTTTTATCAAAGGCTGATGATGAAGATCTACCACCCTAACTCTGTTTTTGTCATCAACTAGAAGCAATTCTAATTTCCCAGGAATACACTGCATCCATATTATACTTGTACTCCCAGAAAACAATTCCAGCATAGTTTCTACACCTATCGAGTCTATATTCTGGAATGACTCATCAAACATGTATATTAAAACCTTGGATACTTGAGCATCGTATACAGCCAGGAATCATGTGCATTCATCAAAAGCTACAAAACCAAAACCTCGTTTAAAAGTGCGAATAGGATTTCTCCCATGCAGAAATGGTCTTAGCTTCGGGGACATGTACAAGTTCAGGTTATTAAGTTCTTTGTCATGGATAAAAAGAAGCAACTCACCCGATCTCAAAAATGCCACCTTTTTTATATCTTCTATCTCAGGTTAACACAAGAAAAATTAAGCAAATATGAAAAATTTTCTATCTATTTGGATCCTATATGATATTTTCATACATAACCAACTTTAAATTCTTGAACCAACTAGTTATGTGCAGAACTAGTCTTAAATCCATGAATTGTCGTGTTTTGTACAAGACCAACCTTAAATTCTTGAACTGGACAGTTTCGTAAAGGTACATATGTTGTGCATGGGACCACAATTTTCACCATGAAAAATTAAAAAGGCTAAACAAACACTAGACACTAGTAATTACTGGTAAAATTAATATCTTGGAAGTAAAATAATAGAAAAATATTTCATTTTATAACCTGTTACTTAAATTTTTAACATCACCATTAATTTTTTCAAGATGTTTGAAAGTGGTTCCAACCTCATCGGGCTTTATCAAAACTCATTCCGACTTCAACGGACTTAACAATTTTCAAAATTTTAGGATTGCAAGGTTTACACTAGATTATATCATGCATGAGGGTCTACTACCAATGGCACTAACAGTGCTTTCCTAGAATACACAACTTTCTCAACAAACATGTAGTGGTCCTTTTTCTGCAAATCCTAGAGAATCTTAGCAAGGTTGATGTCGAAGGTTGCATTGCATTCAGTACCACTAGAAAATAATCCATCTTTATTCACACATCAAGTCACACTATCACAGCCTCCAAGCTTCCTATACAGCTTGCATGCACTAGTATTTTTGGTGTTGTGGAAAACTTGATATCAATCCATCTACATGAGTTACCATGGCCTAAAAGTGGCCCATATTAAGTAAATAAAAGCCACCTCTCTCTAGGAAGTCCCAAAAGGGAATACAATCCACCTCTCTCTACAAATTGCATTGCCATGAAATGCGACTTCATTAGTCTTGCACACAACGGAAGAACTGCCTATATTGTAACCACTGTAAGATGTAGTTTCAAATAGTTGCAAGAAATATTCATTACTCTATGTTTTTCAGTTATTGTCATGTATCCCAAAGGATTTCCTAAAATCTTCATGAATGGACTATTTACTTTAAGAACATTTCATCTGAGGAAGAGTTTTTATTGTTACCCATAGTACCTGTACTGACTAAATTTCTATCTTCAGACTCAAACACAACCGAAATTCTTTCCCTAGCTACAATTTTCTGAACATATGGAGTGAGTTGGATCTTGCATTGCAGGATATGGTCAAGTATAAACAATAAGGAAGTCACCGAGTTAGGAATTAAAACTTTTTTGCCTATCAGGTTTTTTGGAATAAAATTCATCTTTAAGTCCAATGTGATACCAACAAGTCCATTCTTTGATCCTATTTTTATTGTACTACTATTTTTACTCAAAACTAATGCCAAAATATCATAAATAGTTTATAAGTTACTAGTATCTTTTTCAGATTGCTCCACCTTACAAAGATCTAGCTAATGAATAAAAAATAAAACAACTCTGAGATGGTAGTGGACTTTGTTTTGGCTACACAGAGTCACAATCAATCATTCATGGAAAAAGCAATGGCATATGTACTTTCCAACAAATTCATACATGTGGTTAGGATTTCCTTAACAGGTCGGATTTTCTAGAGGCTCAGAAGCCTCTATTCCTTTTCATTGGCATTATCTTTAGGAGCCTCTAAATTACAGGGTGATAAGGAAAGAGTTTGGGAAAATTCATCATATTATTTTTCTATCTCCTTAGGATGATTGAAGATCCACTCCATAACTAGTTCAATACTATTTTTTTAAGCATGCCTCAATGATTTCTCTACCCTAGACCTTGGAAATCCCATGTCAACCATCATAGAAATGGTAGATTCATCAGGTGTATTACCTCTAAAATTTTGGCCTAATCTTCCAGGAATACCATCTATGCTTCCTTTGGCATAACCTATGGAATAGTATACATGGGTAATAAAGGAAACCATAGAGGTAATCAAAGATGGACTACATAAACAAAACATTGGATTATTTTAGATAGGTAGAATAACATAGAGAACCTGATCTTGTAGTGTGTGGAAAAAAACTATGGGTCCCTTGGAACAATGAAATATCCTCCAGAAACTAATTACACTAACAGGTGTCATGCAGATGGCATATTTAACAACAAACAAGAGTTCCCAATGTATTCCAAGAGCCTGCAATAGGTTCATAGTGTCTCCAACAACCAAGGGGCATGCTCTAGCTTGTCATTTTCATTTCCTTTGTCATTTTTAGTTTCCATTCCTCACTATGACATAAATGGTATTGTCCACAGTAAATGACTCATTGCTTCAAAATTAGTCAAAATACTTTTAATTGTACCATGAGCATAGAAACAATTCACTATTTTTGTATTTTAACACATGCACTTACGATTGTCATATATAGTTTTGTCATGGCATCGAAAACTTTCCCCAAGAAAGTGATGACTCAAACTCGAATGAGCTACAATTATCATCCATATCAAGACTCTCATGAAAAATATTGGCAATAAAAACCACCATACTCTTGTAGGATGCAGCAGTAAGCAATCCTACATCATCACAACATTTATTCCACTACCAATACTTTCATAAGGGTCACATAGAATGATCACGTTGCAGATGCAACCCTATTCATGGTCTCAAAGTCAGGGAGATAAGGTGATTTCCTTTTAATTTTTTGGGCTTGATATGTTTCTCCTACACTTACAGGACCTCCAATGTCAACCTCTGATGCATCTACATGTCACCCAAGCCGACCAAGACGCATTCTTGAATTCCATTCAATACCATGGTCCCTTATTCCATGGAAATGAAATCTTGTTTATATAACATAAATATATCCAATTTCAATGGACTAGTAAGTATCACGTTCATTCCTCGTAGACATTAGGTTTATATCCCGAACTCAAAACATATAAAACTATGTTTGGATCACTACCAACTTTTGTACCTGCTGCATTTCGTTCCAAATATCTAGTTGTAGGTCCTTGTTCAACCTCATTATTCACATATACTTTTGAATAACTAATAAGACATATCTACCAAATTATTTGTTTGTACACCTTCCCTGACATTGCTCCTTTATGATGGGATGATATACATCTTATTCTATGGTGTTCTGGGAAGCCGTACAGGGAATAACCTTCTATCAAAACCAGATAAACAACAAACTGTCATTTCTTCTAAAATATCACCTTCATCGCCAGAAGAAAATTCCTCTATGTCTTCATTAAACCTTTAAACATGATATTCATGGGTATCATTGACAAGGTCTTGAACATGATGTTCACAGGTATCATAGAATACATCTTGAACATGATGTTCACAGGTATCATAGAAGACATATTGAACATGACGTTCATGGGTATTATAGATAGGGCCTCTATTGCATTGTTTTCTTGACAAATTGTGTCCTTCATAGGTATCATAGATGATGTCTTGAACATGATGTTCATGGGTATTATAGAAAGGGCCATTTTTGCATTGTTTTCTTGAAAAATTTTGTCCTGATTCCTTATGAAATTATTTCTCATTCCTGATGGAACTATTAAAATCCAACCTTGTAAGTTTTTCCTTTTCACTATTTTCTCTTGATGGAAAAGGAGGTGAATTTGCAGATGGGCCATAACTCATGCTATTTTTTTCCTGATGAATCTATCTCTATGTCTTCTGAGAGAGTATTCATACTATCTTCTATGATAATCAATCCTTAAGTAGGACCATCATACCATAGCTAATGTAAGATCAATCCATGTAACATATTTGCCATTAGATCATTCCACAATTGAGGTTCATGCATAATTGACTTTACGGCCTCATGTGCACCACAAATATATCCTTGGAGGATTAAATGAAGTGCTAGTTCCAATTGGATAGTTAGACAAAGCCTCTTAATAGTGATTTCAATTTAATACATCATGAGCAATCAAAAGTAAAATTTTATTCTATGTCAAGCTCTACCAATGCATTCAAAACGAAAAAATGAGCATAGAGATACAAACTATGAAATCAATGTAATCTCCCACTCTACTTTCATTGTTTTTATTTGTCAAACCAATCTTAGGCTTCCACTACAACGTGGAATCAAGTAAAAATATGGCTCAATCTCAAGGAATCATTCATAATTTCATTGAAACTTGTCCTTTGAGCACTTTAAAAAGAATTAGAAGATCATTCAACTTACATTATCTCTAAATACTAAAAATGTTGATTCTTGTAGGTAAGCATATGTATTTCCACTATCCAATACTATACCACATCTAGTATTGAACACCTAAGGATACAAGGGTATCAAGTGTCACTAGAAATCCCGACAATGACATGCAACAACTTGACAATAGTTCAAAGAGACATTATAGCTACATACTCTAAATTGAAAATAACAAAGTAACTTGATTACATTATAACAATGAATAATGAACAGAATAGTATAGAAAACGATAGGCAACAAACTCCATATGAAGAACTAAAAATGTATGTTCAATTTGGTATGCATTATGGTTTGTAAACATAGCTAGATCTACATAATATTAATCAGTCAAACCAAGGTCAACTATACATTAGTTTAAAATAAATTGATGCTAGTCTAGTAGGTTGAATGCAATGGTTGTGCTTGGATAGGATACAAAACCCAATATAGCATAGCCAGCTTAAATTTGTTTAAAATTGAAACAATATGCAATGGCCATGGATTGCTACTACATGGGGTTTTACCATTGGTATGGAAATATTCACATACTCAAGTGACCCACTTATTGGAGTGTCTAAAAGGTTCAGCACTTTGTCCAAGGGAGTTGACTTCCACATAATCAATAGTCATTTGAGTATTTAAGACTGTAAACTTTAATAGTGACTTGATTACATTGTATCTTACAAAATCAAAGGCATAACCAATCATTTTTAAATCCTATCCATTTCTCTTGGCTAACTACACTGTTGTGATAAAAAAAATCACTTCCCTTGTTTTCTTACTATATTTCATCAAGTTTCATGGATGGGGGTGAAGGGAATGGAGGGAAAGGAAAAATGGAAAACAAAACATATATTTAAAAAGGAAAAAAAATAATATAGTATAAACCTAAAAGAATTATCATTCCTAACATATTTTATCATCTCAATCCATTGACTAATTGTCATGTATGCATTTCACATCACTACGCCCTTAGTGTGGACCCATTTAAACCTTACTCCAAACTTGCATTTTGAGATTGTCTATTAGACACTGGCTTGTTTTAAGGCATGATTAGAACCCAAATCATATTATCTATAAATTCCCAGTTTAAATATGTCAATTAGCGTTCAATTTTTCTTCATCTCAATATTTTTTATGAGGATTTGCAATGATCCCTTTTAGTAATTCTAGCAAAATATAAGAAATATTTTCCCTTGTATTTTCATCAATTCATAGTTGTAGCATCTCATGTTTCCTTCATGAATCAGAAAGGTTGAGAACATATGCAATAACAGTCGATTGAATTAAAGAAAAAAGAGCACACAATAAACTTCAATGTTCAGACACATGCAAATCCAACCAATATATAAACTCAGAATTGACCTCATGAAGGCCATAAGTGCCATCTCACTATAATAATAAAGTATCACCTTAGTTCAATACAATCATCAACATCATTGAATCATCTTTGGTAAAATTTGAATATGTTGAAGTATGAGTTAATACAAATGAGAGAGAATTCCTCTTAAATGGACCAAGGGAGAACGAAAAGCTCAACATCAAACTTCAGATATAGAATTATTTGTAACCAACCAACCAACCAAGACTAATGAAGTTTAATGTGATTTGGTGGCTAAACTATATAGGAAGATAATAATGTGAATCGTGATAAACTCAAAAATAATTGTGTTTTTGTATAGGGGCACTCATGCAAGTAAGAGATTTAGCATATGACAATCTAATATTCCATAGAAACCACTATTGCCCACTAATCTCTTAGTATTTTCGAGACATCTATATCATTTTTGCAATCCATAGTCCACATAATAAATGCCTATACACCATGGAAGCATTAAGGGGCATTTAGTCATTCCCATGGATGTTGCAAACATCCCATGAATATACCCGTTTCCAAGAAAATTTCCTTAAGAAGGGAAGCATTCCACAAAAAAATGAGACATCCTCTGTACAAAGACTCTTGGGATGCATCCTGGGTACTACATAATTTTTTCTCAATATTTCCATGTTTTGAGGACATCAAATTGTTTATCATGAGAGGATCATAAAAATATAATTTTAATTAGAGTGTAAAGGATCTTTTGGATCTTCCTTTTTAACCATTGATTTTTTATTTTTAACAATGAATGACCAAAACTTATTTCAGATACAAGAAGGATTGCACAAGAAAATCGCAGAGATAAAAATTCCATAATTTGGAGCATGTGCTTCCCAATTAAATTGATCCTTACCTGTTTATATGAGGTGTGATGTCTCTTTTTTCTCATGTTGTTAGTTCAGGGTTTCCCTTAATCACAAAGAATTCCTTGCTTATGATTTTTTGTAGATACTTACTAGTTGGAAATAAATGCATGGTTTGTTGAAGAATTATTTCGCAGTCCATAACTCAACACGTCTTTCAGGTATTTTTTCAAACAGTTTTCTTGTGATCTCTCCCCAAAATCCGACATACATGTCCATGATATTAGTGTCAACATAGGTATCTAAGTGAGGTTATTTTAATATTGGTATCCATCCAATTAATCACCATTTGAAGTTGTTAATGAAACAACCAACATATTCAAAATTAAATTTTTAAACCCAATCCCCTGTATTCGAATATATCATAAAGTATGTGGTAAGTAAAGCAACTAATTCCAAAAAAAATTTAGGATGAGATAGAAGGAAAAATGATGGGGAGGTTCGTCCCAATAGTAGAGGAGGTTTACCTTGATAGTGATAAGGAGATGCCATCACATTATATGTATCATATTCTGCGAGGTCAATTCTAATACCTGTTAAGCAAATCCACAACCTGATAGGATGAAATATTAGCCAATGTTTCCTTTTTCTGTGAAACTTTCTCTTATTATTGTAGAATAGCACATACAACATAATTCTCCTTAACCTTCTAAGGAGAGGGTGAATTTTCCTAGGATTTTATCTTGGACCTATTGAAGAAAGCAATCTAGCATATTTGAATGCTAAATGATGCAATGAGATAATTTTATCTACCAAAAGGCCCTAGAAAATGTCGTGAAAGATAAATACAATAAAATGTCGGAGTCTACAAATGGTAAAAGGTTGACTAAGTGTGGACAAAAAATATCCCATATAATGTTTACAAGGCAATGTTTATTGGCTTTCAAGAATAAATAGGATTTTAACTTTTAACTTTTTCGACACCAAAACAAATCCTTCAATTTTTTTTCTCAATCTAGGAACAAATAAATTAGTTGAAATTATGTTTCCCCTTGTCTCGAGTTAATTAACCAATGCAAACTTTAAGTAAATCAAAAATTTTCATTCACTTTTGAGAACATATAAGACCTGCATTTGAGGTGTTGATTATGTTTAAAATATGTTGGAATCACATCCCTTTTTAACCAATTCCTTAGTATGGATCTTCCAATAATCCATCTTTCATGTAGCTTCTACAGAAACAGACCTAGAAAAAAATATTCATTCATTATGTATTTTGAGTTGCTGCCAAAACAACCACTCAACAACCTTTTTGTATATCTAATGACAAGGGAAATTTATAATTGCGAGGTTTGGGCACCTTATATATTATCCTTATTACAAATAAACTCAGTGAATTTTCATGCCAAGACATCTAAACTTGAATCTAAATCGATACTCTACTTCTTAGAGTTATCATGATTTGGATCACATTGGTGCTAACAACATTAAAAAATAGAGTGAAAGGGGATAGATTGCAAGGACTAATATCTTGTGCTAATGTCTATGACTCTATCATATTGCATCTGTCATATTTGTCCTTTGAATATACCTCTATGCATGCTCAACAATGTATCTTCATCACATGAAAAGATCATGTCTAGAATGCTAGAGGGTTTTTTTGTATCTTGTAAAATATTATTGTTTGAATTGAATTGAATTATCATTAATTCCCACAAATAACCAAAATTGCAGATAACAGGACTTTCAAAAATATCCCATTGTAAAGTATCATGGAAGAGTTCCTAGCATGAATCCAAAGAATCTAATAGCTAAAAAACTAGGTGATAACTCGACTCCAAAGACACTAATATCGTAGAAATTGGGTCATTTTTTTTAAGATCTAGAGGAAAGAACAATAATCTATAGTCACATAAATCCCATCATTAATGTGAATCATTGTAAGTTTGTCACCCTAGGTTGTCATCAAGGAAAAATATTGAAGATATCCTGCCAATATCATTGGAACCTATTATGTGTGCAATAGATGATTAATAGAATGGTAAAGGTTTGAACCTAATCAATGATGTGTCCGTAGGTGATAAATTCACCAAGACTTATCTCACGACCACCAATTGGGAAATTGGTGCAAACGTGCCTTCTAAACTAAAAGTTCAATCCATACTTTAAGCTCAAATCCATATTAATGAAAATATACAACATGCATAGGTTGATTTGTTTACATGAGCATGGACATACAGAAGGATAAGCAATTTCTGACATTGATGTAAAATGACCTATCATAATTGATAACAAAATAAGGAAACATAGTCAGGTGTCCTACACAAACATAAAATTTAAAGCCAACAAAAACAACAATAGATGTTGATAGGGAATTGGTTTACTGGTGCGATCTAGGGACTATTAGAGCATTTACCATGGGTCCATTATCGTTATAGGATGCCCATATAGAATGAGTTTCAAAGGCATGAAACCAGTTTCAATTCATGTACACTTTTGGTAGAATAGAAACCCCTTAGACCTTAGACCTAATCTAGATAAATTCCATCGTTTCTTAAAGAACTTCCCCCAAAAAAATGGACATCAAGCAGAACTCAAATGAAAAGAAGGAAGCCAAAACATACCTACAAGGTGTGGATAAAATTTCCTTCACATAATTTTACTTGTAATTAATAGGAGACGCGTGGCATGTTAGATGGTAAATATGAACAACCTAATATTGGCTCAAGACATTATGGCAGATGAGTTCGAATTGAGGATTGTTGAAGTGATGCATAATGCTGTCCTTTATACCACTAAAGAAATCATTAACAACAATCACATTGTTTCCCTCTCCAATATCCTTTCAACTAGATGGATTCCCACAAATCCACCCCCCTCCCTCCCTCCCCCATTAGAACTATTCTTAGAGGTTTCCTCCTCACACTCACCATGATATTGGTACTATGGTAGTCTTCTAAACCCCATGATTTTCCACTTTGTTGGAGAAAAATTTGTCAGAGCTGGATATTTTTTCCTTATGTCACAATATTTTTCCCTTGGTCTATAGAATCAATATCAGAGAGGCTTTCAACATACCCACCAATACAAAAAACAAACATTACTCTTTCAGTAGGTAGTGCATCGATCTTGGTAGTGATTTGTGCTTCTTGGATTTGGGGGAATATGGATTTGTAGCTTCTGGAATTTAGACATCTTCATCTTGACCTTGATTCAAGCTTGATTTCTTGTGAATTTTGCTTATATTTCCCTATTGACCATGATAAAAAAAACAAGAAACCTAAAACAAAATTCTATACAATAAATAACAGAGATGTGAGAAGGAGGTGATAATTATACTAACCTCATCCCAATGGGGAGTTTTGCTGGTGGAATTAACTATCAAATGCAAAATTGTGAAACCCACTTCACATGAAGGGAAATATTATGTCTTGATTGTAGTTAACATTCTTTTGTGGTACTTCATCATAGCTTCCCTATCTTCCATTTTCGCTCTATCTTTATTTGTAGGGGATCTTCCTTTCTATGGTTTTTTTCAATTTAGGCTTGCCTCTTCTAACTTCCCTAGATTTAAATCCCCTTTGATGGATTCTTCTTTTCTTGTTATCCATTAATGTTTACTTGCTGAATCTGGCACTTCCCAAGACTACTAGTGGAAAATTGAAAGATACTTTCCCATTCTACACTTCCATAGAGATTCCTTGCTCTATTTCTTGTGCTTTGCAATAGACGAGGGGTTACGGGATCGAACCCATGTGACACAAAATGTGGGTATATTCAATACTAAAAAATAATAAGCTTCTTGTAGCTTCCAAACCTCTAGAAAATGCATCATTTTCTCGCATATTTTGTTCAAAATGACAAGTCATGAAAATTGTGTGGAACTATGTACGGAAATGATCTCCGTAAGAGATACAACAATATTTAAACCCCTGTAAAACCCTTCCACATGTCTGTAAATCCTCTCCATTTCTATAATGTAACCTAGTATGTAAAAGGAACTTATGAGAATGATCGTATTTGGTTAAAATTCATTTCTCAAAATTGATTCTCTTATAACATAAATATACTTTATTTAAACATATATACACACGAGAGAAACAAATTACATTGAGTTTAATATTTTTATTATATGGATATAACATTTGAATGAATATTTAAAAATTAATGTTGAAATATTGTAACTTCGAAGAATATTCTTTATGTATCTTTTTTGGTCCCCGATGGTCCAACCGGGAGAACCACTTGTATTACATTGTACCCCGATGCTCCTAATCGGAAGAACTAATAAGATTCATGAGGTAGTCCCCTCTAATTGTAAAAGTGGGTCATCAGCACCCCAGTGTGGTTACTTGAGCCTACATGTGTAACTCAAGCCTACATGAGTTAACTTAAGCCGACATGTTAATTGAGTAAACTTTAAGTAAACGGATGAATATAAATAGAGGTGTAGTGCTCCTCATTTGTGACACACACACTCACTTGGAATAGTGCACTTATGGAGGAGAGAAGTTGCTGGAGAAGGAGGAGAATCAGGTTTTTGATCTCCTTGTTGGTTTTACCTTTTCCCTTTTGGGGAATCTATATTGAGGAAGCTTTTGCTGGGTTTTTCCCTTTAGGTTTTTCCCAGGATAAATCTGTGTTGTTCTTGTGATACTGTTTCTTTCAGTGATCCTGTTTTATATGCTTTTATTATGAAAAATGAAATGATATACTGATGTCTTAGCTAAGCATATGAAAATAGAACATGGTATCAGAGCTAACCTGAATAGGGCAGCTTTCAAAAGTTATAGAAGCTAGGGATTCTTATTTTTTGGTTCTCTCTCCACAATCAATCAGCAAAAGAAGGCTAGGCTAACTCTCCTTTGAAGGGTGCATCGTTCTGTCGAAGCAGAATTCGATTCCGAGCATTTTCAATTTTCGATGTGGAAATTAGGGCTTTCTACAGAAGAGGAATTTTTGAGTGAGACCAGCATAGGATTTTTCTCCTCATCAAAACGGAATTTTAGAGACCTGGATCAATAATTTTGGTTGGGTGAATCTCCGGGAAATTCAAACCCTAGTTTGACCCTGAGCTAGAAAAACCCTAAATACTAAAACTGCTACGTTTTGGCACATTCGCTATATCCAGATATTGGTGAAGGATCGGGAGCTGAAAATTGTAGGAGCCGAAGATCAAATCCTGATGAACACTGTGTCCAAAATTCATCTTCAGATTCGCTGTATTCCAGGAGATATGTTCTCTCCAAGTTAGGGTTCCAGCCTCTTCCAGAATTCATCCCTAAACAGAACACCTGGGGAGAATTGCAATATCTTGGGCTAAAGAGGTCCAAATGGAATTTCTGAAAATTTTCCAGAAAGGGCATGGACTATAATTTCGGTGGTCTGAATTTCAGACTCAGAAGATGAACCAGTGACACGTGGCATGCCATACAACTTCGCTGTTCTGAACAGTTCTATAACAGGTCACCTTGGGAAAAGGATAATAAATCACAAATGGTGAAACCAATTCAGATGAAATATATGGTGGTGGATCAGGGATATTCTAGGTTACCTTATTTCAAAATTTCAGACATAGAGGAGTAGAAATTTCAGAGATATCACAGAAACAGTAACAGTCATTTTTGCAGAAGAAATTGGAAAATTAGGGCTTCCTGTTCCGGGAGCTTCCCTCCACTGTTTTTAGAAATGGAGTACATTGGACAGCTCCATTTGAAGAGATATATCTGTCTAGCCAATCAGATCTGAAATATTCCAAGTTTTTGAAATTAGGGTTTCTATGACAAACCCTAGATCAGTCAGCTCCGGAACCAGGACAGACACCTCAAATCGGTAAGATCTAATCGTTTGCTATGTTCATTTGAGGTTCTCTTTTCAAAGTGATCTATGACATCAGCTTGATGATAAGCTTGGTGAATTTGACAACTTCCAAGCCTAGAAGAATATGATCTGTCTGAAGAAAATGGATTAGACACCTACATTAGCATAGAGGTTCCAGTTTCAGAGGGAGATGAGGCTAGAAGCCTTTCTCAAGAAGAACTTGGTCAAATCCCAGAAGATCATTGATGATTCAGTTACGAATCAACTTGTACTACAAGTGTCTTCCCTAAAGACATTGATGAGGGTTGATTTCTTGACCAAGCTATTTGAAGGGAAGAACATAGATCAGAATATGACCTTAAGAAACCAGCTGAAGAATGTGAAGATCCAGAATGCAAAGACCATGCAGTCATAAGGATATCTCAAATCAAAGAACAACTTCAAGCGGGGATAGAAGAAGTGAAGAATGCAGAAGTGGTGATGGCCACCTTGAATGGCCTCCCAAGATCATAGAATTCATTCATTTAAGAAATGTGTTCCAGAAGGAAGTGATTACTTTCAGCAGACTTTGGGAAGAAGAAGAAGCTCGTCTCTGAAGATCAAGATCTCATCTTCCAAAGAAGATTCCTCAATCAATGATAAATATGAAGATCTCAACTCTTGAAGAACTTCTTATCCACCTCATCATTTGGATAAGAAACGATGCTGAAGAAGACGATGAAGCTGAAGACTCAAGAAGGAATATACCCATGAAACAAATAAAGATAAGTATTCAATTGTCATTTCATAATATTGTTTTGTTATACATTTGATTATATTCAGTGATGTGTTATGCATGATAGATTGTTTGCATTAATGACTATATACTACTAATATGCATGTGATGGGTAAGTATCTCATGGTGCTATACAAATCTCCATTGTTACTTATCAAACCTTTTTGCTGACATATTGGATTAGTGCACAATATCAATAATGTCATGGTGGAAATGGAAGGCATCTAGAAAGTTTATGTGAGATATGGATGAATATTGTATTGACTAAACAATTGCGTGATGCATAAGCATTTGTCGTTGTGCATATGTTTTATGAAATAGTTCTAACCATGCAACTGGTGCATTTGAATTGTAGGAAAGGTCATGAACAACCTCCTACAAGAAAAGAAGGATGAGACTTGTTCCAATCCAATAAACATGAATATAAGGCTCCTAGGGTCAAAGACACCATGATGGAAGAAAGAGCTTCAGAGAGTGGTAGATCCACCTTGAAGGATGAAGACCACCATGGGTACAAGAGATAACTCAAGATGAAGAAAAGAATGCTATGAAGAAGCTATGATCAAAGAATAACAATTGATCATGGGAAATGATTTATACGATATGATGGAACAAGTGTACAAAGCAAGGTTCATGATTCTCCCCAGAAAGAATAGATTATGACATGACATACTCTATTGACCAGTATATATCAAGCATATAACCATCTGTACAGAATGAAGAGGGAAGATGATACTCCACTTCAGGGGGAGTGACTACAGAAAATTATATCTGAGTTCGACATGGTACGACATGATGGATAGCTTTGTGATGGATGGAGACTTTACCAAGAGTAAAGTGGGTTCCAACCTTCAAGGTTGATTGCAGAATACTAGGATATGTTGATGACCTTAGAAGACAAACTCATAGAAGATGTTGTGATACTGGAATGATGTTTGGGATATAGTACTCAGACCAGAAAGCAAGAATGTGGTATCTTCCAAATGGATTTGCAAGATAAGATATGTTGCTGATAGAAGTAAGGTAAGAGTTGCGGCTAGAGGTTTCTATTAGAAAGAGGGAATTAATTCTAAAGAGACACCTACTTCTGGAAGCAAGGTACATTTCCTTCAAAACTATCATGGTAGTTTCTTCCATGATGAAGTAAAGACAAGCCTTCCTTAATGGTATGATTGAGGAAGAGTTTTACATCGAATAGTCATGAGGATTTGAAGTTGAAGACAGAAGGAATCAAGTATGCAAGTTGAAGAAGGTCCTCTATGGCCTGAAGCAAGCTCCCAGAGCTTGATATGAAAGAATAGATAGTTTCCTGATGAGCATGGACTTTGCCAAGAATAAAGTCGATCATAACCTTTCCTACAAGGTTGTAAAATTTGTACCTATCATTCTATTACTATATGTGGATGACTTATTCTTGACAGGGAATGATAAATAGATCATGGAAAGCAAGAAGAAACTAATAGAAGAATTTGAGATGAAAAACCTTGGGTTAATGCATTATTTCCTAGGTCTGGAAGTATGGCAAAGTTCAGAAGGAATATTTCTCAACCAGGGAAAGTATGTGGTAGAGATATTGAAGAGATGCAAAGTCATAGCCACACCCATGGACTCCAACCTAAAGCTGTTAGCTGATGAATCATTAGAGTTAGTGGCTATGACTCACTACAGACAGATTATTGGTTCATTGATGTACTTAACAAATACCAGACCAAACATTTGTTTTTCTATGAACACCTTAAGTCAATAACTTGTTCAACCAAGTCCGGTTCACCTAGTAGCTGCAAAACATGTGATGAGATATCTGAAAGGGACTATAGACTTTGCTCTATACTATGATGGTAGCCATGAGTATAGATTGTATGGCTACACAGATGCATATTGGGATGGAAGTATCTCAGACAGGAAAATCACATCAGGTATATGCTTGTGTTTGAATTCTACTATGAGTTCATGGTTTAGCAGGAAATAGTCTAGTGTTTCTCTTAGCATAGTTGAAGCAGGATACATAGCAGATTGCTCTACTAAGTTGTGAAGCCATATGGCTTCAGAAGCCGATATCAGGTCTCTTTGACCTGAAGATGGATACAACATTGATTCTATGTGATAACCATTGTTGTGATGACAAAGAACCCTGTGTTCCATGTAACACGTAGAAATCTGGTATTTCTACATACAAGATAAGATGAAGATAATGATACTGTAGATGCAGATGATGGCGATTTAGTATTTCTATACTGAATATAGAGATGATGATGTTTCAGTATTCCCATACTGAAGATATAGATGATGACGATTTCAGTATTCCCATACTGAAGATATAGATGATATTTCAGTATTTACATACTGTAGATATAGATGATGGTGATTCCGTATTTCTATACTAAATATAGAGATGATGATGATTTCAATATTTCTATACTGAAGATATAGGTGATGATGCTTTTAGTATTCACATACTAGAGATACAGATGGTGATAGATTTGTATTCATATATTGAAGACATAGATGATGATGGTTTGGATGATGATGTACCGACGAAGCCTCTGCCTCGAGTAGAGTTTGAACACTTTCAAGACAAGCTTGGTGTTGTTAGGAAAGACCTTCCTCGAAAGGGGGAGTAGCAATGTTGCAGAGGGATTGTATCATCCTGGGACATCTGTCCATAATAGATCCGGTGACCTCGGTCATTGAGAACGTGATGGGATTGTATCATCCTTGGGCACCTTCCCTAAAGTGATCCAGAGACCTTGGTCTTCGAGAATGAAGAGGGATTGTATCATCCCGAGACATCTGTCCATAATAGATCCGGTGACCTCTGTCATCGAGAACGTGATGGGATTGTATCATCCTTGGGAACCTTCCCTAAAGTGATCCAGAGACCTCAGTCTTCGAGAATGAAGAGGGATTGTATAATCCTGGGACATCTTTCCATAATAGATCCGGTGGCTTCGATCCTCGAGAATGTGGTAGGATTGCATCATCCTTGGACATAGTCCTAAAGTGATAGGGAGTGATTATCCCGTAATTGTATCCGATGACTTTGGTCATCGAGAATTTGGTAGGATTGCATCATCCTTGGACTCAAGTCCTAAAGCGATAGGGAGTGATTATCCCGTAATTGTATCCGGTGACTTCAGTCATCGAGAATGTCGTAGGATTACATCATCCTTGGACTCAAGTCCTAAAGTGATAGGGAGTGATTATCCCGTAATTGTATTCGGTGACTTCGGTCGTCGAGAGTGTGGTAGGATTGCATCGTCCTTGGACTTAGTCCTAAAGTGATAGGGAGTGATTATCCCGTAATTGTATCCGGTGAATTCGGTCGTCGAGAATGTGGTAGGATTGCATCGTCCTTGGACTTAGTCCTAAAGTGATAGGGACTGATTCTCCCGTAATCAATCTGGTAACTTCGGTTGTCGAGAATGTGGTGGGATTGTATCATCCCAGACTTTAAGTCCAAAAGTGATCCAAAGACTTTTAGTCTTTGAGTTGTGGATTGCAGGTTGTTGCTGATGATGATGATGCCGTACTGATCGAAAGATCAGAATATGATGATGATGACATACTGATCTAAAATATTAGAGTATGACGATGACGAACTATGATTATGATGTTTCTGATCGAAATATCAGAGTATGATGATGTTGTTTCTATGTTGATGATGTTTCTGATCGAAAGATCAGAGTTTGATGATGATGTTTTTGATCAAAAGATCAGAATGTGATGATGATTATGATCGACATATCAGAATATGATGATGATGATGTTGCTGCTGATCGAAAGTTCAAGGTGCTGAAGATGTTGGTGTTGATCAAAAAGTCAAAGTGCTAAAGATGTTGCTTATCGAAAGTTCAAAATGTTGAAGATGTCGTTGCTGATCGAACAGTCAAATTGATGAAGATGTTGCTGATCGAAAGGTCCAAGTGCTAAAGATTTCATTGCTAATTGAAAGATCAAAATGCTGAAGATGTTGTTGCTGATCGAACCAGTCAAAGTGCTGAAGTATGTCGCTACAAATTGAAAGATCAAAATGCTGAAGATGTTGTTGATGATGAAGACTGAAGATTAAAGATGAAGACTACATGATGTTGAAAAGCTTCCAATGATTTATAGATGTGTTACCCTGCTGATGTTGATGATGTCCACTATCTCTACTATTGTTGTTGTTGATGTAGAATACCCTTCTCGTTAAGGAGGAGTGTTGAAATATTGTAACTTCGAAGAATATTATTTATGTATCTTTTGTGGTCCCCGATGGTCCAATCAGGAGAACCACTTGTATTACATTGTACCCCGATGCTCCTAATCGAAAGAACTAATAAGATTCATGAGGTAGTCCCCTCTAATTGTAAAGGTGGGTCATCAGCACCCCAGTGTGGTTACTTGATCCTACATGTGTAACTCGAGCCTACATGAGTTAACTTAAGCCGACATGTTAATTGAGTAAACTTTAAGTAAACGGATGAATATATATAGAGGTGTAGTGCTCCTCATTTGTGACACACACACTCACTTGGAATAGCGCACTTATGGAGGAGAGAAGTTGCTGGAGAAGGAGGAGAATCAGGTTTTTGATCTCCTTGTTGGTTTTACCTTTTTTCCTTTTGGGGCATCTATATTGAGGAAGCTTTTGCTGGGTTTTTCCCTTTAGGGTTTTCCCAGGATAAATCTGTGTTGTTCTTGTGATACTGTTTCTTTCAGTGATCCTGTTTTATATGCTTTTATTATGAAAAATGAAATGATATACTGATGTCTTAGCTAAGAATATGAAAATTTAACAATTAAACTTTAAAAATATATATATAAGATAATAAAGGTGTAAATAGTGGTTAAATATTGTAGCAAGTTTTTTGATTATTAAAATTTAGTACAGACAAAATTAGAATATTTGAAATACAGCAAAGAAAGATATTAAAAATGAATTTATATTTATAATTTATAGCTACTTAATGGAGGTAGGTGTTCAATACAGGTTCCTACCTGATAATCATTTTCTCCTATTCATTTGTACATTGACAGGAAAAGACTGTAGCTGCAAAAGAATGTTGTGACAAATAACATTCGAGTTAGGAGTGAAATCCTCAAAAATAGCTCAATTTCTAGGGAACCAAAGATGCCAAGTCATGAGGCATGGAATATGAAGAACCTATTTTTCATATTTAAACCACCAGTCTAAATTGAATTCAAAGGAATACTTATTCCATGGTTTACCTTCACTACATGCTTTTGGTGACTTGTCTGCCATTAATATCAACTGGGAAAATCAAAAGGCAGCCATCACTGCTGTCAATCTGGATGGGTGGTGTCATAACATCAGGCTTCTGGAATGGATGATAGATTATCTAAGGAGGCACTTACTATGGCATATGGCCTCCTACACTACTCTAAATTCACTGATGGTGAGTGTGTTTGGAATTGTTCTACTCAATTCTATTAACTTTGGTCAACCTAAACTTTTATACATCTTTAATGTATTTTTTTTCCCATGATTATGAAATTTGAGCATCACATCCCTTTGGATGGTTGAGGAAGACTCTTTTCTCCTCGTTTTTGTTCAGTATAGCATTCTCGTAAGTGCCTCCTCAGATAATCCATGCATGCCTTTGCTTGATCTCTCCCTATTCATCTTGGAGACCGAGAAGGTGTTGGGAGAATATACTTCTTCTCTCCTTGGATGGAGCATGGATTGTGTCTATTGTGTCCTCTATGTATTTAAATATTGTGTAGCATTGCCATCTCTGATGGGATTGTGCCTCTTTAGCAAGGCTGGTGCTATTTTTTTCCTAAGTATGGACTTGGTTGTGCAGAGAAATTCCTCCTGTGATGTAAACATTTACATTTGATTCAATGAATAACAAGGAACAACTATTTTTCTCCTCGAAAAAAAAGGTAGGGATTCAATATTTAGTTTTGAAGGATATCACTATAATGGGGTTAATTTATTCTTTTGGAAGATAATGGTCAATTTGAGGTTGAATTTCCAATTAGGTAAGTAAATTATTCATAGAATTTGATGTTCAAGAAGATATGCATTTTTTTTAATGATTTTTTACTACATGTAAATTAATCCCAACAAAAAAGGGTACATGTCTTAATGCATTTTTTTTAATGATTTTTTATTATATGTACATGTTTTAATTTAAGAAATAAAATTTCTCAATGGTGCAGTAGGGATAAATATGATTGATAGAAAATTCGTGGAATTGCTTTTTTGGATATCTGAAGATAGAGATGCATGGCACCAATATTACTAATAGAAAGTAGACAATTTACAAAATTTACACTTCATTGTCAAAATTGCAATTTTCCATGACACAATTAAAAATCACTAAAATAAATGACTAATTCCTATTCTTCTAGCTAGTCATATTCTATTTCGTGACTAAATTAGTCATTTATGTTAGTCATTTTTAACTCTATCACTTATTATCTAGTCATATTTGTTAACTGGTGACTAAATTAGTCCTTAATTTTAGTCATTTATAGTTGGGTTAATCAAAATTGCTCATATTTAGTAGTAAATCACTTGAAAAACCTGTGGTGACTAGAAGTTTTAGTCACCTAGTAGCTAATTCCTCATTTTGTACTAGTGAATACAATGTATATCCCACTCAAGAGAATGTATTTCCTAGACAATGGAGAGTTCCCTTGCACTAGGGATCTTAGAGAGAGAGAGAGAGAGAGAAGAAGAAGAACAAGAAGTGTGAAATAGATCATCCAATTCAATCCTTCATAGCCATTCAAATTCCTAGGAGAGTAACTCGAATTCCAAGAGACTCGTAACTCAAATTCATTGAGAGTTATTCAATTCATGAGAGAGAAGTTAAAATTATAAATTCCCCTTCCCAAAATATAAAATGGCGAAACAAGAGGGGTGTTACAATTTTTCAAGGAGTGGAGGCTAAAAATAGCCAATGAGGGTGCATTGGAGCATGAGTAGCATTGCAAGAGGCTTGGGATATCCATGTAGGGCACACTAGCCAACATGGTCCCACTAAACATCGAAGAGCGCTTAATAGTACCTCCATAAACCAAAATAATTAAAAATAGGGTCCAACAAGTAATGTTAGAGAGAGAAACAACTCCTAGTCCAAAACCCCCTCACATGTGGAGTCCATGGCCCCCCATTCTTGTTAGCTATCCATGTTGAGCTACTTATTAATTAAATAATAATAAACTAATAATAATAATTTCCAAGTCGATAGTTCTAGCACCTTGTGCCACAGTAACAAAATAAATAATTAAATATCTCCAAGGCTTAACTTCTGGGTTATTACATCCCCTCCTCCTTAAAACAATGCATCTCCATTTATGGATACTTACTACATACATGACATGACACAAAATTTAAAAAAATGTGAGGGTATGTTTCCCTCATAGAATCTTCCATCTCCTTAGTATATCTTCAAGAATGTAATGGGTCCATTAGACCTTTACCTTCCTGGTTTATCGATTCTGTAGAAACTTCAATTTCCTACCTGAGATGGAAATTGGTTGTATCGAAAAATACCCTTTTGGTTCCACCTGAATGATATCCAAACCATCACATGTTTAGGATTAGGTATATACATTTTCAACAAAGATACATGAAATACATTAAGAACGTTTATGCAATCTCATATGCAACGAGATCTATCCTAGCTAAGATCTCTAAGGGTCAACAATATCCAAAATCTAGATTGGAACAGTTCCCCAAGTTCAAGGATCTCTTGTTGGGTCTAACTTTAAAAAAGACATGATCTCCAACTTTAAATTATCTATCAATTTTGTTATGATATGTAAAACCTTAGGTCTATCTTGTGATTCTTTCATATTCTGCTTGATCTTAATCATCTTATATTCCATGTGAATTTCAGGTCCAATGATGATTATGTTTGTTTGATTATTCCAACTGATAGGAGTATTGCAGTTTCTCCTATACAATGCCTTGAAAGTACACATCTTCAAAGAGGCATGTTATCCATTATTATAGGAAAAAAATTTCAAGTGAAAATAATCCTCCCACTTGGATGGTTCATTAGAGGAAATTTGGGGTCTAAAATGGGCCTTATAAGAAAACATGCCAAGAATAAGTTCTTGTGAGTTGGAATTCAAGAACCAATATAATTTCAATAAAATTAGTCAACCATAATGGTTGAATTGACATATTTGTCATACAAAAAAACTACTTTTTTGTTTGTATTTTCGACATATCTCCCTGTGTTTTTACTCAAATTTCAATCGATATAGCTCGTTGGATGTGGAATTCGATTTTTCATCCAATGAGTACCCACACTGCATACTTGTGATGGACCCTGCTACCTCAAAAACAAGAAATACCTGAAAAATATGATGATGATGCCATCATCATGTTTTTCTAGGTATTTCTTGTTTTTACAGTAGAGGGGTCCATCAAAAGTATGCAGTGTGGGTACTCGTTGGATGCAGAATCAAATTCCATGTCCAACGAGCTCTCTCGAGAAAAATTTGAGTAAAAACACAGGAAGATATGTCGAAAATACGAACACAAAAAGTAGTTTTTTTCTTTCTTCCTCCAAAATTAATAAATATTTTTTTATTATTTTAACTATTATTTTATTATTTTCCTTAGGAAGCCCATTTTAGTCCTCAAAATTTCTCTAATGGATACATCATATAAATTTTCAACATATCCTCAATCATGTTATTGACTCCTTCTATATAACCATATTTCTAAGGATTGTATGTTGTAATCATGTTCATATTTGTGCCAAATCCTTTGAAAAATCCTTTCCAAAAGTTAGAATTAAACTTTATATCTTTGTATGACACTGTAGCTTTGGGAATTCGATGTTGTCTCATAACCTCTTTCATATAGATGTCTACAATATTAGTTGTCTTATGAGTTGTCTTTAGTGGAAAAAAGTTTGCATCTCTATTCAACTCTTCCACCACCACAATGATCAAATCATTTTGTAGTCTTGTATTAGGAAACTTTATGATGAAATCTATTGTCACTACATCCCACTTCCATTCAAGTATTGGTAATGGATGCAACAAACCAGCTGGATAGATGCTCCACTTTAAGCTTATGAGATTACATGCATCATGCTATGTATTTTGCAACATCATTCTTCATTCCTGGCCAATAGTACTACTTCCTCACCATTGCTACTATATTTTGATAACTCAAATGCCCAACATAAGGCACATTATGCATCTCTTTCATAACCATCTTCCTTATATCTCTACAATTTTTCACATAAACTATGTCCTTATGAATGAGGATTCCATTCTCTTCCAACCTATACTTATCAAACTTTGGTGGTATTTCTTTTGTTGAAATCCATCTCTTTATTGTTGGTAGTGTTGATCTATAGCATAGGATTCAATTATCTTATATTTCAAATATTATGTGCTAGTGCTGATAGATGCTACATGCATCACATGTATCTTCCTACAGATTGCATCAGCTACTTTATTCTCCTTTCATTTGATGTGCTTGATATCAAATTCATATTCACATAGAAATTTCATCCACCTTATTTTTCTTGCATTCAAGGTGGGATGCTAAAACAATTACTTCAAACCATGATTCAGCCCTTAATTCAAACTTATTACCCATCAAGTAGTGTCTCCACATCTTCAAGAAATGAACTATGGCTACAAGCTCCAGATCATGAGTGGCATAGTTCTATTCATTTTATTTAAACTTTTAAGATTCATAACTTATTTTATGTCCATTCTAAGTCAAAAATCCACTAATTCATTTCTTACATGCATCGGTGCATACTAAAAAACTTTCATCACGATCTACTGTCTTCAAAACTGGTGCACTGGTAAGCATTTCCTTGAATCTAATTTTAAAAGTGTCTCAACACTTTGAATTCCATTCAAACTTCAAGCACTTCTTTTGCAGAGATGGAATGGGATGAGCTAACTTTGATAAAACTTCAATGAGTCTTCAGTGGTACCCTACCAACCCCATAAAATATATTACTTCTGATTCATTCTCCAGCGTCTTTCATTCCATGATAGCTTTTATATTTTTAGGATCACTTGAGATGCCTTCTTTTGGTATGAGGTACCCAAACTAATGGAATCTACTATGATAAAATGAACACTTACTTAGGTTGGACACTAACTTATCATAATGGAATCTATTATGATAAAATGAACACTTACAACTAATGTTCTCTAAGTACTTCCATCACTAGTTTTAGATGCTTTTCATGTTATTATTATGACATGGAATAGATAAGGATGTTGTCCAAGAATACAATTACAAAATTATCCAAATACTTTTTGAAAAATCCATTCATTAGACACATGAATGTTTCTAGTGCATTTGTCAATCCAAAAGGTACCACTATAATCTCATAATGACCTTACCTGGTATTGAATGTTGTCTTATTGATGTCTTCATTTTTACTCTGACTTGGTGATATCCTAATCTCATTTCTCTCTTTTATAATACTATGGCTCCTCTCATATGATAAAAAAGTTATCAATCCTTAGCGAGGGATACTTTCTTTTTATTATTTCTTTGTTCAATTGTCTGTAATTTATACAATCTTAGAGTTCCATATTTCTTCTTTACAAATAGCATAGGATCTCCACAAGGTGACACATTGGTCTTATGTAACTTTTCTTCAATAACTCTACTAATAGAATCTGTAACTCTTTCAAATATGGAGTGCTCATTTTATGACTCTCTATAGATGAAGGAACTGCACCTAGAACCAAATAAATAGTTAAATAGATATCTCTCTCAGCTATCATTCCTGGCAATTCTTGAAATACGTCTACAAATTCTTGTAACACTGGGTATTCTTATAACTTTGGTTTTTTTCTTCTTTTTTCTCCTCCACATGAGTTGCATACAACTATAAACCTTTTCTAAAATACTTTATCAACTACAGAGTTGTGATCTATCTGAGAGATATGGGTCTAGGTATCACTCTCACTCTCATTTTAGTGCCTTCTTCATCCATACAAGTATAATTTTTGTCTCAATAGTCAAGTATGGCATGACGTGGATGCAACCAATCCATTCCAATTAATGCATCATATGAAACTAAAGCTACGATGCTCATTTCTGCAAAGGTATTCAAACCATTTATTTATAATGGAAACTTTCTTATTTCTTTTGTTGGTCACTCTATATGCTCCTTAATTTCAGCAAGCAAGCAGAGTGTTCAATATAAATTATCAACCCAGGAAAGTCTGGTTCTTTCAAAGGTAACTAAGAAAAATATATGCATAAACAATCTAGTAGCTAACTAATGAAATAAATATTATTCAACCTACCAATCGCTTAGTCAACTCAACTCCCCTTGGAAACCAATATTAATTATAAATCTAAGAACTCAAAGGATTCCTAATTCCTACGACAATTGATTTAAGAATGAATTAACTAGAATTGATTTTGCAAGAAGCTAAATCATAAAATACTAAATTAAAAGAAATACAAACCATCACCAAAATATTGAGTTCATGAAAATAGTGATCTGCCTAATTTACAAAATTATAGGAAAGACAAGTAACAATAATGCACATGAGTTAAGCATTATTATAACAACTATGCTAATTCGCACACTTTCATAGGAAACTATTCTTACAGTCAACTTATCATACCACACTATTGCAACAAACTATAGAAAAATTATAACAATGAATTTATCTCATAACTATTGTTGCAGTAATCAGAAAGTAATCTAAATTGCAATTCCACACCACACTAAGGTGAAAATATTAAAAGGAACAACAACTAACTAATCTCGGCACCTCCAAGAGAAAGTGGGCCATGTCCTTCTAACATAGATGCCACTACCAACTCTCATAACACAATCACTAGGAAAATGTCATTTCTTTCATTAACAATGGATTTCAATTACAAAGTTCTTTTCACCAACAGTTCTCTCCAAATTAATCCTAACCTTGTATATGATTGCATCCTTCCATATATACTGAAACAAATCAATTTGGGTTTATTAATTCAGGAATCCATGAACATGTTAGATCTTTAGGATGTCGAATATAGAGTATAGAAAATAGAAATAGTTACACAGATGTTACATTAAAGAAAATATTGTTTCATAATAAATTATTTCTTTTACTAAAATTGGTCCCCTTCTTGAACGACTCTCAGTTGGCCATGTGGGAGAATAACCTGTGTGGTTTTAGCCATTTTTCAAATGGAACCTTGCAAATACGCAATTGATTCCAAGTACTTCGGGGTCCATGTGTATCAGCAATATGATGGGCCTAGATTTCCTGAAGACTTAAATTACTTACTCTTCATAAATTCATCACAAGTTAGTATTACAAATAATGAAATCCAAATCCACGAGCCTTCCTAAGCATTAATGTGACAAAATAATAATAAATCATACCTGTTCGAATCCATGCTTGTTCCCTAGGAAGATAATGACTTGGTTATAACTAAGAGGTGAAATCAAGGAAAAAGGGATAAATAAGATTAGGAAAAAAGGGGCATTTGTAGAACCCAACATATCACCCTAGCTATCCTATTACATGTCCTGATGCAACAACCTCCATCTAGTTTGAATCTGATTCTGACTCCAAACCCCTCCTCTGGAAATTGGTGAAGTCGAAGGAATATTCAGGCCACTCTCCTGTGTGTAGAAACCCATCTCTTGCAATTAACTTGGTCCAACAATCCCTCTATTATTTCTTTGTTAACTTATTTATTTTGTTATACTCCCTCTCTAGAAACCAAATGAGTGGAAATATGAACTTCTACCCTAACCATCTTGGTCCGCATGTTTCCATGATTTAACATATCCTGGAACCTGAGACAAGGCATACTTAAAAATTTCAAAACAATATGGATCCTTTTCCCTTAAGGATATAGTAGAACCTTCCCACCGATAATTGCTTCCTTTCAAGGCATAAGTCTCCTGCTGAGAGATCTTGTTGACACAAGTAGAAATAACCTCTTGCTAAAATACCATTAACTAACTAACCGTTTTAGGAAGTGAAAGATGCGTTTTGTGTCTGGAAATCACGGGCATGGGTGACTAAGGTTCACTTTGATTCCAAAGAGTGGAATTATCCTCATTCTTGTGAAGAGTCTGAGAAGCATTCCACAAATGCATATAATTAGTAACAAAAGAAGTGAATGCCCTCAAATTAATTTCCCTTATGTGAGGAACAAGATTAGACTGGGAGTCTATAAGACATGCCATTTCATTTAAGTATAGTTCACATAATAGACTCATCTTGGGAAAATCACTCTAAGTAAAGGTATCTAAAAATTGAGAATTTATCATGATATAATAAGGCTTACCTTCTTTCAAATCTCATATTTTGAATAGATTCATCTAATCAAAGAGAAATAAAGAATAAGAATGTGATGGATCTCTGGAGCTCATCAATTCTTGAATTAAGGTGTACATTTGTTCCTTTTCCTTATGTATATACTTGAAGTTCCTTAATTCTTTCATCTCTTCATGTGACTTCTCCTAGTGAATTTTTGGAAAAAGAGCTCATCAACCCACCTTTCCCTATGTTATTTAATAGACTTCATATGCACATGAAGGGGATTCATTCCTTCCTCGCACTGGAATGTTGAGCACCCTATATGCAAGTTAATTAAATCCAACATACATAGTGTTCAATATAAATTGTCAACCAAGGGAAGTATTTAATTTCAAAGATAATGTGCACTCTATATGCTTCAACACTAAGTAGTTGATACTGTAAATGAATTATCCTACTTTCCTGTTCATCCCAACTCATCCCAAGATCAACTTAATCTAATTTACCTTCTCAAGAATGCAGAATCACAAATACCTTCTTAGAATCCTTCATCTAGAAATGAGAGGTTCAGAAAATAAACATCTAGATTTACTTTTGCAGAAAGTTAAATCCTAAATTACCAGGCCATCTTAAGATCCATTATAACTATCTCAATCCAACCTGATCTATAATTCAAAAATGCAAAAATTGAGCTTCAACAATTGTAACTACAAATGGACTTAATTAACAAGACTCAAGAAAGACATCAATGGAAAGAAACTAAGGATGAGATCGACTATTACAGCTAGAACACATTCTGCATAAGGAAAATTAGTGTGCATATTCGACTGTCACACCACTCTGCCATAGCTCACGGGGAATGCAATTACTGATTGATTGAAGGAACACATAATAAATCATTAATGTTAACGCTATTAGAAAAGAATAAATCTATTGTAACATCCACACCACACAACAGAGGAAATAAATACCTAATTAACTCAGCAATCTCTGTAGGAAGGAGGGCCCAGTATTCGAAGAGAGACGCCAAAAATTAACACATGTTAAATGCCAAGATCAGAAGAATCCTACTCCTTGTATTAAATAATAAAACTGAAGCTACAGTCTCTGTCACAACTTATACAATAAAATCAATTAATTTTCTAACCCCTTGCTGGAAATAGTTCTGAATATTTATACATTCACAATCATAACTTCTACCCACTGATAACGAGCATCCATGAAGATCATTGATCTTCAGGCTGCCCCAATTATTGTACGCTATTATAGTTGTGGCAAGATAGAAGCAGAAAATATAGGACGGTTGTTACTCGAGCCAGCAATGACAATCATGATCAATCTAGAAGATGTTGTGTCGGTTGCAGGTACCCTTGAGCAGCGGCGGACTATTGCATCTGAATCTGTTGCAGCCACCTTTGTACAGCTTGCATGGAATAGTAACCTTTGACTACGTCCTTTATGCAAAGATAGAATAGGTGGCGATCATCTCAATAATGAATGTTCATCTCTCTCTTGACTCATTCAGCCTGCTACACATGTATCCTTTACATCTCAAATTGTCTTTATAAAATCACCATATGTTAGCATAATTCAAGATATAGAGCCTTGATTACAACAATCATAAGTATTAATAAGATAAGAAAATAATTAACCATACTTGTATGAATTGAGGGATCAAGTGAAGGAAAACATCTGTTTGGTGTATATAATGGAGTAATATAAGGCAAAAATGGATAGGTAAATGTGGTCAAAAAGGGGTCATTTCTGGGCCCAACATCTCCCCCCAACTGTCTTGTTTCATGTCCCTATGCAGCAACCCCCATTAGTGTGAATCTGAATCTAGCATTGTACTTTGCTCATGGAGAGAGGAAAAGTTATATGGGAGTTCAGGTGTTCCCTATTTTTCCAAAAATCCATTATAGGCAACCCAATATCTCCAACACTTCTTCTCTTATGCCTTTTTCAATGAGAATTCTTCCCTGTATGGTTTTGCTAGCCACCAGATGAGAGGGAATTTGAATTTGATTCCCATCTAATTAACTCCACATTCCTTCATGCATCCAACATATCCCTCAACCCCGGAAAGTGCATGTTTAAAATTCCTGTAACAATAGGGATCTCTATTTCTCAAGGTTGAAGAGGCAGCCTGCCCTCTATGCTGGCTACCTTCCAAATCCAATTGTTGATGCTTGGAAATTTGGCTGACACATGTAGAGATAACCTTTTCTTGAAGTTCCATCATCTGCTGAGTTTGGATGGGACATGAGAATCTACACCGCTGATGAGAAAGGAGAAGACAAGGGGTTTGAGGTTCACTTCGAACCCAAAGGTTAGAGTGGGACTCATTATGAGAAAAAGTTTGGAAGGATCTTTCCCACTGAACATGATTGCTAACAAAGGAGGAAAAATCCCCCAGCTTAACATCACCTAAGAAAGGGGTAGGATTCGAATGGTGGTCCAAGTGACAAGCCAACTCATGTAAATTAATCTCACAAAGTAAGTTATGTTCATCAAAAACACTTTCCAGAAATGTTTCCAGGAATTTAGCTGAGGTTGTTATTTCATAAGGTCTCCCTTCTTTTACAACCTTTAGTTTAAAACAAATGAACTATTCAAATAAAAACATAGGGTAAGAGGAAGATGGTGCTCTGGTACCTATCGGTTCCTAGGAGAGAGTGTACAGCTGGTCTTTTTCCACCTACATGGATTTGAACTTTTTGAGCTCCTTGAGCTCTTTCTGTATCTCTTCCCAGCGAAATTTATAGAACATTGGTTCTTCTTCCCATGTTTCCTTCAATTCCTCGATGGTCTTCGTATGTTCAGCAAGGGGAACCATTCCTTCTTGGTACCTCTCCACCTAACTTTTCCACTTCCTCACTTCTATTCTTAGGAGTGAGAGCTCTTGGGTTAGCCTATGGATCCCTTCATCTTCAACATGATCTTCATTATCAGAATCCAGATTGACAAAATTTTGTGAAAGTTGAATCCATACCTGGCCACCTGATGCTTTAGCTTAAACATTCTACACTGCCTATATGGATATTCCTGCAATAACTTCTGGGGATGTTGGTTCTTGTGTAACAGCATCCCCTCTTTGAATTTTTTTCTACAGTAACTTCAACCATAGGTTTCTCTGAAACAACTTCTAGGGGTGCTGGTTCTTGTGTAACAACATCCTCTCCTTGGAGTTATCCTAAAGTATCCTCAATAGCCAATTGTGAAGGTATTGGTTCTTATGTGGAAACCTCTTCCTAAAGTTTAATCTCCCCATCTACCTGATTGTCAGCTACAACTTTGACAGGGAGATGCAAGGCTACTGGTTCATGTGTATTAGAGCCCTGCCCTTCTATTTCTTCATGTTTTTGTGGTTGTTATTGAGTTAATTCCATGTCCTCTGCAATATGGAGCTGTTCTTTGAGAATTTAAGTGTCCCCTGAGGACTATGATTGCATTTGTTCATCCTCTCCTAGATCCAAATCATGGATTATGTCCACCTTGGGATTGATTTCTTCGTGTTGCATGAGAATCTCAGCAGAAATTTCTAGGGATGTTGGTTCTTGTGTGACAACATCTTGGTCAACTTCATCATTATCCTACTGCTGAGGTTCCATCTCTATTAATTATGTGCCTCGAGACGGTTCAGGAGTCACATCATAGACTTCTTCATTAAAATCAGGAATGTTTTTAGTCTCTAATTCATCTGCCCCAATTTGGGTGGCAACTTCAACAAGAATGTTCAAGGGTTGTGGTTCTTGTGTATCAGCACCCTATTTATCTACTGCTTCCAATTTTTGAGGTAGCTCTTGGGGCTTCACTATCCTTCCAATCGGATTGTCCCGAGAGCACTTCTGTTTCTTCTACTGGTTGTGACTATACTTGCTCATTTTCTCCCTTTTCTGTACCAGTGATCATTTCTATTTCTTCTGCATCCCTCACTTCAACCTTAGGTGCTTCTTGTCCTTGTTCTTCCACAACTGCTGGTATGGGTTGTTGTGTCACAAAGGCATGAACTATGAATTTGTATCCTGACTGGTTAAATATTTCTCCACACACATGGTAGACCACTCTCTCTTCTTCCTCACCATCCTCAGCAGGAGGTGATCCTTCTAATCATTCTGTAGCTTCAACCAATGTGTGCAACTTCCTTTCTACCTATTTCTTGCATACTTCCTTCCAATTTTCTAGTTCTTTTCGAAGTGTCTATCCTTCTTATTTCAGTAGACCATTTTGGTGCAAAATTCCCTCAATTTGAGGTTCCTTTGTAGCTAACTCCTGTGGGGCATCATTTTCTTTAGGTCTAAGAATGGGGAATTCAATCTGTGCTTCTAGAATTTACCATATTTCCCGTGTTGCTTCAGCTATAGTAACCAACCTGGTTCTTTTTCTTCTTATCGGTAGTGATGCCAACACCTCCTCTTTTGACCTCCTTCTCTTCTTTTGTGGTGCAGGAATATCCATATTTGGAGATGATGTGGAAGGGATGTCTTCTATCTCAGCATCCTCCTTTTCTTCTTCAATCATATTTCCCCCAATTCAAGGGAAGATTCAATGGTCAATACCTCTAGATTCTCTTCTATTATCGTGGCTCTAACATCCTCGGCTTCAGCTATTACACCATCCAATGTTTCTCCAGCTTCAACCTCTGCTGTCAGAGCTTCCACATTATTTAATATTTCCACATGGTTTTCTCTTGTATTTTCCTCCAATTCCTCTGCTTGTTCATCTGACTGATCATCCGATGCAGTCTCATCCCCCCAAAAAACTAATTTGGGGGGACTCCGGTACTCTTGTTGCTCCTCATCTTACCCCAACTGTACATTGCATGCTCCTCTTGGATTTGAACATCCCCCAAAAGTACAGGTACTTCTACTTCTTCCTCTATTGGAATGCCAGGAAAAAGGGCGTGTTCCTGATTTATTTGAATTTGACTTGTGAATTGCTCCCAAGTTTGGTTCCTTTGAGCTAAGGCCCTTAAGATTATTAATTTGATTAGGCCATGGTGGGTAAGGGAGGATTTTGGATGCTTGGTTGTTCTAACAAACCCCGCCATATGGTGTAGGTCTTTAAATAGATAAAATGGAATATTCAATAAGGCCCTATGGTGTAGATGATACAATAGAGGAAGTTCAAAATAATAAACAATCCGATACCTACCTTCATAGGTGATATACTTTTTGAGGAATAATTATACTTGATCCCATGGCCGAGGTAGTTATTGTAATTCTATCCCTCGCCTTGACTGACCAATTTGTTCCCCTCTATCAAAAAATCCTATATTGCAGTAGCATTGGGGGTTCTTTGACCAAACCAAGCTCTTCCCACTTGAGGAAGGACGGTGACTCTAGCCATTATTGCTTTAGAGACTTCTATATGTAATCCCCTAACCTCTGAGTGGGTTTATGTAAGATTTTTAAGTCAAATTGTAGAGTTGTCTTTCGATGGAACCCATTCAGGCATTGGAATAATTCAGTCCAGCCTGCAGCTTCAAAAATAGTGAAAAATTCATCATTTCTTCTCAGTTCTCGCATATTTGGAAGTTCGTGTCGACCTGGGATACCCATGTTTGTTTGAATTTTGAAATGTTTATCAACCCAACAGATTGCAGGTCCTGACAATGGAGGTTAAAGCATAGAGTATGCGTGAACAGCTGAGAGTGGAGTTGGGTAAATTCGGAAAGTTAAGAGCATGTAAATGTTGGAAAATTTATCCCAAATTAGGAAAGGTGGCGGTTTTCAGATAAGCTTAAATGGCCATTAAGTCATACAAGTGGATAGTTAACCATATGCGAGTGTAATAATGGTGCAAGAAGGAAGCCATGATTAATTCTATCAAATCTAGTTAACCCTTAATCAAGTAGATAATAAGAACCATACCTTCGTAAATATGCTATGAACCGTGACCCTTGAGGATAATAAAGCATGTGAAGTGCAGCCATTTAAATTTTAACATTATTGTAGGCACATTGTCATGATCTTTTCTCTCGGTGGACCAAAACCATCTTGTCAATCCTGCCGGAAACATAATGAATGTTGTGAAGTAAGTTGGAATTGTTGGCAGCAGCAATTCTGGCCAGATATGGAGGAGTCGCGAACCAAAATTGTAAATAGGTCTTCCAATATTGGGGGATTCGTAACCGCAAGCCACAGAAAAATCAACCAGTTGGGCGGAGTCGCAGTCATGAATCATAGAAAAATCAACCAGTTTTTGTGGAGTCGTAGCCGCCGAAAAAGGTAAAAATGGGCAAAATTGAAATAGAGTCCCAACTGCCGGAAAAGGTAAAATTGGGAAAAATTGAAATGGAGTCATAGCTGCTAGAAAAGGTAAAAACGGGCGAAATTGAAATGAAGTCGCAGCTATCGAAAAAGGTTAAAATGGGAAAAATTTAAATGGAGTCACAGCTTTACGAGATGGAAAAAGGCATTAGATTACAGTGTTGTAGCTACATATAAATGGAAAAATAGGAAAGGTTTTACATTGTTGCAGTTGCACGGAATAGGAAAAAGGGCATTATTTTACGATGTTATAGTTACACAGAACGGGAAAAAGGGCATTATTTTACGGTGTTACAGCTGCGCAGAATAGGAAAAAGGGTGTTGTTTTATGGTGTTCTAGCTGTAGGTAGACAAAAAAATAGACAAATATTTAAAGTGTTGCAGCTGCACGGAATGGGAAAAAAAGGGTTTTTACGGTGTTGCAGCTACAGGTAAACAAAAAAATAGACAATTTTTATAGGAATCGCAGCTGTGACTGACTGTTCATTGTTTATTTTAAGCACTTTTTTACTAAAGCACGAAGTTACAAAAGGAATCTCCTAGTTGTTAGGCCCGATCATGACCACTTCTCCTCAGGTACATCCCTGCACATATTCTTTAAAAAAAACGGATCAAACGCAAAGGAAAAATAAAAATATCAATTTATTTATGTACAAAAATTTATGTAGGAATCATAGCGATTGTCTAAATATTGACAGGGGTAGAGAAATATTCCTGGCCTCATTCTAACTGGTATTCTAGATCAGCTGCAATCTATGAAGTGAAGGCGTCCTTCGAAATGGGCTTATGGTACAGCCGCAGTTTGTGACCATTAGCAAATAATGGTGCATGATTCTCATCAATGGTAACCAGGTGGACTGTACCATTATCACATACTCTATCTACCAGGTATGGGCCCAACCATCTTGTGCGTAACTTACCCTTGAAGTCCCTCTTGAATCTTGAATAATATAATAATGCCCAATCTCATTCACAGAATACTTTCTTTTTGATGAATCGATCGTGCCAATTGGGTCTATGTTGCTGAATTAATACTATCTGATCCACAACAGCTAAACGTTTCTCATCAAGTTCATTCAATTGATTCAATCTGCTCCTCTGGGCTTCAGTCACATCTAAGTTTACCTCCATGGCTATCTTCAAGGTATTGATTTCAAATTAAATGGGGAAGACAACACTTTTTCCATAAACCAAGTCATAAGGAGAGAATCCTGTAGTATTCCTCCAAGTAATACGATATTCCCACAGTGCTTCTAGAAGTCTATCATCCCAGTCTCTACGATGGCTCTTGACTATTTTGGTAAGGATGGCTTCAATAACTTTATTAATGATTTCCACCTGGCCATTGGCCTGGGGATGGTATGTGAAGCTATCTGGTGCTGAATTTGGTACTTTCGTAGAACAGATTCAAATTGATGCGACAAAAACTAAGGTCCTCCATATGTAACCACTTCCTTGGGTACTCCAAAATGGGTAAAGATTTCATCATACAGGAAATCGATTACAGCTTGGTCATTGGCTTTCACCAAAGCCACAACTTCTACCCGTTTTGTCATGTAGCCGTTACAAACCAAGATGTAGGCTTTCTTCCTAGAATGAGGGTTGCTAGGGCCAACAAAATATAAGGCCCGTCTTTCAAAAGTTTCAACCACCAACTGTGGTTGAAGAGGCATTTGATCCAATCTATTAGGTTGGCCCATCTTCTGGCAGCTGTCACAAGACTGGAGATATTTTTTTGCATCCCTGAAAAGTGTCGGCCAATAGTATCCCATTCTCAGCACCTTATGACCTGTCCTCCTATCTACAAAATGTCCCCCACAAGGCTTGTCATGGAAAGACTTCAGAATATGGAATATTTCATATTCTCTTACACATCTTCTGATCTCAAGAGCAGGGCCTGTGTAGAAGAGATGACCACCTATCCAACAATAAATGGGACATTGTTGAATGATTTTCCTCTTTTCTCTTTTTGACAAATGTGCTAGAAGCTTCCCTGCAGCGAAGCAGTTAGAGACATCTACATACCAAGGGGAATAAGATGAAACTGCAAATAAGTTTTCATCTGGAAAAGAGTCTCAACATGCAGATTATCATCACTGTTAGGAAAACGAGATAAGAAATCAGAGACAACATTTTCTTTTCCAAGTCTGTCTATATAAGCGATATCAAATTCCTGTAATAATAACAACCATCTAGTTACCTGAGCATTTGTAATAGGTTTATTCATTAGATACTTGATGGCTGAGTGGTCGGTGTGCACAAAGGTGGGATATCCAGTGATGTAGTGTCTAAATTTGTTAATGGATTAAACAATGGCTAAAAACTCCTTCTCGGTAACAATATAATTAAGTTTAGCAGGGACTATTTTTTTGCTAATGTAAATACACTACATAAGGTTCTTAACCATCCTGCTATCATGAAACTGCTCCAATGGCAGTATTAGAGACATCTGAAGAAATATGAAAAGGCAGGGCCCAATTGGGCCCCCTTAGGATGGGAGCTGTAGAAAAATTCTCCTTAATTTTAACAAATGTTGTCTAGCATGCCTCATTCCAAATAAATTTCACATCCTTTATTAATAAATAAAACAAAGGAGAGGCAAGTTTGGAAAAGTTTTCTATAAATCTTCTGTAATAACCAGCATGCCCTAAGAAACTACGCACTTCTTTCTGAGTTCCAGGAGTGGGTGTATTTTTATTTATGCTGATTTTAGAGGGATCTACCTAGATTCCATTAGCAAAGACAAAATGCCCCAACACTACCCCTTCACTCATCATCATATGGCACTTTTCAGTGCTCAAAGATAGTTGGGTCTACTCACAGCGTGTTAAAGCCTTTTCAAAAATTTTCAATGCTTCTTCAAAGTCCTTTCCATAAGGAGTAAAATAATCCATGAAAATTTCCATACTATCATTAACCAATTCTGAAAAGATGCCAATCACAGCTCTTTGAAATGTGGATGGTGCATTGCATACGCCGAAGGGAAGCACCCTGTATGCAAAAGTTCCCCAGGGACAGGTAAAGGTAGTTTTATCCTAGTATTTTGGAGAAATATGGATTTGATTGTACCCTCTAAACCCATCCAGGAAGGAGAAAAACTTCTTCCCAGACAAGGTGTCAAGTACTTGATCAATGAAAGGCAGGGGAAAGTGATATTTTTGTGTTTCCTTGTTAAACTCTCTATAGTCCACACAGACTCTCCATTTACCATTCTTCTTGGGTACTACCACGAGTGGAGACACCCACTCACTGTCTAAGATGGGATATATAAATCTTGCTTCCAAGAGTTTTTGAATTTCTTCCTTCATTATGTCCCTAAGATTCGGGTCCATTCTTCGTTGAGGCTGGCACATAGGTCAGGAGTCACTTTTGATATAAATGTGGTGGGTGCACAAATTAGAAGGGATTCCCTTCATGTTTGTGTACTCCTAGGGAAATTCCCCATTATGTTTTTTTAAGAGAGTGATTAGGCGCTCCTGTTAATCCAGAGAAAGACTAGGATTGATATTCATGGTTTTTCCAGACTCTATCTCGACAGGAACACTTTTTAAATTTTTCAACTCTAGAACTATGTGAGTATCACTGACTAATGTCTCCTCTGTGAGATTTTATTGTTCTTCTTCACCTAGAGTAGCATTCAAGATCTGATAAATTTGCTTATTGACAGAAGTGGGTTCACTGATGAAATTATTAATAGCATTGTCTTCAGTTTCATATTTAAAAGTCAAGGCCTTCCCTATCGTTAATAATGGTTGAACTCCCTCCTCTTCCTCTAGCTCCATCCATAATGGAGTTTCATATTCTAGACTTGGACAAGATGGAGGATAAAGAGTGAGGTTCTTTATCTCGGTTCCATCTGATATGGTCATAGACCTAGACCGACAACTGATGCAAGCATCAGCTATAGCTAACCAGGGCCTTCCCAAGATCAGTGGGTGTCCTCCTAGCTACAACTTGGGTTGTAAAACCAAGAAGTCGGAAAGATATTTCCATGAATCAACTGAGATAATGAGGTCATCCAAGATTCCTTCGGGTTCAATAGTGGATCTATCTACAAGTTCTAAAATGGTAGGAGTTGTCTTGAGATTAGTGAGCCTGAGTTTCCTTACAGTTTCCATGGTCATGACATTAATTGTTGCACCTAAATCTACCAGTATGTTGGGTATCTGCATGCTCCCAATATGGACAGTGACAGTGGGATTCCTAGGATCGTCGTATTTGTCCAAGAGGGTTTTTCCCATTATTAATTTAGATAATTTCAGTATGACATGAACAGTGGGAGGATCCCTGGGTTTTCTTCCTGGTTTCCTTGTACACAGATCCCGAATGGTTCTGTCATAGATGGGCACATCGTGAAGGGTTTGAAGGAGTGGAATTTTGACATATAGGTTTTTATAACTCTCCTAAGAGGTTAAATTGATGTTGTCCCACTTCCTTCGATACTATTAATCTTTCAGGGTATGGTGGTTCCCTAACCAATTGTGTAGGTTGTGTGTCGATAGATTTTTCTTCTTATGTTTCAGCTGGTATCTTGGTAGGATTTTCAGTGTCCTCAATAATGGGGATCTTTGTATTGGATAAGTATTGTTGGTTCATCCTTTCTTTGGGCACAGAGGACGGAACATCCTCAATGACCAAAGTCTCCACTACTCTCCCTGATCATAAGCGGATGTCGTTACAGGGAACTGTAGGAATGGAGTAAGTGGGCATGTTGGCAGTCTCAAATTGATGGATTGCTTCATTTTTTGGTTTGGGGTTAGGTTGAGCAGGCAGCTACGGTCCTATAGGCACATTGGGGATAGCATTATTCTGGAGTTGCAGCTATGACTACTGATACTACTGATAAGGCTAAGGATATTCTTGAGGAGGGTACGGTTGATGAGGAAAATTTTGATGTGAAAACTATTGAGGAGGTTGGTTATGGGGAAACTGGTTCCCTAGATGGAAGTTCCTCCATCCAAGAGACCAAGAATTCTATTGGTTTGGTGGCTATGTCCAAGAGTTCTAGGAGTTAAAATTTTCCATCGGAGGTTGAGAGGGATACCATTGATGGTTGGAATAAGATGAAGGGAATTGTGTATTCATGTGTTGCATATTATTCCAATTATTCATGTTCTTTGAAAATGGAAATGAGTCTGGAGTCGTGCCTTTATTTCAAGGCTACCAGGGCTTTTTCTATGCAATAAAGTAGGTTGGTTCCACATATGGAGTTGATTCCTGTAGAACTGCCTTCACTTGAGGTAGTGAATGGCATTCTTTTGTGTCATGGTTCTACTCACAAAGCTAACACACTTCTACTTTTTCGAGTGGGAACTCCTTTAGAGGTTGGTTCTTCCTACATTTAGGGTAGAATATACCAAGTGTGAGATCTTCTACTGCTTATTTTTGCTTTTCCCTCAGGACATCTATTTCCGAGGACATGGAGCTCATCATTTCTTTCTTGAAATTTTCAAGGATATTTTCTATTTCTTCTCGGGTGGCTCCTCCATTAGGTGACTTCTTTGTCCTATTGAATACATATCGTTCTAATTTATCCCATTTCTCCCATTTGTTGTTCCTTGAAGATCCCCTAGAATAACTTTTGCATAGTTCAACAATATTTTTAAAGGACTCCTTTGAGATATCCCTCTTTCCTAACAGGTTCAACATGTCTAGGAAGTCATCCTTAATCCCACGAAGTAGGATTATTTTGAGCACATCTAACCCCATATTAGTCTGTCAAGCTCTCTACACATTGCATAAGAGCCTTTCAACGAAATATTCCAGGATTTCATTGTCCCTTTGTACCATTTTAAACCATTCTTCTCTCTTATCTTTGGTATTGCAATACTCATGATATTTCTCTAGGAACACCTGTTTCATCCTATCCTAGGTGGTGACAGTTCCCCCACCCAGGCTCATGAACCAATGTAACGCATTGTCCTTCAAAGTAGCAAGAAAAAGTTTCATCTTCTGTGAAATTGTGGTGTAGTCATAGCTACGATAGAGGATGTCAAATTCAAAAATAAATTCATCTGGATCCTCTACTACTTTTCAAAAAAAACGAGGCAGCACCGATGGTGATATATTTTTCATGGGGGCTATCCCCTCTGGCTGTTGAATTGGGAACTGGAGTGTAGAAATCGTCCCTTCAAGTGGGGAGTTACCCTCGTGATGTTGATTTTGACCCATTTCTTCTTCGTGATCTTCTAGATTGCGTCTATTGTTCATGTCTTCTTTTGCTTTATCCTCTTCGTGCTTCCAATGATCGTTAAATTTTTTATGCAATTGTGTCCACTCCTCTTCTGTCACAACCTTCCCGTTAATGTGATATATCAAGTATTGGTCAGTTGATCCTGTGGTACTGACTCTGTCTTCCTCTACAGGGATACCCGAGGCTGTTGTAGCTTCTCCTTTGTTCTCCACTGTGGAAACGGATGCTTCCACTCCAGGGGTAACTGGGATTCTTCTGACAAGTGATTCCTGATGGCGAGCCCAACTAGAAGAATTGGTCCTATCAACCAAAACATCAATGAATGTCCTTCTTCCCAATGTTGGATTTCGTCCATGGCCTCGATCACCTATAATGTTAGTATTCTGTGGGGTTCTGGGATTTATAGGAATGCCATGCAGTACACTTCTCGTATTCGTGCAACCCAAAACATGAAAACTTAAAAACCAAAGAAAAATAAATAGATATAGCTACTGGATACAATTACTATCATGTATAATAGTTATCTTTCCCCAGCAACGACACCAAAATGTTGGGCACCCTATATGCAAGTTAATTAAAGCCAACATACAGTGTGTTCAATATAAATTGTCAGCCTAGGGAAGTATTTTATTTCAAAGATAATGTTCAATGTATATGGTTAAACACTAAGTAGTTGATACTGTAAATGAATTATCCTACTTTCCTATTCATCCCAACTCATCCCAATATCAACTTAATCTAATTTACCTTCTTAAGAATGCAGAACCACAATTACCTTCTTACAATCCTTAATCTAGAAATGAGAGGTTCAGAAAATAAACATCTAGATTTACTTTTGCAGAAAGTTAAATCCTAAATTACCAGGCCATCTGAAGATCCATTATAACTATCTCAATCCAACTTGATCTATAATTCAGAAATGCAGAAATTGAGCTTCAACACTTGTAACTACAAATGGACTTAATTAACAAGACTCAAGAAAGACATCAATTGAAAGAAACTAAGGATGAGATCGGTTGTTCTAGCTAGCACACATTCTACATAAGGGAAATTAGTCTACACAGTAGAATGTCACACCAATATGCCACAGCTCACATGGAACGCAATTATTGATCGATTGAAGGCACACACAGCAAATCATTACTGTTGCAGCTGTTAGAAAAGAATAAATCTACTATAACATCCACACCACACAATAGAGGAAATAAATACCTAATTAACTCAGTAATCTCTGTAGGAAGGCAAGCCCAGCCTTTGAATAGAGACACCGAAAATTAACACACGTTAAATGTCGAGATCAGAAGAATCATGCTCCTTGTATTAAATAATAAAACTTAAGCTACAGTCTATATCACAGCTTATACAATAAAATCAATTAATTTCCCAACCCCTTGCTCGGAACAGTTCCCAATATTTATACATTCACAATTATAACTTCTACCCAATGATGTCGGGCAGCCATGAAGATCTCTGATCTTCAGGCTGCCCCAATTGTGATACGTTGTTACATCTATGGAAAGATAGAAGCATAAAATATAGGAATGTTGTTACTCAAGCCAGCAATGACAATCATGATCAATCTAGAAGATGCTCTGTCGATTGCAGCTACCCTTGAGTAGCGGCACACTGTTTCATCCAAATATATTGCAGCCAATCTTGTTGCAGCCACCTTTGTACAGCTTGTGTAGAAGAGTAACCTTTGACTGTGGCCTTTGTGTAGTGATGGAATAGGTTGCGATCATCTTAGTAATGAATGTTCATCTCTCTCTTGACTCTTTCAGCTTGCTACACCTGTATCCTTTACGTCTCGAATTGTCTTTATAAAATCACCATAATTTAGCATAATTCAAGTTATAAAGCCCTGATTACAACAATCATAAGTATTAATAAGATAAGACAATAATTAACCATACCTGTATGAATTGAGGGATAAAGTGAAGGAAAAAATCTATTTGGTGTATATAATGGAGTAAGATAAGGAAAAAAGGGATAGGTAAATGTGGTCAAAAGGGGTCATTTCTTGGCCCAACATGGAAAAGAATGATATTTCCACTTGTTCAATTCTATATTTAACATTGAAATCTCTCTCGACATATCCCGATTTCCTTCATTTATTGCATCTGCTTCATCATCAATATCCAGCTCTATGATTTCTACCTAAGCCTCCATATTTCTAAGAAAAGGTGAGTTACAAGTTTCAACAAGTTTTTGAGCAAGTGTCTCAACATGTGTTTCAGTCAGTGTTTCAGCAGGTGTTTCAACATCCTCAATAATGGGGATTATTGTACTAATTGGGTTCTTAAATTGTACACTTATTCCTTCTTTGGTCATAGGGGATGGAACATCCTCAATGAAAATAATCTCTACTACCCTTCAATATATTAAATTTAATATATGATATTGAATGGGAGTAATAGAGTAAGCTGGCATGTTTGATATTGCAAATTATTGCATTTCCTTATTGTTGGGGTTAGTGATAGGTTGAGCAAGTAGTTGAGGGCGAAGTGGTACATTGCTTAGTGCAGCATTGTTAGGGAGTTTTAGTTGTTGTTGTTGATACTATGGTTAGGGAGCTTTATTGTGAGGAAACTCATTTTCTTGATAAGGATTTCTCCAACCAAGAGACCAAGGACCTTTTTTATTAGAGTGTTGTGCCCATGGCATCCAAGGGGTATGCTTTTGCATTGTAGGATGAGTAGGTGGGTGCCACTATGCATTAGGATAAGAATAATGTGGAAGGAATTGATTATTCATGTTAATCCAAGAATAAAAATATTTATGGTATGAATTCATAGCTGGAGCATGAGGTTTCCAAGGCTTCTTTTACAAGATAAAATAAGCCTCTTCTATGTCCACGGTGAATTCTTGAAAGACTTCCTCGACTTTTGTTCGTGAAGGGAATATTTTTGTATCATGATCCAAGTCAAACAGGCCACATGCCTCCACCTTTTGAAGTGGGAGTTCCCTCAATGGGTGCTTCTTTCTACACTTAGGGAAAAACACACTAAGTTCCAGATCTTCTTCCTCTTTCCTCTACTTTTCCCTCATGACATCTAGCTGCGACGAAATAGAACTCATTGTATCAGTTTTAAATTTTTCAAGAAAATAACCTATCTCTTGTCGAGTAGCCCCTCAAATAGATGACTTTTGTGCTCATGTAAAGACATCTCGTTCACTTGTGCAGGTTTTGGAAGACCCTCTAGAATATATTTTACATAGATCCACAATATGACCAAAATATTCCTTAGAGATGTCCCCCTTTATTAGTAAATTGAGCATATCAAGGAAGTCTTCCCTGATCCCTCATAATAAAATGATTTTAAGAACATCTCGTCCAATATCAATATGGCCAGATCTCCACACATTATATAGGAGTATTTCTACAAATCCCTCCAAGCTTTCATAATCCTTCCGCATCATTTTAAACAACTCCTCTCTCTTGTCCTTTGTCCTACAATAATCTTGGTACTTTGCAAGAAAAACTCGTTTCATTTGATCCCATGTTGTGATAGTTTCACCACCGAAACTCATAAACCATTGTAAACCATTTCCTTTCAAAGTGGTAGGAAATAATTCCAACATTTTTTCTCTTAAGATATAGTCATAGATTCGACAGAGGATATCTAATTCAAAAAGGAATTCATTTGGATATTCAGTATACTTACCATGGAAATTTTATAGTACTAAAGGTGAGATATTTTTCATGGGGGCTTGTCTAGTTGTCTGTTGGATAGGGAAATGAAGCATAGCATTTGTTTCTTCATGCTAATTGTTGCCATTTTTATTGTCCCCCAGCCCTTCATGATTGTCACGATGAAGTTTGGTGTTCATGATTCCCTCTCTCTCTTTCTCTTCTTGTTTTTTATTATCCTAGAATTCCTTTCAAAACTTCAACTACTATTCTTTAATAAGCTTTTTCCTGCTCATTCGATAGACCCCTTATGGTCTTCCTTCTCCCATAGATCTTCCCCTATCATCTATAGATCGCTTCTCATGACTACTAGGTGGGGTTGAAGCAACTACTGGCCTCTCCACAATTGATACTGATGAGTCCTTCCTAGGAAGGGCATGGATTCTCCTTACAAAAAATTACCTTCGATATAAATATCAAGTAGAAGAAGCAACCCTAGCAATCGGCTTGTCAATAAATTTCTATATTCCTAGACCTTGGTTACAGCCACGACCTCTTCCACCTGCAAAGTTAGTGATTTTAGTTATTTTTCATTCGTTTCTTCTTGTATTCATGCAAGCTTAAATAATCATTCTTGATCATCACGTTAGGAACTCATTCGGTCTGTTGAAGTATGTGCAACTCTTCAATGCATCTTATCATCCCTGTAACACCAAAAATCAAGATAGCTAAAGAATTTGAACTAATCAACTACTATCTATGTATACCAATTACCTTCCCTGACAATGATGCCAAAATGTTGGTCACTCTATATGCTCATTAATTTCAGTAAACAAACAGAGTGCTCAATATAAATTATTAAACCAGGAAAGTTTGTTTATTTGAAACGTAACTAAGAAAAATATATGCATAAACACTCCAGTAGCTGAATATTGAAATAAAGATTATTCAACCTACCAATCGCTCAGTCAAATCAACTCCCTGTGAAAACCAATCTTAATTATCAATCTAAGAACTCAAATGATCACTAATTCCTAGAACATTAATCCTACAAGAATTGATTTAAGAATGAATTAACTATAATTGATTTTGCATGAATTTAAATCCTAAAATACTAAATTGAAAGAAATACAAACCATCACCAAAATATTTAGCTAGTGAAAATAATGATCTACCTAATTTAGAAAAATATAAGAAAGATGAATAACAATAATGCAGAGGATCTGGGCATAACTATAACAATGATACTAATTATCACACTTACATAGGATACTAATCTACACAGCCAACTCTTCACACGACATTACTACAGCAGATTACAAGAAAATTATAACAATGCATTTATCTCATAACTATTGTTGCAGCAATCATAAAGTAATCTAAATTGCAATTCCACACCACATGGAGATGGAAATATTAAAAGAAACAATAGATAACTAATGTTGGCACCTCTAGTAGAAGATGGGCCCTAGCCTTCTAACACAGATGTCTCTACCGAATCTCAAACCATAGTAATCAGGAAAATGTCGTTTTTGTCATTAAAAATGGATTTCAATTACACGGTTATTTTCACCTGCTAGCAGTTCTCTCCAAATTAAGCCTAAGATTCTATAACATTTCATCCTTTCATATATACAGAAACAAATTAGTTCTGGATCATTAATTCATGAATCCATGAAGATCAAAGATCTTTAGGCTTCCAAATATATAGTATATAAAATAGAAATAGTTACAAATATCATTACATTAAAGTAAATCTTGTTTCGTAATCAATTATTCCTTTTACTGAAACCGATCCCCTACTTGAACGAGTCTCAACTGGCCGTGTTGGAGAATAACCTGTTCTATTTCATCCATGATCCAAACCAAACCCTCGAGATGTGCAATTGCTTCCAAGTACTTTGGGGTCCTCATGTATTAGCAAGATGATGGTCATGGATTTCCCTAGGACTTTACTTACACTTCATAAATTCATCACATGTCATTATTACAAAGGATGAAATCCAAATTCACAAGCATTCCTAAGAATTAATGTAACAAAATAATAATAAATTATGCATATTCGAATACATGCTTATTCTCTAGGAAGATAATGAATTGGTTATAACTAATAGGAAGAATCAGGGGAAAAGGTCTAAATAAGACTGGGAAAAAAGGGGAATTTCTAGCACCCAACAACTTTTGTGACCTTCCTCTTGGTACATGTAGGAAACTATGCTAGACCTGTTGTCTCAAGATTTCTTTTTTTCAAGTAACATAGCTCGACTATGTTAGGTGCAATGTAACTATGGCTAGCTCCATAATAAATTAGAATAGCTATATGTACAATAAAAATCTTACATTCTACCTCAATCATTCAAGATAGATGATTAGCTTGTCTACTATCCACGAATGCATAGATTCCTAGAATACTTCTTCCATCATAACCAATGGTTGAGGATTCTTAAAGTTGAATGGTCCTTTCATTATATTCTCTACACTTTCTTACCAACTCTTACAGTCTTAATATTTCATTGCATCTCTTGTGTCAATTTGTCCTAGCTTCTCTTCTTCCAAACTCCTCTTCAAGGTTCTATGGTATTTTTTCTTCTTTGAAATCCATCTCTGATCATTGTAGTTGATATTTAATCTATGATATATATATTCTATAGTTTTTTCTTCAATGTTCTTACTGAGTCTTTGGTCTTCACTTCTTTTATTGGGGTTTCAAAATTGTATTTCAATAACCATAATGCATACTCATTCACTAACTGATATAATTGAGGATTCAATGTGTTCATAATCAAACATTATTAGTACATTACACTTGTCCTTTATAATACATACATTATTATTCCAAATTCTTAACACAAAGTTACAAATCTATAGAAGGCCAAAAAGTTGTAGAGTTGAAACCTACCTCTGGTATAACTCTGTGATGTCCCCAGCCATGAATCCAAGGCCAAGGATAGATGGAAACCCAAGGGGATGGATGATTCAAGGCCATGCATAGTGGAATAATGGTAACTCTGATTATGAAAACGTGCCAAAGATCCACTAAAATAAAGCATCCATCCTTTTAAAATGAAATGCATGAATACAAATGTCAATCATTTTGGAATACACATGCTATGCAAGGTAATTGCAGACATGAAATTCAACAAGATATGAGAAAGCCATTAACATGATTTCAAACTTGAAATTCAGATCTATTACAACCATTAAGCATTCATATAATCAAATATGAGGGCCACCATAAACAATATAATTAAATAGTCGATCTACAACATGCCACAATCAACCATATTCACAGTGATAAAAATCAAATCTACTGACTTCCACCCAAATCCATATTAACATAAGCCAAATCAGAGATACTAGGATTCCATATACAAACATATAGATGATAAATATACCATATCTCATGATTCCACCTATAGACATGTAAACGAAAACAAAATCCATGAACACACACACACACACACATCAAAGATTGCAGTAAATAAACATATAACAAAATACTCATATTAATGAAAATCAATTAGATTCAACTGGACCTTGTTCCACCCAACCATAGACATGTCATATTCATGCATCTTTCAACATTACATTCAACACCGAGGTGAGGCCATAGATCCACAAGAGACATAATATCAAACGAAAAAGTAATGGCGTGTTCATCTCAACACCGAGATCACTGCCACATAAAAAAAATTGTACCTTAGTCAAATGGAAACATTTTTCAACAAAATGACAAAGTATTCCTTACTGGAAATTAAGTTCTAGACACAATGGAGCAAGTCTAAACCTATAAATTCTCAAAAATATCTAAACCAGAATACAAATGGTTGCACCCTTCTCAACATTGTGAGAATACAACAATTACACCTTTCACCATGTCAACTTTCCCTTCCATGTAAACTACTTGGTGAGTTGTGACTCCCCTCACTACACAATCCCTCAGGATATCACCACCCTCACCCAAGATTTACGAGCTAGATTGGACAAAGACAATTAATGGGAAGAGTCGTGTTGTGTAAACATAGATTCTATCCCGATAACAGGGTCTTATAACCTCATTACAAGGTTTTCAATCTTCCTGGAATATAATGCATGTATTAATCGAGACCATGTATTTCCCAAAAAAGAGAGCATTCCCTTGCATTGGAGAGCATAGAGAGAGAAGAAGAAGAGTAAAAGAGATCCAATTTGAATCATTCTATATATTCAAAATACCAAGATATTGACTTAAATTCCAAGACAGGTAACTCAAATTCATTGGGGGTTACTTAATTCGTGAGAGAGGGGTTACAACTAGAAATTCTTTTTCCCAAAAATAGAAAAAGGTGAAGGGCATTGTATTGAATATAAAAAAGAAGAATATTGACTATCCATTGTTGATTTACTAGTTATTTTCCTTGAGTTGCTTGGCCATTAGTGTCCAGAGTAGTGACGATTAGAGTAGCTACTCAAACCTTGGTGGAGGAAAGAGGGAATTACTGAACGTTCAAAAATGAAATGATGTTGATCGTATGATTATTATTGAAGTTTCATTATGTTTATCATGTTATTATTATTATTATTATTATTATTATAAGATAATCATATGCATTGAAGGCTTCGGCCATTTAGTCTCATCAAAATAAACTCTCACTTTTTTTTTTGTGGCATAGGTGGTCCAGAGCTTGAGATATAATCCTATACAATCCTAATGCTTAACAAATGTTGCATAATAGTCTATGATAAAGACACGTGGGGATCATAAATTTTTGGAAAGTGACTTGGAAAAAATGGCTTCTCCTCATTAATATTTCTAACAATAATAAATAAATAAATAAAGAGTCAAAATCAACCTATTTAATCTTGGTCTCTTAAAATCTAAAAGTTTCCTTTGAGTGACAGTTGGCTTGCTTCATATTTCAAAGACTTTTTATCTTCCATCACTTCCTTAAAATCTATCTATTTAAGGTTCCTTTGAGTGACTGTTGGATTTCTTCATCTTCTGGAGACTTTTATCTTCCATCAATTCCTTAAAATATATTTATTTCTCTTTATTCCATGTAATGCAACTTCTCCTTTTAGGGAACTTTCATAAAATTTAAAATCCATACATTATCTAAACAATTTACCCTTTCGCCAAGTGTCTTTTACTTTTGTAATTAAAAGTTACCATGTGACTTCATCAAAAGGGGTGGTCGTCTTTAATCTTCACCCGAATTGGTGATAAACCAGCGTAGATCCAAATACTAGGCTCTATCAAGCACCGAGATGGATCAAATCTCTCGAGGTGTAAACCTTTTCTTAGATATCCATCGATTTGATTCAAACCAAAAAACACATCTTTTTTATTTAAGGTTCACATATAATGTTATTGTTATTAATATTTAATATTATTTATGGCCGACATATAATATTTTTTATTATTTTTTATTTTGTTAGGAACAAACATTGCATCATTTCTTCACACATGGTTTTAAAACCATATGCAAGGCCCTCCTACAATCATGGGTTGTTTAGGAGGCTTTGCACATGGTCTTAAAACCATTTGAAAGGTCATCCTAAACCATGTACAATGAAACCATGGGTTGTTTAGGAGGCCTTGCACATGGTTTAAAAACCATGTGCAAAGCCTCCAAAACCATGTACAATAAAACCATGTGTTGTTTAGAATTCCTTGCACATGGTTTTAAAACCATGTGCAAGGCCAACATTTTTTTGTGAATAATTCAATTTTGTGTTTTTTTCTTGACCCATGTATTTGTTTTACGGATAATTAAATTTTAAATTTTTTATTGTTTTGTTAGATAAGAAGATTACAACATCTCTCCCATATTAGATTGTTTTTGTGACCGACATTTATTTTGGCTTATTAAAAAATTTATTTTTATTAATAAAAATAACTTTACTAGAGTGATATTATTTTTTTATTTTGTGTTACAAAATCTCTCCAATAATATTCACTATCACTATTTTTTTCCCACATGTGACATCACGTTACAAGATCTCTCCCATAATATTCACTATCACTATTATTTTTTGGCGACATGTTACAAATGTTAATAACGTTACATCACGTTACAAGATCTCCCCGATACTGGGTTGTAGAGTGCCTCTTGGCGCAACTAGTTTCTTTTAGAGGGTTCATCGTGAGTGATTTTTTAGAAGTTTCGTCCGTTCCTCTAAGACAACATAACGACATGATTTTTTAAGACGTTGACTCATTCAATCACCAAAACATTTTTCCTCATTTTTCCTTCTCTAAGCATCTGCTTCTATCAAGCCTTCAAATAAGGGAATGTAAAACTTAACTTATACCTTGAAAGGAGTTGCACCTTTGAAATGGATACTTGTTAAATATGTTTTTTCCACTGTCAGCAATCGTTGAAGGATCTGAGAGAAACCATCCACCATCTCATTCCTTTGTGGTGCAAGGGTCTTCTCAAGAAACAAATTAATTGGATATCCTTCTCCATAATCTATGTTTTCTCCTCCCTCCATGTGAGATTTCCTGGGTCGGCGAAAGAATTAAATGATGGCAACAATATAAAATGGAAACACACACACATAAATATTTTGCAGAAAGCATAATAGTACAATAATGAATGGAATGAAAAAACAAAGAAAATTCCAAAGAAATACAAATTATCTTAGATGGTTGTAGCTTATCTTTGAAGATAGATCTGTTGGCTACTCTCATTTGCAAGAGATGATTAGAAAGAGACCACAAAGGGCCATTTTATCATAAGCATAAAGAGGGGAAAGCTATAACATCTAGAAACTTGACCCAGTAAGGAGATGAACAACCAAAAGGGTTTTTGGGACTCAAGGTGGTTAGTTGATATGTCAACTTCCCAGAGGCTCACCTTTTGCATACAATCTCTATTTAGGGAACTCGATAGCTCAATGGAAATATCTAATTGAGAATGGACAAAAAAACTTCATTGAGGGCCTCAAAATGACCTCGGATAACTATATAAAATTGACAAGAATATGGATAACTATTGTAACTCATTAGAATAAGTGGGTGGCCACCAGTATCCACTTGGATCACTTTCCAACACTCTAGCTCCAAGAAACCCTTTAGTTTCTTGACCCTCCATGCTTGCAACTCAAAGAATAATGATCCACAAAGAATAATAGTGATGCACATGATAGGTAGCATTTCTTCCAACATTTCTTATAACTCTTCCAAAAACTTCTCAATAATCCCTTCATCATACCAAGTATCATCCTCCCCTTCTCTATATGTCCTATCTCAATTTATGAACCTCTAGTATCACCTTTCATATCTTTAGTTTAAGAATTGTATTTAAAGAAACCATAACATGTTTTTCAAGCCTTTCTCTGTATGAAATCAATTTAAATGCAATATGACAACATATATAGGATCAATGCATATCCTATCTATCCAATTATTACATTGATATATTCAGCCACAAATATATTTCATATATAATATAATATATTATGTATGTACTTTTATAAATGTACATAATATCTCAATAACATTATTTATACTTTACAACACACACACACACACATATGTAACAATTCAACAATCCATTCAATTCAATTCAATTTTGAACGTTTGTTGCATATGTCAACAATCCTTGTAAACCATGCAATTATATATTTATAATATACACATGTTAATACAAATATTATATCTCAACCTACAAATAAATATTGCATTAGCCAAATATAATAATGTACTCATGCAAGGTGTGCATATGTGGCCAACACACACACTTCTTGCACGGGTACTATAAATAAACATCCAATGCCCATAACACACAGTCTTATATGTTGAAAATCAACTTGTGGAATAACAATTAAATAGTGCATCATTCATCTTTTGTTATCTTCATTCAAAATAATAAGAATTGAATTGTATAAACACATACATTAATGGATTAGGCATACAATCATGAAGTTTTGTAATAATAATCAATAACTATGTCTAATACCATTGGGGTCTCATATGTATCCTCAAGTACTTTGTATCTTGTTACCACTACTTCCATCGTGTCCTTTGTTATAATATTTTGTGGCATCCAATATACCAACCTAACCACAAATAGAACCCTAGGGTGGAAGCATTGATTTCATCAACTGACTTCCGTGGAAAGCAATCGACAGTCACCATCACACATCTATGGGAGAATTCCCAATACAACCCTCTCATAACTCCGATTTTCATAGGATAAACTATGGGAAATGCCTCCACCCCCCATGATATTATTAGGTTCAACACCCTTCATCAACCATAATGTACAATCATTCTTATAAAAGACCCATCACCAAACAACTGCCTCGGTAAAGCTATGGGTCCTATCAAAATTCACATCATCCACAAGTTAAAGCAATGTTTAAGAATCATAATGTAATTTCTAAGAAATTGATATCAAATCATTATTCCCAAGACATTTATGACAATCGAATGTACCTTTATTCTACATGAATTTGATTATCCCATAGTCTCTCCATATGAAGGCTAGCTCACTAACAACGTATATATTATGCAATAACACATCTAATTGTTACAAGTGATAATCTATATCATTAAAATGACATTTAAATAAGCCATGGGGGATTCACCTTGTTGAGCGATATCTTATCATGTTCATTCGTAAAGGGGGGTTTTTAATTGTGAAAAATAAGGTCAATATATTGTAGGCATTGGGGGGAGGGGAATAGGGTATGTAGGGTTTATAGGTATTGGTGGGGTATAAAAAGGGGTTTTTAGTAAAAATAAGGAATATATTATAATAATAGGGGTTTTTAATTGGAAATGTGTATTTGAAGGGGGGCTAAAAAAAAAATTTGCAAGGAATTATCAATATCTTTTGAGATTAGGGGTATTCTTTAATATCCCATGAACGAAGGCGCTATGACATGGTTTCACTAAGTGAAGACCCCATGAAATAAGAATATATATTCTTTTGCATCAAGTATTGTACTTATTCAGCATACATAGTATAAATTGAACTAATCTCCATGTACCACATTCCAAATTACATTGCATGCTCAAATGAAATAACATATTGATCACCATTAATAATATGAAAAATTATGGTAAAATCCCTGTACTATTCATACACAAGCAAATTCAAATGTTCACCTAACAATGGTTTTAATAAAATATACATGAAAAAAAATATATAATTTGTCAATCCATTTAAAATCCTCATCACTTATTAGTCCAGACAGGGGTAGGAGGAAAATAAACCTAAAAAGTTTATGCTTAGTTTGCAAAGAATAGAAAATAGAGGATGAGAGGAATTTGATTTTATGTTGTTCTATACATGAACAAGTAATACATAAAAACTAATTGGGCACAAATACATAAGAAATCAATTATGCACAAATATTTGCTTGTTGGGTTTGTGAACAAAACAAATTAGATGATGATTTCATATAAAAATTTTGGAATTGATTTTCATTATAAATTTAATTGGAGCTATAATATTGAGAAAGAGGTGAATGGAGGGTGGAAAGCTTATTATGAATTCAAAAGCATTATAAATCAAAACACATCTAGCTTTTGGATAGGAATAAACTCTTCTTTGAGACTCTCGTCACTCCTATTATCTTATATGGTTGTGAAGTTTGGGGCTACATCATCTCTAGATAATCATGAAGAAGGATAAAGAAAATCCAAAATCACTTTATAACATAATCTCAAAATAAAAAACAATACATCCTATCCTATCCTCCTCATAGAGGCGAGTCTCTCCTTGATTGGGAGCATTGGTATGACTAGGAACCTAATGTACAAGAGCAAGATAAACAACATGGGAGACAAAATGCTCCCAAGGTTGCTTCTTACTCTAGTCAAAACAACCTATGACTCAAGGAAGGTTGGCATAAATATGCCAACTCATTGCTAAATCATTGGGGAGTCGATAAGAAGTGACCCAGCATAATAGTGATACTATTTAAAGTGTTATTACATTTAAAAAATTAAGGAGAGTATGTGGTGCAATAAAGAGTTAAAGGATAAGAGGAATTAAGATATTATAAGGAGGTTATCAACACTAATCTAGAAGATAAAAGTATCTATATGGTTTAACTATCGTAAAGAAGAAAATCATCATTGTCGAAATAAGAACAAACTCTCACGGGGTTGATAGTGAAAGATAGCGCTAGAAAATTCCTAAAACGCCACAGAATGAAAGAATTTGTCATCTTTGTGGTACAAAGAAGGTTGAAAATGAAAACCACTTTCTCATATAATGTCCTACATGTAGGAATATATTAAACCCACTCACAACTTAGGATAAAATAATTAATCATTATTTGATTAATTATTCACCCACTAGCTTAATTAGTTGGCAACCACTTGCACCTTAAAGTCAATGCATGCCATCTATATCCTAGGAATGATTTATTTCTGATTCTGGGTTCATCTAGAATTAGTATACAGGACCTTATAGCAGATTCTGTTTTTTTCTGCTTTTTCCTGCTTTTCTATGGATAAGATAAAAGCTAGTCAACTAGGAAACTGGGAGCTTTTGTTTCCAACTCATCCTCCATTAATTTTTCTCCATTTTCTAGGATTATCATGTCATTTCCATCTCCTTGACAACTCACTCATGCTTTTTCCAACTCGTGAGGTCCTTGATAGATTTAGCAAGTGCTTTATCCACCTATGGGGGTTTGCTATATTTTGGTAAGTCAGACTTTTTGAGCTTTATGAGTTGTTTCCATACAATTCGACTTTCCTATGAGGGAATATATATTTATGTACACTATTATTCATAATTATTCAATGGAAGGATACACACCAATATTCATCTCTTCATTCATGTGATTCAGTCTCTTTTCTTCTCTCAATTTTTTCTGTGTATGCTTGTGAGAATTCTTAGTAGCAAGATCTATTTCTTGTGCTTATTCTTAGCATAATTGCACATAGCATTGATCTATTATTTCTACACGGTATCAGAGCTACAAGGTTGATCAAGTTCTACAAAGTTGAGGAGCGCTTCCAGTCTCCTATCCCTCTTTAAAGAAGAGCTTGTCTAGCTTACAAGATTTTCTCCTAGTTTGTTTTGCAGGTTGCAGAGAGTATCTCTTAGATCATATCAACAACTTAAATATGGATTCAAAAGTTCCACTACTATCTCCTTTCAACTATGCTGATTGGAAGCCAAAGATGAGTGCATACTTGAAGAGGCAATGTCTCTTTGATGTCTCCATTGGTGCATTGAGTGAACCTGAGTCTTATGAAGAGAAGATTGATTGGCTAAATAATTGTGATAGAGCTTATGGAATTATGTGTTTGGGAATGTATCCAAATATATATCATCTCATAGATTCTGCTGAATTTCCATTTGAGCTTTGGAAAATTTTGGACAAAGCTTTTGGTTTGCAGGAAATTGAAGATGAAGCATGGAGCAAACCGAGCATCTCCTCTTGTTCTCTTTCTAAAGATTTCTTGGCCTCTACATTCTCTGATGAAGTTGATCATGATGAAGAAGTTTCTCATACAGTTCATGTTGATGCTGCCCTCTTTCATTCAAATGCTTCCTCCTTCAATGAAGAAGCAAATATTGAAGAGTCGTCTTTTTCTGTGTCTCTCGAAGGTGATTTTTCTTCTTGTGATACTATTGATGAAAAAGAAGTAACATATGGATCTGCTACTGATATTGATGTTGATTATGATCCTATAACCCATTCATTGTTCTCTCAATCTCCTATCTTAGATTCTGAGATCTATGTGCCAGATTCTTTACACCTCTTGCATACCTCTCTCATTGATGGTGTGCAACCCAGTGACTTCCAGGATGTTTGCTTAGCCACATCAAGCCTTATTTGTGTCATACCACTTACCTTACTTGATCTCATGTGCTTCAGCATATCCTCCTTTGTTCTTGGCATCAATACTCAGAACCTCCTTGAAGATTGTGAACATCCCATTATTTCCTCCTTTCATACAGAGGATTCATTACCAGTGTATTCCCATGACTCTATTGATATGCTTATATGTGATCCTTTGGATTCTGATTCAAAAGCATATTTGCAAGTTGATACACATATAATACCACCATCCATACCATCTACCATACCTCTGAATAATCCAAAGACTATACAAATCCCAAGATCAATAGTTGATTCCTCGTTGGTCTCTTATGGAGTCATATTTATCTTACATGATTTGAAGTCTTTCTTAACTTTCAGTGGCTGGTTATCCATGACCTTAGTCATATATGGACTGATATTAAACATGTTTGTATTTGTTCTAAACACTTATGATTCAGATCTTATGCCCATCCATCATTCATATTTTTACACCTATCGGTTTTCCCCAGTTGTTCATAATTTTCCTAGTCTAGCCCTATATCCTCATGGAGTCACTAAAGCCTTTGTCTTTGTTGTTCCATATGCTAATGTTTATGATATATTAGATTTTTATCAGCCTCATATCAGATCTATACAGGTGCTACATCAGATTGGAAGATTGACATGTGATTCACATCACAATTTTGCAGCTATTCAGGGAATTGGGTGTGAAATAAATTGCCTTATTTTTTGTACTCTTTGGAAAGGAGTATGCACAGATCTCTTTTCCATTTCAGATTATGTTTGCAGATCAGAGTTTGACAGCAGAAAGAAGCATTCAAATAATACTCCTACTTCATCAGTTGATGAGATACAAGGAGTCTCTCCTCTTCCTTCTTACAGGTTCTACACTCCAGCACATGATCATGGAGTTCATGATTTCTTTAGCAAGTCTTTCATTCAGAAGCAGTTCAGTCAGCTAATTAAAGTGAAGATGAAAATATGTTGAAGACATATTTCAAATTTTGTGCCTTGTCCTATCTTGAGGGAGGATTTTCCCCATGTGGTTTTGCCTCTTTCCTCACTTTTCTTGACATAATAATTGTTAAAGGGTGACCATAGCCTTGTTGCTAGGCCCTATATGCATCCATATGCATCCATATTTTTTGTCATACCATCATAAAGTCAGACTTATAGGGGGGTGTAGGAATATATTAAAACCACTCACAACTTAGGATAAAATAATTAATCATTATTTGATTAATTATTCACCCACTAGCTTAATTAGTTGGAAACCACTTGCATCTTAAAGTCAATGCATGCCATCTATATCCTAGGAATGATTTATTTCTGATTCTAGGTTCATCTAGAATTAGTATACAGGACCTTATAGCAGATTCTGCTTTTTTCTGCTTTTTCCTGCTTTTCTATGGATAAGATAAAAGCTAGTCAATTAGGAAACTGGGAGCTTTTGTTTCCAACCCATCATCCATTAGTTTTTCTCCAGTTTCTAGGATTAGCATGTTAATTCCATCTCCTTGACAACTCACTCATGCTTTTTCCAACTCGTGAGGTCCTTGATAGATTGAGCAAGTGCTTTATCCACCTATGGGGGTTTGCTATATTTTGGTAAGTCAGCCTTTTTGAGCTTTATGAGTTGTTTCCATACAATTCGACTTTCCTATGAGGAATGTACTATTTATGTACACTATTATTCATAATTATTCAATGGAAGAATACACACCAATATTCATCTCTTCATTCATGTGATTCAGTCTCTTTTCTTCTCTCAATGTTTCCTGTGTATGCTTGTGAGAATTCTTAGTAGCAAGATCTATTTCTTGTGCTTCTTTTTAGCATCATTGCACATAGCATTGATCTATTATTTCTACACTACATACACCCACATTAGAGTGCAATTTCAAAATATTTGCTACAATAATGTTCTTCCTAACCTTTTAACCCATCATAACTATGAGGATTTATGAATGGCTCTTTTAAAGCTTTTCGAACAAAGGAAAAAGTTCTAAAGAAAACCAAGTGGCTCCTTATCTCTTTATGGTCCAATTCTTCTTCATCACCATCATCATCATTGAACTTAGTATTTATACAACACAACTAACTAAAGGTCAATATACCTCTACAAATCCCACTCTACTTCAACCAAATCCCACTTTGATTCAACCACGACATGTAACTTTTTTATAGTGAATTTTTCAATTCACTATAAGGAACGCTGTAAAGCAAGGATTTATGAATGGCTCTCTTGAATCTTTTCAAGCATAGAAAAAAAATTCCAAAAGAAAACCAAGTGACTCCTTATCTCTTCAAGGTTCAATTCATTATCATCATCATCAACCTTAGTATTTATACAAAATAATTAATTAAAGCTCAAGGTACCTCTACGAAACCCACTTCGATTCAACTGCGACATCTAATCTTTGATGATGTTTTTCAATTCATTATAAAAAAATGTGGCAAAGCAAGAATTTAAGAATGACTCTCTTAATTTTTTTTCAAACATAGACAAAAGTTTAAAAAAAAAATTACTCCTTACCTTTTAAAGATTCTATACATCATCATAAATAAATAATAACAATAACAATAATAATAATAATAAATTAATTCAATTATTGCACCGAGAGAATTCAGGTGCTCTCCAACTCAATATGGGGGATCCTGTCACGTTATGTTAGCCGACATAAATAAAAATATTAAAAAATAAAACATATAAATATAAATTACATATCTGCTTAAATACATAAATAAAAATTTAAACTAACATAGATCCATTTTAAACCCAAATCCGTCTAGGTGCTTGATAGATTTAAATTTAAAATAAATCTTATTAATATTTTCCGCTCACAAAATCGATACTATTTTTTTTTCATAGTTTGTGAGGTGGAGCTAGGCCTGGAAATTCAATTTTCTTATGCCTGTCAATAAATTTCTAATGACGGTTTCAAGTTTTCCGTGCCTATCATTTGATGGTTTAACCAATTTTGCTGGGTGTCAATTTATTTTTACTATTATATATAAATGCAAATAAATTAATTTTTTATATTATATATAAATATGAGTAAAATATTTATATAAAAATTTAAATTATAAAATTTTAAAGGAGAAAATTTTAGAGATTCTCCTTAGAAAAATTGGAAGCATTTATGTGTTCCTCGATTAACTCGAAATTAAGAGCAGTCCAGGAGCTGACCCAGCACAATAGCCAATGATTATTAGCTAAGTTTTAGTAATTAACATAGATATTAAAAATTTTGACGGGTGATAAAAATTCATAAAGGTGAAATTGACGTTTAAAATATTTGTTTACCTGTCAATGTTGACGTTTAAAATATTTTCTTACGTGTCAAATACTTGTAAAAATGAAAAATAAATTATGTGGAACATCAAATTCCAGGTCTAGGTGGGGCACCATTACAGAGGGCTGGGGCACCATTACAGAGGGTTGGGCCACCTATCAAGTCAACAAAAGAATAGAGATTACAAGTTATGTCAAAGGCCAGTAAAAATTGAACATGTGTGTATTCTATTACAAAGATTTCATAACTCTGGACTGACCAGTACATTGTCCCATTGGGACGAGAAATCGATACTAGACCATCATAATCAAAGAATTAATTCAATTATATTAATACTTTCCGATAACGAAGTCGAAAGTAACATTTATTTTTAAAAAAACTCCACGTGGACGTTGCTGCTGAGCCTACAATCGTTTCTCGATATAATTTTCCTATGGTTTTTTCTGATCATTCATTTGCGTAAAATTTGTGGCACGCTGAGCATTTGAGTAAAAGAAGTAACAAAAGCTTGAAGCATAGTTCAACATATGAAAGCCCACTCCGGTTCGGCCGACGGACTTTTAAATTAACTTGTGAGAAATGAACTCCCATAGCTAATCCCACATGGAGAAGCGTAAAAGTATCTCAATTCTATTAATATAAAGAGAGAAGAGACCTTTAATAGTGGGCGGTGAAGAGGTTTGGTGCGAAAGGAGGTTCAAGGTTCTCTCCGCATTATAGGCTTTGAGTTGGTCGCCGCTGAGCCTACAATCTTTTCTTCACTTTTAAGATCATTCATTCATGTAACTCAGTCACAACAGAACATTTATGATAAATGAAATCGCTCCCACTGGCTGCTACCGTTAATTCGGAGTTGGATTATTTTGAATAAAAAATTGTTTAAACTGACCTGCTTATTCATCGTATAGTCGTTGTAGTATAGTGGTGAGTATTCCCGCCTGTCACGCGGGTGACCCGGGTTCGATCCCGGCAACGGCGTGTCACTTGTTTTGCCATTGTTCAATCCTTCGCAATGAAAATATCAATGGATTGATGATTTTTAAATTAACATTAAGGGGATGTAGCTCAGATGGTAGAGCGCTCGCTTAGCATGCGAGCGATTCTTCCTATTCCCATTTCCTAAACGACATGATTTGTTAAGACGTTGACTCATTCAATCACGATAAACTTTTTGAAAAATGTAACCATGCCTTTTAAAAATTCTTCATATATTAAAAATGTTTTATTTTTAAATTAATGTAAAAGATTAAAATGTCTTTTATTAATCCCCACCAAAATCCAACTCGTTCATATAAGCGTTATGATTGGCAAGTTTGTAACAATAACTTTAGGAAGAAGCTCCCTAAAGGAGGGGAGTATGTAGTACCCATTCGTCACATATCGCATTAGTGTTAGGGTGCATTTAGAGGTTATAGTTTAGGAATGTGACATATTTGTGATGGCTATATGAGTGGGTCCTATCACTACACAATAGTGTTAGACAATGTAGGTTTATATTTATAAAATTTTAAAAGAATTTGGGAATCGTAAGAATATTAATATATAATTTAAAAAATTAAGATAAATTAATCATGGCTTGGTAAAATAATAAAATATAGAACTATGATCTATTTATCTATTAAGTGGAATTTTGGGTGGGGATTATTGCTTGTGGAAATTTTTAAATCATAGGGGAGCTTGGAAAATATTAAATAGGAGGTAATAGAATGGGAAGGGGTTCTTTTTTCCTTGCTCCTCTCCCTTGTTAGTCTTTAGTGTCTACAAGAAATGGAGTTTTGGGGGTTCTGGGTATATTTCCAATGATGATAGTGTTGGCTAGTCTGGTATTATTAAGTGAGGGGCTGGGGGATCTCATTCTATAATTGGGGGGTTAGTTGGGAGGAGAGTAGTCCCCAAATTGTGGCTTCCATGTTGTTTATCATGGTGGTATTCTCATTCTACTCCATTCAAATGGTCATTGGTGCAAATGTTAGTCTTTTTCACAAGCTCAGGTATGTAGTCTTGATTGTCCTCCTTTTTTTTTAATTTGAAATATTAAAAGATTTTAAATTTGGGTCTCTTGTAAATATCCAATTATGGTTATAGTTGTTGGTAATGTCATTCCATGAAATTATGAATATGCTTTCAATATCTAATTCTTTGGTAATTATTTTATTTTATGGTTATAACTATTTCTAATGTTGCATAGTTTCTAATTTTGTATAATCATTAATCTAGTGCCTTACACCAATTCATATCTTGGTTTTGGAAGATCCTCCAATGAGTCATGTGTATGCAATTAATTTTCAACCCATATAATATGGAGATAGATAATATAATATGGAGATAGATAGACAGACTTACAGAGTTGACTAGGTGATGGAGGATATGATGAGGGTGTATGCGATGTACTAGTAGAAACAATGGAAGAGAAATATTCCCTTGGTATAGTTTGCATATAAGAATAACTACTATAGCTCTCTTAGTGTCAGACCATATGAAGCATTATATGGAAGAAATTGTAGGACTTTGATTCTCGGATGTTTGGAGGGTTATGTTATAATATTCCTTGTTATATTTTATCCCTTCTGACCCAGGTTCAGTCCCTTCTACTTAGTGCAACAAAACCCAAGACATCGGCCCGACAGAGAAGAGCTTAGTCAGAAACACCTGAGACACATATGCAGTGTTAGCTAAGATATCTCCCTAGATGGGTAACTTCCACAACCACATTTCTGCATATATGTGGGGGTTTTCTAGTACCTCAGTCCCTTACCATGGTTCTTAATGAAGTATGTGGGTGGATTACTTATGCTTATTGTGAACAGTTAGACCATAACCCAACTTCTCTTATGCAACTTATTATATCAACATTCTTCGTGCAACATAATCATGTTCAACTGATACAGTGTGACTAATATACATCTACTGATTCATAAGAAAATATATAATCATCCATTCATTGAAACATTTACACAAGTAGCTTAAACACGTTCAAAAATCACACATATACACAGAATATAACGTGGAAACCCATTCAAGAAAAAACCACAAGGTGTTCTTCATTTAGCATGAGAAATATATGCACCTTTCATCTTCGCACTAAGCTGCACACTCTATTCTAGATATTCTTCTTTATCTTTATAGACTCTTTCTTCCTCACATTCTCTCTGATCTTCTTTCTACTCTCTTTCTACTCGGATTTACTAATGATCCGAACACAACCTAGATTGACTCAACCTCTCCTATACTTCTGTGCACTTAGTTGTAGATTATTCATCTCATAGGCACTCAACAACACTAATAGACAACAAAATACATAGAAGCTAACATTATAGAATCTAGGGCCACATACATCTTGGGTTTCTCCTTTTATAGACTATTTTGCAAACTCGTTACAAACTCTTTTAGTGTCACTTTTTCAGTCGACTTCCTATACTTAGCAAACAAGATTTCTTTCCTATTATAGTAACACCTAACGGAAGGAATTAATGAACTAACTGAAAAAGTTACCTTCATACATGTGGTTTCCGTCGACTTTATCTGAACTCATACCCACGATCTTTATGGCCTATTGTTATAGCTAATTTCACCACTCCAGGTGAATCACACTTTGTATGGCCTTCCCCTGTCCCGCTGCAGACTCCTTAGACCCCTTGGGCCATTTTTTGTCCTTTGATGTTTCCTTGACCATCCCTAAAAACATGTGAAAAATGATACACACGAATTGTTTTCCTCTAATCACGTATATACACGGGTTTGACCACTAAAACCGCGTACATCGACATCTGTACAAAATCCAAATCCTTTTGGAGTTTTCCTTGACATGGATCCGACTCACTTGACTCCTGGCCTTCCCTATGCCTTGAGATCGCTCGGATTCGACCTTTCATTACCCCTTTGAAAAGCTATATAAGGAACTCTATGGTACATTGAAGGCATATGAGAGAATTGAGAGCTAAGAAACTATAGTGCATTGTTGCCGGAACTTATGCTTGAGTCTGCATCCCTTTGTCCCTTGGAGCACTTTTGTGTTCTTCCCAAGCTTGCCTTTTGCTTGTGAGCTTGCTATCGAGAGATGGAGGATTGAGGTGGTGGAGGCCCAAGTGGGGGATTCAGTTTCTCCAATTCGCAGACGTGCTGACAGAGGTTGTATCTATTGTAATCTCTGATTTATATTAATAGAAATATATTTTCCTATCCAATAATGTGTGTTTGAATGAATATTTTATCCATGGGAGTATGTCAAATGCTTATACATTATTGATTATATATGCTAGAATAGATATAAATCCATGATATATAGAATGCTTGTATTGTTTACTTGTTGTTGATGAAGTAATCTATCAATTCAAGCTGAAGTTGGAAAGCTCAACAAGGATCTACTTCAACCATCCGGAATAAGGTACGAGGTATGATCCTTTAGTGTTAGACATTTAATTTATATTGCATATTGGCAAGGATTGATTTCTGGAGTCAAGCTGTCTGTTGTGGTACCTCAAGCCATAGGAATTTCTCTCCGTAACAGAATTGGCGACTCCACTGGGGAGTTCCTAGTAGTTGTCCTTTGGGGGTTGTTCTATCAGTATTCAATGACTTTGAATTGCTCTTTCTCTCTTGTTTATGTGTCGGGTCTGGGGGCATGTTTTCCTGGTAGTGTCTGATTGGTGTGAATTTTGTCTCAGCTTGTCTGTTTGCTTTGATTTTTGTGCACCTTTCTTCCTGTACACGAGTTTTTAACTCACAGTCATGTATACATGCGGGTTTCTCTGGGATTTCCGCATATACACGGGGGTTTACTACGAACAGTCGCGTATGCCCTTAGTTTTTCCTTTTAGTGGAAGTTAAATGGTTGCTGGGTGAAGTTTGATGATTGTTGAGTCTCCTTTGACACTGCCTGAGTCTGTTTATACCTCTGTTTCGGACCAGAGACATTTTTTTAGGCTAAATTTTTTTTTAAGAAGGTTCTTGTCATGGCATTTTCGATTTTTTGTTTGGGATTAGTGCATTAGATTTCTTTTACCTTAGTGCTTTTCTTGAGTGATGTTTGAGTGTGCTTGCAGAGTCTGGGGGTTGTAGAATCATTCTTTTGCTTTTTGTATCTCATTTTATTTCAAAAAATTCAAAAACATTTGCTTATCATCATGCATTGCATTTTTCATTTTGCATTGTACTTGCACTAGATTTTATTTGGAGTATTAGTTAGGATTTCATATAGGAAAGCTTGCATTCATCATTTGAAGAAAAAATGTGCATTTCATGTAGTAAAATACTCTGCTTTCATGGACACAATGCATTTGCATTGATTCTTAGGTGTGCATTTTACTCCATGTTGCATCATAACACCATTAGTTGCATGGCCATATCCCTCTTTCGAGTAATAAAGCCAATTAAAATCAACGCTTAATTAAAATGAACTACACTCTTTTCTTTTATAGGGTGCACCAACAAGATTAGGTTTTAGGATCTTGGAATAGTTCACTATGAGTAAATTCTCCAAGATCACTAAACAACAACATGTATGTGTCTGTCCAGGTGAGTGTGTGAAATCCTTGGTATAACTAGTGTTTCTCATGATCCTCCTCTCAAAAGGGAGTTAAGCATGAGGCAATGTGAGCGGTTATTGATTGGGATGACCCCTAGTCATAACTGAGTAGCACCGGAGATATTTCCAGGATTGTATTTGTATCTCGGGTCTCTTTCGAGAGTTTCAAGCTTTGCTACCCTGCCCATACGGTCAATCCTGCCTGCGACTATGTGCTTGAGCATTGATTATATTGAGGTGACCTTAGTGGCCTTACCTAAGATATCGAGGGGGTACTTTGCAGGGGTTATTCTATGGGTGTCCCAGCCAGGTTGAGGTCGAACAACACAGTCGCTTTACGCGTTGAAGCTAAGGGCCACAATAATTGGTTACATACCTCTGCTTGTTATGTATGGGAGTCCCAAGCCTCTCCTAGACGAGACATACATGTTTCATTCAGGAGCTCACTTATCCCGCCCTTGATTTCTTGCATTTGGACTTAGATTTTATTAGTGATTGCTCTATGCATGATAGCTTACCTAGGGTTTGCGTAAATAGAGAGTATTTTCTATTTTTTGAGTCATTGTGGATTCAGGTACGACTCCTCGCCATTCTCGTTGTTTAGTAGGACTTCCGCCTTCTACCTTTCCTCCTCCTTTGGGAGAGAGACGTAGGCAGTCCAGGAGGACTACTTCGCACATTGATTCACACACCATGGGAGACCATATAGAAAGTATTCCTGAACCACCTTCTCCCATTCGTGTAGACGATGGGGAGTTTACTCCTACTTACGATCCTTCACCCGACTTGGCTGAGTTAGGTCCTGTTATTTCTGAGATAAGAACCTTTCATGATATACCTACTCACTCTAGGGTTGATTCCCCATTGATGCGTTATCGGCATGGAATGCCGGAGGATGCTGAGACTCATTTTGAACCCGCCAACACTAGTTATGGTAGTTATGGTATGTCTGGTTTTCCCACACATGATTTGGAATTTCATGTAGAATCTGAGTTCGAGCCTAACACTATGCCTGGAGGCACTCTCATTTCTTACCATGCGAAGAGGTTTGGGAGCACTAGTCACATTGCACCTTCCATCTTGGTGGTGGAAGTTACATCACATATTCCTCCTAGGTCTAGGGTTAGTGATCCTATTAGGATACTAGATCCGAGATGAGTGACTATAGGGAATAGTACGTACATAATTACATATATCCCTCCATCCTCTATCCCTAGTTCTTCAAATGTTCACCCTCCATTTTATTCACATGGTCCTTCGGGCCGAAATATTGCTACGAGTTATGTTTGTACTGCGGTTACTAGACCGGTTGTGTCTCAGCTTCATGTACTGCCCGTTGTTTCGGGAGGTCATGCTCATACTTCTAGAGGTCACATTCCTACTTCCAGAGTGTATATTCCTACTTCCGGAGTGTATGTTCCTACTTACGGAGTGTCTCATGGGACATCTCATGCGATGACTTATGGACCCTATTATGGGATGTAGTATGGACAGGGTTCTTCACCTTATGGGGGCGAGTATCAACAACCTGCTTATTCTCCAAACTATGGCTTTGTAGCTCCTAATAGTCAAGGTCCACCACACTATGGTGCTTCCATGCCACCCTATACGAGTCAAACAGGAGGAGGGCACTATGGCTAAGGCCATGGTGGTAATCATACCTATATGAATTAGGGAGCGATCCATCGACCTCATCATCCTAGGCTCCCTTTCCTTGCAACGCTGAATCTTCCTGACTTGTCGATATTGACAAACGATCCTATAGCTCATGACCTGGCTTGGTCGGTTGTCCCTACTAAGCTTCCCTCGGACATACCTAAGTTCGAGGGCAAACTGAGAGAGGATCTGATCGAACACGTTACTATGTTTCACCTATGGTGCTCTTCGAATTCCTTACTCCAGGACTCCATCCGTTTAAGGCTATTTCAACGCACCCTTACAGGGCCTACCACGAAATGGTATATAGAGCTACCTAGGGGGCATTCGCTTTGTTCGACGACCTTGCAATGAATTTTCTTAATCACTTCCAGCTACCAGTGCATTATGACGTTGGTAGTGAACTCTTGTCGACATTTTGGCAAGATAAAGCCACACATATCTTGGATAATATTCAAGAGTGGCGTAGACGGAAGAGGTTATTTAAAGCCTTTATACCGATGGAATTCCTCCTCGAATGGTTCCTCAAGTCGTTATTTCCATATATAGCAAAGGATGTTTCTACATTCGGAGTGTAGAATGAGGAATAGGCGATTTTTAGGGCACGGGAACTGGACTTGGTTTATGCTCAATTCGGTTTGTTATATGAGATTATTCCCAATGCTCCACATTCTGGTTTTGACCCCAAAGTCAAACTTGGACCACATGCCGATGGCATTGTGTGTTGTGCAAGTGCGAAACCTACGGATTCAGTTGAAAAACAAGTTATTCAATTGTCAATCAACCAATCTGCTTTGGGACAAGCTATGGCTTTGTCTCAAACAGCCCAAATGGTGAGTGTACTTTCCGTGCAATCGTCGAACCAGAAGGGTAACTAGCAGCCCGGACGGAATAGAAAAAAGGGTAAGAATAATTGTAAGGGTGGGAATAAGAATGAGAATGCTAATAGTAATGACAAGAATGGCTGTAATTCTGGGGGGGACAAGCAAGCTAAACGTAAGGTTAAGTTCGCTTGCAAGTTGTGTAAGGACGATCACCTCACTTACTTGTGCCCTCGTATTGATGAAGCCTCGAGGTTCTTGGCATAGGGCCCAGCTGTGCTAACTAACCCTTTACCGCACAATCAAAATATGAACTCGAGGTCCCATGACCAGTTTGGTGCTGATAAAGATCGACCGGAGGGTAGTGGTCGTGGTTGCATTAACATGGTCTGTGCTACGAAAGTTGTGACCCGTGCAAAAGATTATGGTTCATCACAACCCAGCCCAGGAAAAGAGCCTGATCCACCAGGGTCCCCTTTGTGTATTTAGAAACCTATGGATAAACCTAAAGCTGCACCTCACATTCCTAAGGGAGTCCTTAAGCATTCAAGGCACAATCCTAATGCTCGAGCCACCTAGAACTATTCAGTTGTTGAGGATTTGGTCCACACTCCTTGTGCGATGTCTGCATTGGAAGTGCTTCATAGTTGTCCTTCGCAAAGGAAGGCGTTGCTTTCTTCCCTTGGTGTGAACGATGATGATTCTTCCTCCATGATTAAATTTGAAACCATAGGACTTTAGCCTCGATTGCATTACTATGTGTCTCTTTTGATTCACATAGAATGTCTTAATATGACCGTCAAGCGCACTGTGATTGACGAAGGAGCTGCCGCTTTTGTGATGTCTTTATCGTGTTGGAATGGTTTAGGTTCCCCTGAGCTGTCTAAATCAGTGAAAATGTTAACTGTGTTCGATGGGAGATCATTTAGGCCACACAACATCCTTCCTTCCCTTAAAGTCCGTTTGGGGGGGAAGACCATTGCAATAGAGGTCGAGGTGGTTGATACGCCCCTTGACTACAATCTCTTGCTGGGTAGGAATTGGATGTACAGTATATAATCCGTTGCTTCTTCCCTATTTCGCGTTGTATGCTTTCCACATAATGGGAAGATAGTCACAATTAATCAAACGACATTCAAGAATCCATTGGTTACAGC
>LPNX010364186.1:120419-177515 GCA_001517045.1 Pseudotsuga menziesii | reverse complement strand
GCTGTCAACTACCTTTCTTGTCTTTTTCCCCAATCATTTATTTCTGCCAGAATGTGGTTGAGTTAGTTATTGCATGGAATGGGAAGAGTATGGGCAAAGGAATTCGAATTGGGTAGAGACCCATTTTTGAAAATCGTGTTCTGACTTCCTTGGCAAGAAAAATGCCCAAAAACGTATGCCATTCTGCTATGCATCCACGTTTTTCAGTTTTCCTCACGTTTTGGGAGCAGCTGGAGTTTTTCCTGTGTTTTTCCTTCCACGTTTTTGGCTGTTGGCTTTATTTTCCCATGGATGGGAGGTCATTTTTGTAGTGCTGGGGATTGGGTTGTCTTCTTCACGTTTTTGGAGCTGCTGGTGCATTTTCCATTCACATTTTTGGTAGCTTCATGTGTTTTTACCATGGCTGTGAAGAGCCATTCACGTTTTTGGCTGTCTCACTGACTATTGGTCTCACGCACAGACTATTTGGGGTGTTTTCCCCTGCTGTGAGTTGTGTTCACTGATAAGCTTCAGGACTGTGTGTTTTTCCCCATGTTGTGAGCCGTTTTTACTGTTACGTATGGGGCTGTGTAATTCATTTTTCCCTGTTTAAGCTGTGAGAGCTGAATTGATTGCTTGAGTGCAATTGTTGGTCTTTGGACTGTGTGAGGAGTAAGGGTGTTGGCTTGGTTGCTTGATAAACCTGGTGCTAGAAACCACACAGACAGAGCTAGAGGGCTGGCCTTCTTCTCCATCACCCCTGAATAGCACTGGAAGGGAATGCAGGGCCTGAGGGACTGTGTAGCAGAGAAGGGACTGATTCCTTGTGTTGGGTGTGGATGGGTGTCTTAGAGGTCAGGCTAGTTCTGGTGTAGGTGTTCTTGGCTCTGTTATGATCTCACCAGCTTAGCAAATTGCCTTCATCAACTCCTGGATGGCCTGATAAACCCAACTTAGTTGGCTTGGCTGTGTTTTGGTTACCTTTGGCTATGTGTCATCCTGCTAGTTCCCTTATTCCTTGGAGAATCATGCCCAGCTCGGGGGTGGTGGCGTTGCTGAGAGATTGATGAGCACACTGGCCTATGGTTGGGTGGAACATTGCAGCGACGTAGCTAGTTGCGGATCGATTTCACCATAAGATAAGTGATCTTGTGTATTTTACCTCTGCAAATATTAATTTACTGTAATGAAAATGAAATGAACATGATGAATGAATGATGGCTTAAATGTATGAGGTTTCCGCTGTGTATTAGGATTAAAATGCATCTGTGTGTGTGTTAAACAATGGCATTTGTACATGGTTTACCATAATGCATTCCTGGCAGCATTCTGTTTATGTAATTCTTATGCCTATCCATGTTCATGAGCGGTTAGTCCGGTTGTTTGAAGCATTGGTTGCATCCTCTTTTCCGGTCGGAGGCATGGGGACGTGACACCCATCATGACGGACATGCCACTGCCTGCAACTATGATAGCTTATCAAGCTAATCTCGAGTGTGTTGCAGAGCCTAGTCCTTCCTCTTTGCAGACGGAGGAGGAGGACCCTTATGTGCTGTCGGCATGGGCAGTACAATCTTCTCATGCACATGACTGCCTTGATACGGTTTTCCCTTCATATGAAGTGATTATTGAGGCTATGTCGGGAGTTGAGCCACCATGGGAGGAACTCCATCATAGATCTTACTTTCTTCCCGAGCTTGACCGCTTGGAGCATGAGGACTTTAGGGAGGTTCTTAGTGTGATAGTTGGTAGTCCTATGGTTCCGTTAATCTCTCCTGGTCAGATGGATGATGGAAACATGGAGAACATATCTTCAACGATTCCTATCAACATCTCTCGCGATCCTTGCAGGATAGAGAATGTCTATATTAGGGTGGAATGTTCCCATGCTGAAATTCTAGAATACACCGAGCTATTTAAGGAATTCTGTGACATCTTTGCTTGGTCTTACGAGGAAATTCCAGGTATCGACCCTCGTATTGTCGAGCATGAGATTAAGACTTACCCCAACGCTAAGCCTGTTCGACAACGTTTGCATGCGGTGAATCCTAGGAAAGTACCTGCGATTAAGGTAGAGATAGAAAAGTTGTTAAATGCTGGTTTTATTTATTCCATTCCCTTGATGGAGTGGGTTTCAAACCCCATTCCAGTAGATAAGAAACAGGGAGTGATCCACATATGTACTGATTTCCGTGATTTAAATTGTGCCTGTCCTAAGGACAATTTCCCCACATCATTTATTGATCAGATTTTGGATGAATGTGCGAGTAGCGAGGTTTTTTCCTTTATGGATGACTTTTCCGGGTATAATCAGATACAAATTAAACCTGAGGGCCAACATAAGACTGCATTTATTTGTCCTTGGGGAACTTTTGCATATTGAAAAATGCCTTTCGGCCTTAAAAATGCCGGAGCTACATTTCAGCGGGAAATTCCCTTAATCTTCCACGATCTCAAGTTGATCATCGAAGTATTTTTGGATGACCTTGCTGCTCATTCTCATATGACAATGCATCATCCCTATCACTTGAGATTGGTATTCGAAATATGTCAGCACTATTTGGTTAGATTAAATCCTCATAAGTGCATCTTTTGTGTGAAGTTAGGTCGTTTGTTATGATTCATCGTTTCTAAAGAGGGTATAAGAGTCGACCCTTTGAAGGTTGAGAAAATACTTCAGTTGTCTCCCCCAAAGAATATTCGTCATCTTCAATGTTTGCAAGGCATGGAAAAAATCTTACAGAGATTTGTTGTCAAATTTTCCAATTTGACTAGAGGCTTCATGCATCTATTGAAGAAGCACACCCCCTTTTGTTGGGATGAGCGAGTCCAGGAGTCCTTTGATGCATTCAAGAAATCCCTAGCATCAGCCCTTGTGATTAGTCCCCCAGACTATAGCTGTGATTTTATACTTTATGTGGTCGTGTCCATGGAGACGATTGGTATGGTTTTGGTTCAAGAGGATGAGGAGATCCAAGAGCATGTCATATACTATCTGAGCCAAAACCTTATTGACACAGAGATTCATTACTCTCATGTTGAGAAGCTTGCTTTAGCTACCATACATGTGGTTCAGCGGTTGAGACATTATATTCTCCTTAGCTAGACCTTGGTTGTAGCCCATGTCAATCCATTTCAATTCATCCTCACTCGAAGGATGATTGGGGGAAAATATAATAAATGGATTTTCATTCTGCAAGAATTCGATCTCAAATTTGTTTTGGCAAAATCGAAGAAGTCTTTAATTTTTGCAGAGCTTATATCGGATTTCCTGAGCGAGGCCGAGGAGTTGGTTTGTGAAGATACGTTTGTCGATGAACACATCTTCTTAATCTCAACTTTAGACCCATGGTATGGGGATATAATAATATATTTACAAACATTGAAGGTCCCTACTCACCTCTCACGAGATGAACGACGAATATTACATCACGTGTCTAAGAACTACCTCATAGTGGATAACACTTTGTACTGCCATGGGGTAGATTCCATTTTACAACATTGTTTAATTCATGAAGAGGCTGAGGTAGTGCTGAATGATTTCCATGGAGGGGCGTGTGGTGGTCATTTATCTGGGATTTCTACAGCTCAAAAGATCTTAAGAGCAGGTTATTTCTAGTTGTCGATCTTTAAGGATTGTGTAGATGCGGTTAAGAGGTGCCACCCTTTCCAGGTGTTCGCATGTAATATGTGCTTGAAAAATGCCCCATTACATCCCATTATCACCGTCGGTCCCTTCACTAAGTTGGGGATTGATTTTATGGATTGCAACCCAGCTTCGGCTGGGGGGCACCATCATATTATAGTGTTTGTTGATTACTTCATGAAATGGGTTGAGGCTATGCCTATAGTTAAACCCAATGGTGAGACAGCCGCCCACTTCGTATTCAACCAAATTATTATTCAGTTTGGAATTCCGAAAGAGCTTGTCACTGACCATGGCTCGCACTTTTAGAATCGTATGATGGAAGAGTTGGCATCAAAGTCAGGGTACAAGCAAGAGAATTCATCCTCTTACTACCCTCAAGCAAATGGACAGGCAGAAGCAGTGAATAAATCACTCAAATCCATTCTCTAATGAACCATTGCACAAAGCAAGAATAATTGGCACATCATGTTATATCCTGCTTTGTGGGCATATAGAACTGTTGTTAAGACTTCCACGGGTTTTTCTCCATATCAACTTGTACATGGAGTGGAGTTGATATTGCCAGTTGAATGTAATATTCCTTCTTTGAAGCTAGTTGTAGAAATCTTACCAGACACTTCACCATTGGAGGAGCATTTTGGTCCACCTTGAGTGCTCAATTGATGAGAAGTGTCGAGATGCCTTGGTGGCTCTAGAAGTCAATAAATGTCGCGTAAAGGTACAGTACGATAAGTCTGTCCATCCAAGGAGGTTTAGTGAGGGAGACTTGGTCCTTTTGTGGGATCAACCGAAAGAACCCTTGGGTGTAGGAAAATTTAATCCCATGTGGCATGGTCCTTACGTGGTCAAACATGTCTTAGAGAAGGGTGCTTATGAGTTATTCGATTACGAAGGAATGGCCTTGGTGAAGCCTAGAAATGGGCTCTATCTCAAGAAGTACTATGCATGATTTTCAGCCAAGGCTGGTTATTGTATATTATTGTACAATTTTGCATAGTTAGGTATTTTTATTATAGTGATCGGATTTGTGATTAGTTTCCATTTCTTTTGGCAGATGTCAATGGAATCTTCCACCTACATAGGATTCATGGATGGTACGAGCCGTCACACTCAACACTCATGATCCTATGCTACTTGGGTGATTTATACTCCTATGGGTCAGGTACTGTCTTCAGGAGGCGTATGTCTGCGGCCATCTTCCAACAATGTTGCTGAATATAGTGGCGTTATTAAGCTTCTACGGGATGCCATTTCACATGGCATCCTCTCTCTTGAGGTACGTCTCGATTCGGAGTTAGTAGTGTCACAGCTTAATGGTTTGCACCATGTTAGAGTTCTGACGTTATTAAGAAGATTCTTACATGTGAGATTATTAGAACGACAATTTGACAATATAACATACATACATATTCCAAGAATTAATAATCAAGTTGCTGACTCATATGCTAACTATGTGTTAGATTGACATTTGTTTCATTCACAATAAATTCATCACAAACACAATTTTTACACATGTAAATAAATAAACCGATCACCATAAAACTTTTTATATACATCCAAAATGTGGTAATACATAGTGTCATGATACAAAATTGGGGCTCTCAAGCCACCAACATATAATACACGGTAGTACAAAATGTATACACTTCCAGGTATCTAATCCTGTGGAGGAGGAGGAGGGTTGTGATCATGGAAGGTCACTATGACTCTAGCTAGCCGTCGAAATAATCGCACCCATGCTCGTGGTACACCCACCACCTGGTGCTGCATAGCCTCAGGCAAGTCCTCGACTTGCGCCATGGGAACCCTATGTGTCAACCTCACAAAATTGGTATGAATGCTTTAGAGTGTCCACTCTGCATCCACACCCATGATATCATCTCCTCTTTCCCTCCATCTGTGACAAGGGAATCCTTCCGGCTGCCGTGGTCCCACATCTGCACACAAATGGTATATGTCACTATGTATTGTCACACAAAAATATGTCTTCTGATTCCATATAATCAGAAAACACAAAAAAAAATAACTCAAAAATTAAAAAGGAGAAAGTCGAGATTCGTTACCTATATCGCCATATGCCGATCTTGGTTGTAGAGGCATGTCTGGGTCCCCCCAGAAATCTATCCCTGCATAGGGGTAGTCATCGATGGAAACTATCTATCATCACCACCACGGAAAGTAGTCAGTGGGATAGGGGTTAGCCACCCTACCTCCCCCCATTCTGTGCATAGCATCTTCCCAACGTTGTTGGGCCGGATCTCGAACCCCGTGAAGAGGAAACTCCACTCTGGGGCTCAATCCTGGAATACACTCGAAGAAAAACTTGCTCAATATACTGTTGAACCTGAAATTCCGCACTCTGCCTGCCTTACACTCACTAAGTTGATGTTTCATGTTACTTAGTAGTGTAGTGCTCCAGTCATAAATCGTGGGTCTCATGCACTCCACTGCATAGAACATCAGAGGTTGCGAGGCCTGGTGGAGTGATGCCAAGCCTGCTATCCTGCTCAATGTAAATAGTATGGCCTTTAGGCCCAGCACCTGTATAGAATTTGTAGGGACCTAACTCCCCACCTTCTCTATGTCTAGATAGCAGTACACTGCAATGTACTCGACGATAGTCAGGCCACCTCCTGGCCCACCACAAGAACGAAGGTTCACTACCTCCCCCCGTCGGGAAAGCCCAGTAATGAAGTATATGTCCTCCAACTCTATAGTGAGTGACATCCCATCTATCTGGAAGGACTTAGAGTCTAGATCCCAGTAATCCACCAACATCTGCAATAGTCTTGGTTTGGCCCTCAAGCCACCAAGACACCAAAACTTATAGAGTCCACATGCACGTAGAGCTTGTTGAGCCATTAGATCGGCCCTTACTGCTTCCTCTACCTCACCATGTTCATGCTTTATCCACTCTAGGACCATCTTGCACAAGAAATTGCAAATTTGCCCATTAGATTATTGAAAAAACCTTATGCACAGCCTCATACGCGACTGTTTTTAAAACAGTTGCGTATGTACGCAAGTATGGGGGCATTTTCCGCGTATATCCATCCCTATACACAGAAAAACCCTTGATTTCTACATGGGCTGAAATGCCCTTTTTAGTTTGGCCTAGAAATCTTAATTGACCATGGAATTTGATAAAAATTGCATTGAAATGGAAGAGAAGAGCATGGGTAAATACCTGGAAGAAATGGTAGTGGATTCCGCCAACTGGATCTCCTGGAATTTGCTGTTGAAAATCTGAGCTCAAATGGGTAAAAGTTTCAAATGTTTTATAATATTTTGAATTGTTTACTATTTATAGAAAATTTTCAAATATTTGAAAATTTTTACCCGCTTTCCTATAGTTTCAACAATTTCTAACCATTTTGGACCGTTTTTGACATAATTCATGATGTAGAGGACCTTTTTTAGTGCCGTTTCAACCATTGGATTGACCCATTCGTGCTGATCTCAGGTATCATGTCTAAATTGGCATATAAGTTAGGTTTCATCACCGTTTGCATTTTGCATGACCTTATCACCATCTCATCATGACCTTAGTTACAAACCCACTCTATTATGTCACAGAACCTTCTTGCTGTTTTAGAAGTGGCATGATATGAGTGGTAGAGATTCACCTTCCATGGGTACCCTAGTTAGCACCTTATTTGCATTTGGTTCCCATGCTAACGTTTTCTCCTTGAGGGTGTGGGAGTCTGTTGTATAGTATTGCCATGACATTTCGCAAGAGCCTCATACTCCTCTTGATCTTTTGCTGGCCTATTTCCCTCAGGACTCCCTCGTGTCAAGTTTTGAATGCATTATCATGAGCTTTTCCTGCCTTATTGAGCTTTATGGCGGCTTCCCTGACATTGTGTTTCATCCATATAGCCCGAGCTTGTATCATGTCTAGCCATGTAGAGCTATTTTTTATATCCTTTGCAGCTTGTTTCCCTTTTTACCAGGAGGATATTTTCCCCCGAGTGTCGATATCCTACACATGTATCCTTGCATTGAGCATAGGTATGTTCCACTGCTTGAAACTAGTTTGTTTGCCCTTATGACACTCATCTCCTCCTAGTATGTAACTATAAAGCAATTTTATTCTTTTTCAAGCTTTTTAAATAATTGAAAAAGTCTGAAAAAATAAAAAAACCAAAAAGCTGGACAAGGAAAGATGTTATCTTTGGCAGCTGTCGAGTCATGTCGCCTTCGAACAGAGCACTATATATCACATCCATTGGTTGGGTTTATAGTTTGACTTTAGGAGTTGTACTCATTTATTTGAGTTTATCTCCACTGACTGGTTAAGCTTCCAGTCCCCATGGGGCCTCTGTCTATGCCTCCTATGTCGTAAAGATGTCCCAGTTTGTATATCAAGTCTATGTTGCCTTTATTCAGTCACCATACGTCGTTATGCTCTTGTTCAAAGGAAGTGGAAGCCTGATTTGGCCATTCCTTAGTTATCTTGACTTTGCATGTCGGCCATTCCCGGTACAGTTACTGGTTCTTGCACTTTATGATCGAGTCCTTCCACATTATATAGCTTTGCTGAGTACCTCATGTTGGATGATGGGGGATGATTTAATGTCTTCCTTCCAACAAATTTCATCCCATCGACTTCAGATCATTTATTCTGGGATTGGAATCTAGAGTCATTTTGAGTGCCTTGAGACTTGCAGTCATCAGTGGCAGGTTCTCTCGCCATCGACAGTATTTGGGAATACATCAATGTCCCCTGATCGATAGATCCTCTCAAGTGTTTGACCTCAACACATTTATTCACACTTGTTAGTTTGCACTCTAGTACCTTGATTCCCATTTTCATTATCGGTGGGTGATCTCGTGTCTGTTAACGGTATACATCAATGATCGGTAATCAAACGATGGACTACTATGTTTAACCTCGACACCTCTATTCGCATAGTAAGACATGTACTCGTAGCGGTTTGTGTAGAAGACCTTCCATATTGGTGGCATCTCTTATATGCTACCTCCTTGATCATGCCAGTGTTAATGAGATTTAAGCTCTTGTGACTTGATTCCAGTATATGTCAGACATTTCCAACCACTATGGAGATCTTGATCTATTATATATCTTCAACCATTATGGAGATCATGGTCCTTTGTATATCTTCATCATGGAGATTCTGATCTATGTATATTGTACGTGGCGATGACCACTCATGTGATATCTTGTATCATGCCTATTCATGGCCATTGTACTCTTATGTATCCGGGACAGCTATATGTATTTGCAGTTATGTGCAGAGTTGTATTATTGTACTATGCCGATTGGGTGGCTGGTCTTCCATTTGGGATCCTTCATCACTACACATCTAGGATGGATTTATAATGTATTTCGGCCATCGTATGACCCCTCTAACCTCACACATTAGGGGGAATCTGTTATAGCTGATTTCACCACTCTAGGTGAATCACACTTTGTATGGCCTTCCCCTATCTTGCTACAAACTCCTTAGACCCCTTGGACCATTTTTTTTCTTTTGATGTTTCCTTGACCATCCCTAAAAACATGTGAAAAATGATACACATGACTTTTAAAACTCTAATCGCGTATATACACGGGTTTGACCACTAAAACCACGTACATTGGGATGTGTACAAAATCCAAATCCTTTTGGAGTTTTCCTTGACATGGATCCGACTCACTTGACTCCTGGCCTTCCCTATGCCTTGAGATCGCTTAGATTCGACCTTTCATTACCCCTTTGAAAAGCTATATAAGGAACTCTATGGTACATTGAAGGCATATGAGAGAATTGAGAGCAAAGAAACTATAGTCCATTGTTGTTGGAACTTATGCTTGAATCTACATCCCTTTGTCCCTTGGAGCACTTTTGTGTTCTTCCCAAGCTTGCCTTTTTCTTGTGAGCTTGCTATCGAGAGATGGAGGATTGAGGTGGTGGAGGCCCAAGTGGGGGATTCAGTTTCTCCAATTCACAGACGTGCCAACAGAGGTTGTATCTATTATAATATCTGATTTATATTAATAGAAATATCTTTTCTTGTCCAATATGTGTGTTTGAATGCATATTTTATCCATGGGAGTATGTCGAATGCTTATACATTATTGATTATATATGCTAGAATAGATCTAACACCATAATATATAGAATTCTTGTATTGTTTACTTGTTGTTGAGGAAGTAATCTATCAATTCCAGCTGAAGTTGGAAAGCTCAATGGAGATCTACTTCAACCGTCCAGAATAAGGTACGAGGTCTGATCCTTTAGTGTTAGAAATTTAATTTCTATTGCATATTGGAAAGTATTGATTTTTCGAGTCAAGCTGTCTATTGTGGTACCCCAAGCCATAGGAATTTCTCTCCGTAACGCCTATCACTTTCTAATCATTATTCCTTACTCTCATTTTCCAATTGTTTTGCAACTTGCATGCATTCTGATACTATTATTTCATCTCATATTCTCTTATCGCACTCCTTCCTACTATTGTGGCTTCCTCTTCTATCGTGACTTCCTCTTCTATCTTGGCTTCGTCCTTCTTCTTCCTTCCTTTCACTACTTCTGTTGCAGATCCTTTCTCTTCTTCTTTAACTCTTCTCCATACTTGGGTAGAATTCTAAATCAATTCTACCTTCCTTTCCCTAGGCCTAACATGCTCCCAAAACTCACCTATGGTTCGTTCTAAGCCACTTGAAGCTATTGCTCCATGTATTTCCTTGTGCTAACTTTACTGTAAAAATATTCTAATATTTTCGCCAATTTCTCTACTTCTACACACACTTCTTTCTATGTCTTTATCAGTTTTTCCAACAAGTCGGAACTGACATGTTCTGGCATTATATTTTCTACTGATGTCACTGCATCATGCACCTTCTTATGTACCTTATTTTGTGTACATTCCTTCTAGCTTCTACTACTACTGTTGTTCTTTCTTCTATCAGATAAAGTTATTGTTTCAAAATAGTAGGACAGACAAGATGGGAGACTTATAAATATCACCAATTTTCCTTTTCTACATTTCTAGATTCAATTTCTAACTCGTCTAAGGTTTTTCCTTCCCTTATTCATACTCTTCCTCTTTCGCAATCCTAGTTGAGTATCCAACATCGGTATACACCTTAGATCTTGCAGCAGTCGGCATGGCCATTCAATGTCTATATATTTGCTTTTCCCTACTACTAGTAAAGTCTATCTTCTCATTGGCATATTACCCTTATTGGAATATACAAGTTCATCTATTTCTTGAAAACATCATCACCCCTTACATATTTCAGCATTTTGCAAAGATGATAGTGATTACAGTGGCTTCTATTTATGTTTTCCGCTATTCAAACACTAGTTAGGACCGATGAGTTCTAGCAATGGATACTATGCACTATGGTGACTAGTTCCATATTCAATGACTTCAATGGGATATCCTTTGTCCCTTGGATTTTGGATTTTCCTTCTTCATTATTTCTCAGCAATGTTGAGATAGTGTTGCTCTTACAGGAACTAGAACAATTCCTTATTTCCAACTGTGGTGAGATGGTTCACATCGTTAGTGCAAGGAGGATTGGAATTAGGTCAGTTTCCAATCACCTCCTTGCTTGCGGTGGAACATATCCAACAAATTTTTCCTCAACCATAACCGGTATCATAGCTTCAATCATAGATCCCCTGGGGGCACTAGTACTAAATTTCATAGTCACCATACTTCTCCAACAATTTTACTTCAACTCTGGGTGTTCCAAATAACAACATGCTATGGCATTATATGAATTTGAAAGCGATGGAAAATATTTTTTAGGTGTTCATTCTGTCAAATATTCACATGCGCAGTCATCGACTAGGATAATGACAACATGACCCATCATGTGGGTCACCTCTCGGATTTATTATGTTGACACTGCCAACTATGCCACCCCTTTTTGTTGTGACATCATTATACTTATGAATGATGTGAACATCAAATTATCTTGGTACTTGTGGATTTAATGAATGACATCAATCGTGTCAGCGAGTTTCTTCATTATTGTTCCCACGTCACATCATTTCCAGTTCCTTAAGTTTCTCGTTGTACTCCTTAAAACTTGCATTTTTCATTCTTTCATTTGTTTTCTTTTCTTTCTCTCTTTTGTTTCTCTTTTGACTTTCTCTTTTCTCTTTTTTTTCTTATATGTGACCTAGTCACAGTTATCAAAATAAGGTTTCAAGTGAATTCCATTAATGAGTCCTATGTCCTTAGTCCCATCTAATTTCTCCAACTTCACTACTCCTCCATCAGTTATTTCCTTAAGGACATATGGTCCTAACCAATGTGTTTTCAGCTTTCCTCGATGCTTGAAGTATTTACTGTCATACATAAGAACAAAGCCTACGAGTTTGAAATGATTACTCTTAATGTGTCTATTATGTCACACCTTTTTCCTTTGTTTTTCTACGTTCTACTGAAATCCTACAACAAAGCGTTCTTCCTCCGAGTGTATTAGTTGAAGTAATATATCTTCCACAACATCAACATCTGTCATTCCAGTGATCACAACAACTCTTAAACTTAGTACAATGTAATCCATAGGCATGACAACTTCTTGTCCATATACCAATATGAATGGTGTTTGACTTGTCAACTTCTTAGATGTTGTGCAATATTCCCATAATACTGCAGAGATCTTCTGATCATAGTCATACCTTCACCCATTGCATTTCCATACCTTTGTTAGTGCATTTCCATAATCTTGTTAAATGCTTCGACAAATCTATTTTCTTGAGGGTGATATGGAGTTGTTCTTCTATGTTGTATCTGAAATTTTTCAGTCATTTCTTCAATCAACTTATTAAAAAAATGCATAGATTGATTGCTGATCAAAATATTAGGGCAGTCGAATATTTTCATGACATTTTAAAATAAGAACTTCATAGTTTTCATAGCAGTATAGTCCTTTACTGGCATAGATTTTTCCCATCTGGTTAGGTAATCAATCATAGTGATAATATACCTTTCTCCCTTGTGCTTTGTTGCTGGACTGATAGGTCCTATGAACTCAACATCCCATTTATCAAATTCTTGTAATGTTAGCTGCGGTACTAATGGAATTTCATCCTTTCAAGATGGATTCCCAATTCTTTGAAAGACATCACAAGTAGGACACTAATTCCAAGCATCTGCACACATGGTGGGCCACCATAATCCTTCCTGTAATACCTTGTGGAATGTAGATTTTCATGCATATTGACCTCCTACGATACCAACATGTGCTTCACTTAATATCATCATTCTCTCATGTTCCAAGATGCAACACCGAAGTATCTCATCAGGATCCATTTTATACAAGTGTCCAACAATCAACTAGAAATCTGCAGTTCACACCACCAATTGTTTCTTCTACGTAGTGGTAAACTCAGTTGGTGCATAACTCGAACTCAGAAAATGTATAATATCTCTATACTTGTCATAAAACATGGTTATATCGCAAACAGTTGCACATCAGGAATATTATCTTTCATACTAGTAGGTTCTTCTCCACTTTCAATCCTTGACAGGTGGTTTGGTCCCAAATTCAACCGACTAGGTTCAACATTATCTCAAAATAAAATTCTTGGAAGAGGAGAATCCACCAGAAAATATTCCCCCCCGAACACTGGCTTATTGACCAAATATTTTTATGTAGAATCGTCAGTGTACATATTAAAATGTCGACCGAGTAAATAGTTTCTAAATTTCTACAGCGCATATACCATCACTAGCCCTTCTCACTCTGTTGTGGTATAATTTTTATCTGCAGTTGATAAATTTCTCCTAGCAAAAGAAAATGGGGTTATCAATTGATCCTTCACTAGGCTGCGTCAATACCACATTGAGTGCAATAGATCATTTGTCAACATGAACATGGAAGTATTTTTCCCAATCTGGAAATTCGAGTATTGGCATAGTAGCCATCTTGTTCTTCAACATGTTTAGATTCTCTTGACATTATTTTCTCCACTAAAACTTAGTGCCCTTTTTCAGCAGTCTCTCCATTGGGGCAGTCACCTCCACATATCCCTTGATAAACTTTATGTTGTATCCAGTATGTCCTATTGTTTCTCTTAACTTCTTAACTGTGGTATGTGGGGGTAAGTCAAGGATGATCACAACCTTGTCTAAATCAACCAAAATTATGTCGAGACAAACCACATGGACTAATAGGGCTCCAAAAGGCACACAAAAGATACATTTTTTAAAATTTAGGGAAATTTGATACTAACAACATTGTTCCAACATCATTGTGAGGATTTATATATGGTATTTTACAAGACCAAATAATGTCCAGCTGTCAAAGTAGACTTCATGAAATTTATGTATAAAATATTTAAACGTAGCAACTATGATTCTAGAAAAAATTGCAAGTGCATTCTTGAGTCCAAAGGGAATTACCATTTACTATTAGAATCCCCACTTTGTTTCAAAGGTAGTCTTGTTTTGGTCTTCCTTTGTAATTCTTATATGATTGTAACCTGCGAATCCATTAGTGGATGAATAAATTTCTTGTCCTCGGAAACGAATCATGCAAACAAGAATCATTTAATTTCTTCAGGTTGATGCAAATTCTCACTTTACCTAATTTTTTTTCTTGCACTACAATTGGACTAATCCATTTTGATTCTTCAATAGGTTCTATCACACCTTCCTCTAACATTTGGTCAAGTTCAGCTTTAACTTTTTCTTTGTAGCGTGGGTTTAATCTGTATGGTAGTTGTTTGACTGGCCTTGCATCGAGGCTCAAAGGTATCCTCATTTCACCAAGGTGACCGACTATTCCTTTCATCTAAGAAAATTTTGTGGGGAAAAAATCCTAAAATTCATGGAGTAAGTTAGTGATCTTTCCCATAGTCTCATCATCCCAGTAATCTCCAATATTGGAAAACTTTGGGTTTTAGACAAGCTAATATTTACTTTCTTGATCTTGAGTGGACTTAGGAATTCGACACTAGACATACCAACTCCTTCCACTGCATGCATACCTTCCTCCTCAGGTATGTTTATCTCAAGTGGATCATAATTATCTAGTTCTCCTATAATATTGTAACATTCCATCCAGTGGTGTACTGTCATGCTGCATTGATGGAAGTTAGTGGTTGCAATCGAGATTTCTTCAAATATCTTTTCCTTCATTTTATGTAGCGCAGCATCAATTATTGGATGCACTTGTGAATTCAAATGTATGGGTGAGATTTTAAATAACTCTTCCCAATCGACAGTCCATTTTCTCAGCTCCATTGATGTATACTGATTTATTCATACCATTTCCAATGTATGGATGCATATATGAACCCATTCCTATCGCAGATATTCCTACCATGTCGTGCATCAATGCTCAATATTCTCCGTAGGATTTGTCATTCCTGTATACTTCTAATTAGAATAACATAACCCTTCCCCAAATCTAATGTCTAGTAATCGTTTACATTGTGTCCAATCAGAGATAAATTGTTTATGTGCACCCCACCATCTAGCAGGCATATCTTTCAGCACGAACTCCAAGGAAGACAATTGCTGCGATTCTATAAATTTTTCTTCAAACTCCACTAGAAAGGACACATGGTTGGGTAGTCCTTCATATGTAGGAAACTCACTTTCTTGGATCCTACCCTTCGGACAGATCTTGTGATTCTGGCACATTTTATCATGGAGAATTCATGTAGCCTATTTTTCCAATTTTCCAGGGAGTCACCTGAATTGGATGTTGAAGAACTTACACTTTGCCAACTCATATTTCCATCAATTGTTGGATTTAGATAATATTCTCTTGAAGAAATGATATTATACAACTGATCCAAGTAATTTCCTTGTCCTTCACTTTTACTGTCTTGACAGTGGCTCTGCCCTTCAAGCGGATCAATGGACGCGACCGCCCTTACTTCAAAATATTCAAATGATAAGATTCTTTTATTAAAATTAATAATGGTTTGGTTTTCTATCGCCCATTCGATTCAAATAAGTTCAGGGTATGCATTTTTTTCATTGATGATGTCAATTACTTTTAAGTTTGCACATGTCCTTAATCTTTCAACCTCTATAGGAACTTGAGTTAGTCTACCAATTGGTATAACCTTCGATTGGTTCACAATCCTTAGCTGGATGGGAGACTAGTCCAATCATGGCTTATTCATGCTCTCCCACGTTTGTCTTGTCAATATGTTAACATCCGATCCCAAATCTAATATGATATAATCCATATCATAATTTCCTACCTGTGCAGTCATTGACAGTTCTCGTCCTATTTTTAGTTTCTTCCCGATATGGTTAACCCATTTTTCAGGTCGTAGGTCACCTGGTGTTTACCTTATAAGTGTTGTTTGTTCTACGACGTCATCTTTATCATTTATTAGTGATAAAAAAAATTGAAAAATTCTCTAATCTTACTAATCTTTTTCACTAGTTGCTTCTTGATTAAATGCTCAAATCGTTCGGGCATGGTCTTGGATTGTCTAGGTGTCAACAGTTGATTAACATGAACATACTCTAGTCACACATCTAGGAAGACTTCCTTCTCCTTATAGACATTTAGTAGGGATTTCTTCTGTGCCGTGGGTCGTACCTGCAGTTATCCATGTTGTGTATCCTGGTATGATCCTATCATAACACCCCCTATTGTAACCAAAATAATGCTAGGCTGTCTCAGATCGAAAAAAATAATATGAATATTCTGGTTGGGGTTCTAATTTTGATTCTGCATCGGACTGGGATTTATGACATTTTGAACCTCCCATTTCGCAATTAGTTGTGGACATTATTCAACAGTGTGATCAGACGCTTTATAGTATGTACATATTTTTCTATGACTTTGGTATTCTTAGGAAAAATGTCCTGGCCTCCCACAGTTATAACATATGACTTGGCATCTTCCTCAACCAAATCCTCCTCATCCTTGTTGTTGTCCTTGACCTCAAAAATTTCCACCCCCCTTTGCTAAGGGTATTGTTGTTGTGGTGGATACTGGTTTTCTTGGTATTGTGGATGAGGATACTTTGGTTGTTGACATTGTGGTGGTGGATATTGAGCAGAATAATACTGAGGCTGTGCTTGTTTACCTTTAATTTGATCATCATTTTTCACCAAGTAGGTATCCACCGTCTTTTCCTGCAGTAGCTGAAGTGCTATGTAGTCTTTTTCATCATGACCTAGTGATTTACAAAATTTACAATACAGAATAGTTGATGCACTTACAATCTTCTGTAAATACAGCCATTCTTCATACTTGTGGCCCCTAGCTTGACATATCCTACACCAAGGCATCCCTTGGGTATTTATCGGGTTTGATGTGCCTTCAGCGACATAGTTCATGAGCGTACAGAAATTGTCTTTATGGTGTTCGTATGTTCTACATCTTGTACACTATATTTCTTCTTAAACTTCTTCACTTCTCTTAATGCCCTGGAGCTGCATTGTGACTGAATTTGCATCATTCCTCTGCCGATGTCTCCAATCGACGAGGATTTTATCTTCATTGCTATATCCAGATATTTTGTGTGGGACACAATATTCTATTGCATCAATGGAGTTTGTATGTGTGGAAACAAGGAAAAAATGAACCACTCCTTATGTTGTACGTCTGAAATTTGGAAGCTCACTTTAGCCATCAATGTCTTAAATCTTTGGTGACTAGTCAAAGTCCCACACAGACTCTATCGGTAGCTTCTTAATTTATTTGATATCAATAATGCACTGTGATTCATACTTTGGCTTCCTAAACTCATCTATTATTCCCACTCGAATTTCATCGAGTGTTTTATGGAAAACTCGTATTGGCACTATGGAGAATTTCATGTACAATTCAAGTGCATGACTTTGCATAGTCGTGATCATCTGTGATTTCTTTATATTCTCACCCTGGATCTGTCACACAGTCCATATAGATTCACAAAGAAACCAATGTTGTTCTAGGAACTCCAACCCATTTCCATTGAATATTGGTAACTTAATGTTGTTGGAATATAATAAACCCACTCATAAAATAATTTATCATTATTTGATTAATTTCCTACCCTAGCTTAGATGGTTGGCATCCACTTGCAACTTAGAGTCAACACCTACCATCTATATCCTAGGAATGATTTATTTCTGATTCTGGGTTGATCTTGACCACTTGATGGCCATCCAAAATTGGTAACTGTGCTTTACAGCAGATTCTGCTTTATCCTGCTTTTCTGTGGATAAGGTAAAGCTAGTATACTAGGAAACTGGAATCTTTTGTTGCCAACCCATCCTCCATTATTTTTTCTCCATATTCTAGGATTAGCAAGTATTTCATTCACTCATCATCACTCACACATGTTATTGCTAATTTATGAGGTGCTTGATAGATTGGGAAAGTGCTTTAGCCAACTATGGGGTTTATCATAATGAGTAAGCCTGTTTTATGGGATAGCTTGAGTTGTCTTCTAGCAACTCCTTTTTTCCTTTATAATGATGTATTACCTATGTAATAATATCAATTATCGTTTGTCGATCATTCATTAATTTGTGTTCAAAAATTCTTCTTCTTCTCTCCGTATGCTAATTCTCTACAATTCTATGTGAGGTTAATTGTGTGCCTAGATCCTTAGCCTGTTTATGAAATTCCGTATGCCATCAAGGATTCAGAATTTTTGTATGGTATCAGAGCTAAGGCTCTCAAAGTTCTACATGGTATTAGAGTTGAGGATATCAAAGCTCTACATGATATCATATCTTTGAGAGTTCATTAATTAATCCTCCTTTTAAGATTTGCAGCTTCAACTTCAAATGGATTCAAGAGTATCAGTTCCTCTTCTTTCTCCATTCAAAAGCTATTGAGAGTGAAAAATGAAGATGATTTCATATCTAAAGAGACAAGGCCTCTATGAGATATCTATTGGAGCTGGTGAAGAGTATTATGAAGAGCCAAGTGACTAGTTGAATGACTATGATAGAGAAATTGGAGCTATTTGTCTAGCTATCCCTCCAAGCATGCACTACCTTATTGATTTTGTTGAATACCCAAAAGATCTCTGGACAACATTGGATAGAGTTTTGGGAAAGGACAATGAGGATCCTTCTAGCTATGTGTAGAGTGCCTCTAGCTCCTCAATGAATTCTCTCTCTCAATATGTCTCGGCCTTTACAGTCTCCGATGAAGTTGATCACAAAGAAGAAGTTTCTCATACAGTTCATGTTTCTACTACTCTCTTTGATTCAAATGCTTCCTCTTTCAATCAAGAAGCAAATATTGAAGAGCCATCTTTTTCCGTGTCTCTTGAAGTAGAAGATCTTGATTCATCTTCTTATGATGTTGTTGATGAAAAATAAGTGACTAATGGAGCTTCTATTGCTATTGATGGTTCACTCACACATTCAGTGTTCTCTATGTCTTCTATCATGGATTCTGAGATCCATATGCTAGACCTCTCACACTTTGTGCATGCCTCTCTCCTTGATGGTGCGCAACCGAGTGACTTCCAGGATGTTTGCTTAGCCAAATCAAGTCCTTCTATTTTTTTTCCACTTACCATACTTGATCCCATGTGCTTCTGTAGCTCCTCCTTTGTTCTTGGCACTCATTCCCAGAGCCTCCTTGAATATTTTGAACATCACTCTCTTTCCTCCTTACATACATCGACCATAGAGGATTATTTACCAGTATATTCCCATGAGTCTACCATTGTTCTTATTTGTTATCTCTTGGATTCTTTGGAATCTAGATAAACCCATGGAGCCCATGAATTCACACTCTTTGATCCTATGCCTTCTCTATGTTCCTACATGATCACTTGCACACATCCTCTCTATTAAATGAAGATGGAGACATTATACATTCACTTGGACAGTTATTTCACCTATCTAGAGCTCATTTCATCTCTAATGGTTCAAATTTGAAGTCATCTCATCATCTTGGAGGTGATTACAAGTATCAAGATTGTTCAGTATTTCCTTCACATCATTGGATCTCAGTCGTTTTACATGGTCCTAGTTTCCATCATGCAGCTGTCCTTGATCTAGGTGAGAAGATTTATCTTCTTCCCAAGAAGAAGATTCCTCTAGACATCAACATTTAGTTTGGAGCAGGAGCAACACCAGCACTTCAACATATTTGGTATTGCTTTTCATGTCCTTTCTTGAGGGAGGATTTTCCTCTTGAGGTTTTGCCTCTTTCCTCATTTCTTTGGATAAGATAAATTGTAATAGGGTGACGATAGCTTTGTTGTTGGCCCCTATATGTATATATATTTCTGATTACTTCAGGGATATCATCATAAAGTTAGGATTAAAGGGGGGTGTTGGAATATAATAAACCCACTCATAAAATAATCAACCATTATTTGATTAATTTCCTACCCACTAGCTTAGATAGTTGGCATCCACTTGCACCTTAGAGTAAACACTTGCCATCTATGTCCTAGGAATGATTTATTTCTGATTATGGGTTTATCTTGACCACTTTATGGCCATCCAGAATCGGTAACTGTTCTTTACAATAGATTCTGCTTTATTATGCTTTATCTGCTTTATCCTGCTTTTCTATGGATAAGGTAAATCTAGTCAACTAGGAAACTGACATCTTTTGTTGCCAACCCATCCTCCATTATTTTTTCTCCATATTCTAGGATTAAAAAGTATTTCCTTCACTCATCATCACTCACACATGCTATTTCTAATTCATGAGGTGCTTAGTAGATTCAGAAAGTGCTTTAGCCAACTATGGGTTTTATCATAATTAGTAAGCCTGCTTTATGAGCTAGCTTGATTTGTCTTATAGCAACTCCTTTTTCCTTTATAAGGATGTGTTACCTATGTAATAATATCAATTATCATTTATTGATCATTCATTAATGTGTGTTCATTAATTATTCTTCTTCTCCCCTTATGCTAATTCTCTAAAATTCTATGTGAGGTTAATTGTGTGCTAAGATCCTTAGCTTGTTTATGAAATTACTTAGTTATTAAGGATTTAGAATCTCTACAAATGTCAATCCTAGCCATTTTATTTATTGTTGGTATAGTCCCAACAAAATTTTGTCTTGGCTAACTCCCCTGTCTGCTATTTACAATGTTAGCACTACTTGTATTTACAAATGCACTTGGAGATAAGTCTCTATATATTACCTATGGAAATGCGTGCAATGCTATAGGCGAGATGTAACCACATTCATGATCTAGAGATTTAGTCGAATATTCTGATTCATCGTCTTCTTCAGAGATTGACTGATATTATTTTTCTTCATCGTAAGATCCTTCCTCTAAGTACGACACAAGATAGTAGACTTCTTATTCTATATTTGTACTTCAACTCTCTCTTCCTAATAGAGTCTTTCTTCATTTTCTGAATCTAAATCTTCTTTTGCTTCTTAAATGACCAAAATCTAGTTCAGTTTCAATACCTACAGGGGACATCTCAATTCAGGTTGAGTCATTTTTCATAGTGTCCTGCTACAACATACCCACTGTTTGTGTATAATATTCACTTTTCATGTTCATAGAATTTCTTTTTCATAAACAAGAATTTTTATCCACATTTTTAAAGATGATAAATATCTACCACGTGGTCCTTGAAGAAAATTCTGCTCTGCCTCATTATATGAGGTTATTGTGTCAACAAAAAACTCAATAATATATCCCTCCAAGATACTGTCTATCCAAAAATACGCATCCCTCGACACATGGTTTCTTACTCTCTCCAGTCGCTCAATCAATTGAGGATTCCAATCCTTCGGTTCTCCTTGGAAATTTCTTTGTTGGGTTTCCAACTTAGACAAACACTCATGCAACAAAATGGGAAACTCAGAAAAGAAAATCTCATGTATATCCGTATAGATGTATCGGACCAACCACTCTTTTGGGTTCCACCGAAATCCTTTCCTTTCTTCTTGTGTGAATTCTCATGCTTTGAAATCCACCCAATATTGGATCTCATGTTTCATTAGTTCCCACAACATATCCCTCACCAAAATGATTCAGGTCATGGAAACATAACCATCTTTTTTCTTTTCTCCCTCCTGGACCAAGTTCAGACTCTTCTTCTTAGCACAACAAACCCCAATATAATAACCCAACAGAGAATAACTCAGTCGAAAACACCTGCAATGCAAATGCAGTATCACCCGCGATATCTCCCTAGATGGGTAACTGCTACAACCATGTTTCCACAGTTGGGTGGAGTTTTTTTGGTACCTCTATCCCTTACCAAGGTTCTCAATGAATTCTTTGTGTGGATTATTGATGTGTACCATGAAGAATTAGAACACAACCCAACTTCTCTTATGCAACTTATTAAATCAACATTCTTCGTGCAACATAATCGTGTTCAATTGATACAATGTGACTCATATACATCTCTTCATTCATAAGCAAATCTATAACCATCCATTCAATGCAACATTTACACAAGTAACTTAAACACATTTATAATTGACACATATACACAGAATATAACGTGGAAATCCATCCGAAAAAAAACCACAAGGTGCTCTTCATCTGGCATGAGAAATATATGCACCTTTCTTCTACGCAATAAGATGTAGAATTTGTTATATATCTTCTTCTCTATCTTTAAAGACTCTTTATTCCTCTCATGCTCTTTGACCTTCTCTCTTCTCTCTTTCTACTCAGCTTTACTAATGGTTTTCTCATAGCTTGGATTGTCTCAACCTCTACTATACTTCTGTGCACTCAGCTATAAATTCTTCATCTCATAAGCACTCAACAAAGCTAACAAACAAAAAAAAACAAAGAAGCTAATAGTCTATAACTTAACCTGCATATAGCTTGGGTTTCTTCTTTTTATAGACTCCTTTACAGACTCATTACATACTCTTTTGTTGTCGCTTTCTCAATCAAAATCCTATACTTAGCCAACATGTTGTCTTTCCTATTCTAGGAACACGTAAGGAGAGGCATTAATGACCTGAATTACAAAGATACCTTCATACATGTGGTTTTCGTCAGCTTTAGCCGACCTTATACCCATTATCTTTATAGCCTATCAATTTCTAACCTTTAAGACTTATTGTTGTTTTCCAGTCATTCTGCCACTTGCAAGCCTTCTGATACTATTATTCTGTCGCATCTTCTCTTGTCGCACTCCTTCCTTCTATCACTACTTATTCTTCTGTTGTGGCTTCCTCTTATATCTTAGCTTCCTCCTCCTTCTTCTTCCTTTCTTTCAGTGCTTCTGTCACAACTCCTTTATATTCTTCTTTAGCTTTTCTCCATACTTAGGAAAAATTCTAAGTGAATTCTACCTTCCTTTCCCTAGGCCCGAAAATCCTCAACCTACTTTGGGATATGGAGAAGATTGTGACCATGATCAAACAAAGTATGAAGGAGGCTCATTACTATCATAAGAGTTATGTTGATTCCAAACAACTTAATAGGAGTTATGAAATAGGTAATATGATATTAATTCGAGTAAGTCCCATGAAAGTCCCCTTTAAATATGGCAAGGAAGCTAAGTTAGGACCAATATTTGTCAGATAAGTTAAGACTCTAGAGAAAATTGGGCATGTTTCTTATCAGATTGAGATTCCACCCCTTCTTGGAAGAATGCACAATGTATTTCATATTTATGTATTTAGGCATTATATTCTAGACCTATCTCATGTCTTGAATTTGGTGGGATTATAACATTCATAGGAAGGGCTCATATAGGTAGAACCGTATTGCACATTTGAGCATAGGACTTAGGATTTTCGCTGTCACATCATGGACTAGGTTAAGGTTCAATGGGACTAGTATAAAAAGGAATCGTACACCTAGGAGGACACAAACACTATGTTTCATAATTTCCCATATTTGTTTGAGTAGTTATAGTTAGAAACATGACTCATAGGTATGTGATGTTGTTACCTATGTTGATACATAGTACATTTTTAATTTCATATGATGCTACTTATCTTAATTCTTAGTATGTTTTGTTATTCATAGTTATTACATTATTACATGATGGCACTTTGATTGACGCACATTATGGTTAGTATTTGATATGATGCTTCTTATGTTGATGTACATAATGTTCTATTATTTTATAGTTATAAGATGTTGGTACTTATGTGAATTCTTATTAAGGTTTTGTTAGTATCAGTGGAAAGTAACACACATCTATGAGATGTTGTTGCTTTATGTTAGTATACATAATTGCATTTGTTACTTCATGATTGTCAAAGCATAGAATATAAATGATATATTTATATTATATTAGAATCATTATGATAATTAATTGGTTCACCTTCATATATTGAATATAATTATGATATGATGTCTGAATGTTATGTATAGTGATCAATGATATAGGACTATCACATTGTTTATATTGGCATTGTGATTTGATTTTTGTATAAATGATAATACATGATGAATAATAATTGCATGTCAATAATGCAGCCTTTAAATACTTTAAGTGATATATCCTACTATTTCAAAATGCTTTTAAAGAATTATATTATATTGATTTATAAGATAGAACACTAGTAAGTTGTCTTGGCAACAAGTTAAAGCATGTTTTGGGGATATTATAATCTTTCACTGATTTCATGGGGGGCATAACCATGAATGGGAATGGAGACACCATATACATTTATGAGTTGGGGGTAACCAAATACATAATCCTATTCTAGGTATAGTTCCGTTGAAAGTCCATGACTTGAGGTACATCATCCCTGGAGGGAGGTATATGGATAAGGACTTCCGATGCGTGGGGTTGGTTTCCTTAGGGAAGATAGGGAGTAATTTAGAGCCAAGCTTTTGATATACCGGGTTTACATTGGTGGTAGTGTATTGGTAACAAGATTCCTTGTTGGCCAACAATTGTTAGGAAACCATATGGGAACAAATTCTAGTGCAATCGATTGGGTTGCAATAGATAGTAGAAGTAGTGAATGAAATGGCATTAATGCTAGTTGTTAATAATTTTTATGTGTACTCTATGATCCATGGATATGTTATAGTAGGGGTCCCATGCCATGATGACCAATACCATCTGTAGTTGGCATGGATGGTTATAGAGGTTGATCAGATGGTATGACTCTCAAAGAGTGGGTGAGAGAGATATGAGGGAGTTTTTGGTGTTATGTTTGTGAATTTCTGTTTGATTGATTTGGTTTTTATTTAATTAATTTATTGTTTTAAATTATGTTTTATCTAGAGTATGGTGAGATTGATGCATAACTTGTGTGAATGTTTATATATTAGATGCTAGAAAATTAAACAAGAGCATGTTGCAATTAGGGCATTTGATTGTACTAGTGCAGGAGGAAAGTTGTGGGTGTTGGCCGTGCATACAATTTTTTTCGTTCACAATAGTACTAAATATCTACTATACTAATTAAGTAAGTCTTGTATTATGCGATGTGTATAATTAAAATATAATTTCTCTTGTATGGGAGTATGAATTTGGGGCAAAGTTTCCCATAGGGGGGTAGTATATAATACCCCAAAAAATTAAAGGGGATTAGGTAAGTATTATTAAACCTAGATTATCTATTAAGGAAATAATAATAAAGTAGATATTATTTAATTGAGAAATGAGAATGTATGTGTGTATGTGTTAAACTGTAACATTAACAATAAACTTGGTTAAGTTAATTAAACATGATTAGAAAAAGTAATGTGCATGGAGGCCATTTGGAACTCATGCAAATTTAAATTTAATTTAATTAACTATTTAAAGTACTTGAATAAATCTAAGAATTTAGGCCAAATTTGGGGGTAAAATGTTTGTTTAAGAGGTGTTGTCTGGAATGCTAAGTTGTGTGTATTGTTATTCGGTCTATGAGGGTGTGTTGGATATATTGGTGAATAGATTTGAAAGTGTGGTTGTCTCTTGGGTGTTTTCTAATTGAGTTTTGTTATGAGTCTGGTGTATGTAGGATTAAGAGATAATATGAGAGGTATCAAATGGGTTGAAATAGTATTATCTTTTGTGGGCTCGAGGGCCTCAACTTCCAAGTGAGAGTTAGTTGGGTGGATAGTTCCCCCCCCAAAAAAAATTAGTTGTTGCTAAGGAGAGGGTTGTTATTGGAGGTAAGAAGGGACAATGCAAGAAAGAGTAGCTTCATCCAACTAGGTAAGTAGTTTTTTCTCTATGCAATTAAGTATGTTTAAGAATAATTGTATAATGGTTACATTAACTTCCTATATATCTTTTAGATATGAAATGATTTGGAGGAACATCAAGGCTGGTGTTAATCTTAAGGGGGAGAGGATGTAATACATGGATGATTTTAAGAACCCCCCTAGATTTATATGTTTAAAAAATGTGTGAATCTCTCCGATATAAAAGAAAATTTGAAGGTGATGTTATCAATAATATAATATGTATATATAAAATATTTGGAGAATTTTTCATTTTATTATATAATGTTGTAAAATCTTGGAGAATATTTCACTAAGTTATAAAATATTGTGAATATTTTTCCAAGAAGACTCATAAATCATAGGAATATATATGTCCTCCCACAAGGTTGAACAATAGATGTGAACAGGTAGACTTTGCTTGGTCCACTTCCAATTCATGGTGGGAAAGGGAAAGGAGGAGCATATGATATCTACCACATAAGAAGAAAGATAAAACTTGGTTTTTTGGGATGATTTGGTCTTCTTTTATTGCAAAATAAAATCCCTCAAAACCACTAATAGTATTTGAGCCCAGCTAAATGACTGGCCAGTGGTAATGATGTGATAGGCTATAGGATCCCATTTAGTCCCGAAGTATGAGAAGTTGGGAAGGCCATACAGTTTGCAGAACATGGAAGCTAGCAATGAATAAGGTTATTTTAACAAAAAAAATAGGATACTTCCTATCAGGTATACACACATAAAGAGTTGGCGCATCCATCCATGATTTGATCAATTCATCAAGATTTAATTTAGAAATTAACTTCTTCAGTAATTCTTCAATGAGTACATTAGAGGAAATTTCAACTCAAAATGGGCCTCCTATGGAAAATTAATAAAATAATAGTTAAAATGATAAAATAATATTTATTAATTTTGTAGGAAGAAAAGAAAAAAACTACTTTTTTGTTCATATTTTCGACATATCTCCGTGTGTTTTTAATCAAATTTCGATCGGGAGAGCTCGTTGGATGTGGAATTAAATTCTGCATCCAACGAGTACCCACTCGTCATACTTTTGATGGGCCCCGCTACCCCAAAAACAAGAAATTCTTGAAAAAATGTGATGATGATGTCATCATCACGTTTTTTTAGGCATTTCTTGTTTTTGGGGTAGTAGGGCCTGTAAAACGTATTATGAGTGGGTACTCATTGGATGCAAAATTTAATTCCACATCCAACAAGATCTCCCGATCGAAATTTGAGTAAAAACATAGGGAGATATGTCTAAAATACGAATAAAAAAAGTAGTTTCTTTTATGATACCTATCCCCAAATTTATATTAAAAATTTGTTTAAGAGGCGCTCCCTTTTTGAATTTAAAATCATTTTGATTGAATAATACATGATGACATGGAATTTTTATTATTTTTGGAAGGTCCATTTTAAATTGAAATTTCCTCTAATCACTGTTGGGGGGTCCTCATGGCATACATCCCTGCAATGAATTCTGGTTTGAAGGAGACCAGAGGGGATTTAATAGCATCCCTGAACATATGTGTGTTGGACTTTGAAAGTTTAACCAACTAGTAAATGAAATTTACGTAAGGCATGATAGTTGGGTGAGCAAGAATTGCATGGATTTGGGATTTTGTCATGTTATGGAAGGCATGAACATCATTCTCTACCTCTAAAAGGTCATCATTGTCAAAGATAGAGTATATGTAAGCCCAATATAGGATGAAGGTTTCATTTATAGTTCCCTTGGTGTCAATATATACCCCAGCATTGAGGTCCCTATATTTCATCTTGTCTATGCAGGTTTTGGATCTCGCACTTCGTGTCATGTTTACCGTGGTAAACAGGGGGATAAAATCAATAGTAAAATGGATTATTTAACCCATAAACAAAACAAAGAAGAGGAAAAATCAATTACCAATTGAAAATTCAAGGGGTTCATGAGAGGATAGTAACAAAGTCCTTATCCTCCATATCTAATGCTAAAAAACCCCTAATCATGGCCATATTCCAACTTAAAGGTTGAGGATACCCTTAAGAGATCATGTGTGTTTGTTCTAGGTATTGTTCTTGGCCCTATATGTCTATAGGATTTCTTTAGGGCCTAAGGACTAGGTTCCCTCCCTCAACCATGCCTACAGATATCTTTCCCAGTGATAGAATCATTCTAATGCATTGCATAATCTCTCTTAGATGCAAAAAATCACATATGGAGGCCCTATATGAAGGTTCGATCCCTTGTTCATGGAACTCAAGCCTTAAAAACTACCATTAGGGCATAATCCTTGAGTTTCCTCTACCAACCATGGTTAAGGGAGTATGACCCATAGTTAGTTCTTAAATCCTCCTGATGGTGTACATATTACAACACAAGGGAAAATTATGGTCTTGGGATGTTAGCTATGGATGTTTGAGGTGTTGTTCTTGATGTTGCTAGAATATAGTTACTACAAGTCCTAAGTCTTGATTATGTGAATTATTGTTTTTATTCATTTCCCTACCCATGCACCAAAACCATTTTTTGTGGTTTTCCATAATGCGTACGTGTTTTTCTTCTCCAAAATGTGTATGTGTTTTGCTTCTCCATAATGCGTGCACATTTTGATTCTCCAAAACACGTTCGCAGTTTTCTTCTCCATAATGTGTGTTTGTTTTGAAACTATAAAACAGGTTCTTATTTCGCTTACCCTAACCTATGTTTCATATGACATGTCAAGCTTAAGATTAACAAAACCAAGCATTACATAATGCGAGCACATTGTATTTTTATGTATCGTGAGCGTGTTTCCTAAAAGTAGGATTGCATCTAAACGATCCCTCATCTTCTTGCACACACCCAAAGGATACGTCTTTCTTTGGTCAAGAAGGGAATTCTGTTGAGTGAAGTGAGACCGATAAGAACAAGGAAAGAAATGTGCCTGTTGGTTTCCCAACCTACCCAACCAAACGAGAATGGATTCATGACATAAGAGAGGCACTTTAAGTCTTTTCTAGATTTTATTTACTTATTGATCGTTTCAGTAGGAAGATATCCAAGGTGATTGATGAGCGCCTTTAGGAGGGGAAATGGTACTTTTTTTATAATAGTGTGAACGTCTTCAGCTTCCCTTGTAACCTTCAGTGAACAATATTAATATGTTTTCCTCATATCTATACTGTTTTCATTTTTCCTTACTAATAAGAATGAATACTCTTAGGGATGCATGCATTTGGGAACACAAGGAGTTATCCAGATATTTTTTGCACATTCTATAGGGATGAGGAAGTATTTTGTTGGAATAAAATGTCACAATTTCAATTACAACATTGATGGAACCTGTTAACTTTGAAAATCTTGGTATGCTGCATTACATATGACCTGCTATTAACCTTGGAAAGGATTTGAAGTTCCACCTTTTCTTTGTTTCTTAATTTTATCACTTAATTTGCGTTAGATGTATAATATTGACACATGTTACTTTTGAGTTGTACGTGTCATTGTTAGTAGTTTTTTTTTTCCACCCTCAATTTTCAAAGTACACAATTGATGGAAAACATGGGTAAATGAGGGTATTGTTACGTTTTAATTAAAATTTAAACTTCTTAATAAAAACATCTTTTAGACTTAAATTAAAATTTCACAATTTCAATTACACCATTGACACAACATGTTAATCGTGCAAAATTTTGTATGACATATGGCCTAAAGTTAACATTTCCAAATGATTCTAGGTTCCACTATTTCTTTGTTTCTTAATATTATCATTTAATGTACTTGACATGTATAATGTTGACACATGCTAATTTTGAGTTTTTTGTGTCACTCTTAATAGGTTGTTTTGTTCCACCCTCAATTTTGAAAGCACATGATGATTGTAATATCTCGAATTTTGACCTAACACTTATGGGCATAAGCCCCATTTCTTATGATGTTTCTTTGGCGTTTGATTTTGTATACTGGGCATAAGACCCTACTGCACATGAACATGATGATTTTTTCGATATATTTGGAGTAATCCAATTGCATATGTTATATATATATGATTTCATGTGTTGGGCATGGACCCTGAAGCACATAATTGATGAGATGTTTTTGTTGAGTGAGGAGCTCTGGATCACATGAGTATTTGATGTTCTGTGTTGAATGAGAAGCTCTGGAATACATGAATAATTAAAGTTTGCATTGAGCAAGAGTATTTAGAGCACATGAGTTATGAAAACTTTGTTTTGAGCAGGAAGCTCTAAGGAAGATGAAAATATAAGAATTGGAAGTATTGGGAGTAAGCCTTGGATCCATTCAAGTTGATGTTGAGCGTAATCTATGGAACATCGGATCCTTGTCCATTGTGTCCCTAGGTGTATCCTACAAATACATCTTGGCATTAGTGCTGAGCGAGGAGCTCTATAATTACACTAAGTTTGTAAATCCTTGTTTCTTAGCGTTGAGTACGGGCTCTGGATAAGCGCTAGGAGTTACTGGAAAATTAATATGTTGAGTGAAAATGACCGTTGATAAAGCATTGATCTCATCTTACTTATTTTTAAGCGATTAAATGAAATTCTGAATTTATGTATCTCATGAAAGTACTGAAGAACTACCATGTTATATGAGGGAATCCAACATGCAAGGAGGTGTAGAGCTTCCTAACCTAGTTGACCTAACCCCTACCTGAAGGCCTTAATAAAGAATTAGCAATAAGATAAAAAGAAAAGTGTCTTATGATTAGGGATCATGCTATATGATACCTAAAGTTAAAATGTTAACAAATGGTGTGTGTGTGTGTGTGTCTATATATATATATATATATATATATATATATATATATGACATGTATAAAAGAATAAGCATAGTAATAATACTAGTAACTATAAGTAATAATGAAATGATCCGCATGTTATTATTATTACTAACAATAATTAAATATTAAAACACCTACAAGAGTCAAAGTAGGAACTAGTCAAAAGTTCCTAAATTAAATTTTAAAAAAGATCAAAATTACTTAAAATAAATTCAAAGGGTTATCTCAAGAAATCAAATGATTTTTGATTTAACTGCCCCTTTTCCTGAAAAGTATGTCTATAAAAACCCAAGCCAAAGAGAGGATTGGGGATCTTTTGATTATTAACCACTTATACTATGAAATGAGAACTTTATACTAAGAACGAGAACTCTAGCCATAAAAACAACAATTTTTGCATAAAAAACACCAAAAACACCCCCAAATAGAAAAGTGTTGATACCAGTACATAGGTTTTTTTTTTTGGTAAAAAATAGAGCCATGGCTTAAACTCTAGCCATAAAAACGACAATTTTTGCATAAAAAACACCAAAAACACCCCCAAATAGAAAAGTGTTGATACCAGTACACAGGTTTTTTTTTTTTGGTAAAAAATAGAGCCATGGCTTAAACATCTCATACTGTTGTTTACAAAAAAATTAAAATCAACCCCTAAATTGGAAAAAAGATATTTTCTTCAAAAGATAAATTAGAAGCTTTTAGAAACTTGTATATTAAACAAAACAAATATTTTATAAATAATTACACCACTCTAACCATATAAAATCAAATAAATTATGATGTGATTCATAATTTGTTGATATTTTTTCAATTTTGGGGCCCAATCTCACCTTTGTAAATACTTTGCTTTCGTTTGGTTTCAATTTGTTTTGCGTGATTTCACTCAAAGTGTTGCTATGGGTCACTTTCATTTTCAATGAAGATCCATTTTTGTTTATAGATTCTTCGGAGTTGTTTATTTGGCTTATTTTGACATATACGTCCAATAGAATCATTTAATTCTACTTATATTTATTAATCCTTTTATAAGTACTAAATAGTTATTTCTAATTTTTTTAGATTACTTTTTTAAATTAAATCTATTTGAGTTACTATTCTCTCATAAACATGAAAAATAAAAAAACAATTCTACTCTTTATTGATTCATTTCACTCTCCAATTAGGAGACATGATAATTAAAGATGGAAATGTCAAACAAAGTATAAAATTCACATAAAAAAAATTTAAGATACAACATTAATTTTTTTTTAAACCATTTCACTCTCCAATTAGGAGACATGATAATTAAAGATGGAAATGTCAAACAAAGTATAACATTCAAATAAAAAAACTTTAAGATACAACATTGAAAAAAAATCAATTGAGTTCTTTTATAAAATTTTAAAACAATTTTAAGTAAATTCTTTTACTTTTATAAAAGTTAATCATTATCCCATTTTATTATTATTTATTTAAAAGGGCAAGTAAAAGTTGCAATTTCCATAAAAAAAATATTGCCTTAGATTCATATAGGGAGTATACGAATGGCATGTCATTTTTACTAACATGTTTATAAAATTTTAAAAAGAAAAGTTAATGCTAGTATAACTCCAGTTACCGTTCATCACAATATTCCTGCTATATCACGTGAATTTCCATCAAATATCCTTATAAACAACAAAAAAATATAATTAGCACGTCCTATCCATTGTTCATATAATTTTTGTTTGCTTCTTAGGATTTCCATCATTTATCTGCACTAATTGGTTTAAAATAAATCTATCATCGCCACATTTTCAGAGTTCGGGCTTGGTCACTCACACGGGTTGATTGCTGCCATGTTTGCATCATCGATGGGTTTCTATGCTTGGTACCAAGCACTATTATCTAGGCTTATATCACCAAACAAGATCTCAAAGAAAACATCAAAATCACATCATATCACTAGGTTGTTGAGATTGATATGAATGGCACAAAGGAATTCGCTTTATTCACAATATTATGCAGTTGAAAAACAAATTTGTATACCAAATCCTGCTAAAGCGATACATTGTTGAGATCATTGGAATAAAAAGGGAACATAATCTACATCCCATGGGACCCCGACAAGGGAGGAGGAGGGGCGACGCTCCACTCCTTTGGGTGCCAAAGGGCTGCCCTCATGAGTGGCATATGAATCATGGAAGATATGACATACACGCCAATGATTTTAACCAACGATTGGAAGCTATGAATAACCCTCAAATTTAGAATTAAAACAACTTATACTATGAAATGAGAAGGCCAATGCACCAGCACAATCTGCAACTATGAAAAATCTAATGCACCAGCACAATCTGCAACTACACTAAAAAAGGCCCCACTAACCACCACAATTCCACTATCCAAACCCACAATTGCAATTGGTATTGCGACCCCCCATTGGGATCAACATGAATGGGTAAACACATAGGATCACACCGACCTCATTACTGGTCTGGGTTAAAGATAAAGGAGAACGTCACCATACTGAAAACGTGCTATCGATAATGCTGCTTCTTCACTAATGAACGTCCTCTACTAGACACGTTGAGTTTGTATGGCAAAGGGAGGAGGAGGGGCGGCACTCTGATCCTTTGGGCGCCAAAGGGCCGCCCTCACGAGTGGCCCTTTGGCGCCCAAAGGAGTGGAGCACCGCCCCTCCTCCTCCCTTTTCCATACAAACTCAACGTGTCGAGTAGAGGACGTTCATTAGTGAAGAAGCAGCATTATCGATAGCACGTTTTCAGTATGGTGACGTTCTCCTTGATCTTTACCCTGGACCAGTAATGAGGTCGGTGTGATCCTATGTGTTTACCCATTCATGTTGATCCCAATGGGGGGTCGCAATACCAATTGCAATTGTGGGTTTGGATAGTGGAATTGTGGTGGTTAGTGCAGCCTTTTTTAGTGTAGTTGTAGATTGTGCTGGTGCATTGGCCTTTTCATAGTTGCAGAATGTGCTGGTGCATTGGCCTTCTTGTTTCATAGTATAAGTTGTTTTAATTGTAAATTTGAGGGTTATTCATAGCTTCCAATTTTTGGTTAAAATCATTGGCGTGTATGTCATATCTTCCATGATTCATATGGAATGTTGAACATTGATCTTTGAACAAATATCCATTGTTTTCATGTAAAGTTTATAATCCAAAGTTTAATGTGGTGATAGTTGAGATTTTAAATGAGACCATTTGCCAAAGGAAGGCGCTTTACCTTGGGATCCTTCTGCATAGAAATTTGTATTGAAGATAGTACTTTGGACTTGGTGACTTTCCCCAAGTCACTACGATTTTTTCCATTCGTTGTTTTGAGTCATCCTCGATGAGGAGGAAGGAGGACGAGGGTTTGTCCCAGCTTCATGGTGATTCGGTTATATGCTTTTCTCATGCTGGGTGTGTTTAGTTTACTCTTAAAATGTGGGAAGAGAACTTCCAATTCTTTATTTGGTATGATTTTGGAGGTCTGATATCTCAATGTGGCATATTCCCTAGTTTCTTTGTTCAATCCTACGTAGCACTTGTTGGTAAGTAGCTATGCTAATATTTTGTTTTATTCACCCTTGTTCAGTTCTTAATATTTATGATATGAATAATTACAAATTGTCATTTGTTTCCCTTGTAGGTGAAAATGTTTCTGGTTGAGAGGAATTGGCACTTCCTTCAATTATTGTGGACTCCGGTAAGCTCTGGATTCTATTGTCCAATGTCCATTCAAAGATTGAATGTTGGTTTGCATTTCTTATACTTGCTTAGTATAGTTTTTTATTCCTTATGGAGTGATAAGGGTTTGTAGAGTCAACATCTTGGTTTATTAAACCCAACCCTTATGGGGATGTACTGGTTAATGGGAGACATTTTTTTATGAACAATGTAAGGGTTTTATGTTCATATAACTACTGACGTGTTTGTTATGAGAACGTATGGCCCTATGGGCATAAAACATGAATGGGGAAACTAATTAGTCCATGAACCACTACTGCTTTGTTTTCATGTAATTGGAAGTTTAACTTAGATTTAAAATGTATTACTGTAAAGCTTCTTAGAGATTCGTCTACAAATGTATATTAAGAGAATTCTAGTTTTGGATGTTTATTTGTATTTAAATGAAGAAATGTCAAACTCAGTTTATTTACTTGGCTTGTTTTCTCATAGGATTGGATCCTCGTTCTATGTTGTTAGTGAGTCATGGAACCTAGATGATGGAGAATGTTGATAGGGATTTTTATGCTCTATTTTGTGGCTGTATTTATAAGAACGGATTTAATTTGTTTTTCCACTGGAATTCAATTCTTGAGACTTCAAACTTTGTTTAGAATTTGAAGAAAAACGTAGTTAAGGTTGTTTGTTGTTTTGAAAGATACACGTAATTATTTATCAACGAAGGGATTTAATACTTTGTCAACATGAGTTAGCATGATTCTATCTGACTGTTCAATGCTTGGTTGATGCTAGGATTATGATTTAAGTTTTTATGTTATGGTTGTCTTTGTAATTCTTTTAGTGGGATTTGATCCCAGGCCTGTGAATTAGTCATGACAGTCTGTATTGTAGTTAATGAGGAAGAGTCCTCTACATGATTTGATCATGGTCAAGTTTGGTAAGTTGGTTGAGTGTATGCTTAATTAGTTTATAGGATTTGATCGTGGTTATGTTGTTCCTATAATTACTAGATTTGACATTATGGGTGCAATGCTAGCTTGCATGATTTGAATCTCTTACCTAATAGTTATATAAGAAAATAGAAAGTAGGGTTTCACCCATTGAGGTTGTAGCTTTAAACTTTGAATTGGAAAAGGTAAATTGTTTCATGACTATGCATTTATTTATGGTAATTGTTTACGTGGAAAACAATTACTGAGAGTTTATGCATTTAATATTTTTATATATTTTAGCTATATACAAAAGTCTAATATTTTTAGTTTTATTAATAAGAGTTATGAATATGTTTTAATAAATGAAAATAGTGAAGGTAGACAATACTTAGATGTTGACTTATAATGGAGTGGTTAAAAAATTAAGATATGAAGGAAGAGATTTAAAAGGAGTGACATAAAAGGCCCAATGGAAGACAACATTGATGTCCCCCAAGAAATCCAAGCTCCATACAATTCCAATTTAGATGAAGAATTTGTCCTAATGATATTGTTGATTAGATTTATTTCTTGAAGAAAATGATAAATTTAACAATATTTTGATGAGATATATTAGTAATGTTTTGACTTCTAGACTTTATTTTAGAAATAAAATTTCTATATATAATGTTTTTAATATGTCATTTACAAATATATGGTATAGTTTTTCTTGAATTTATGTGAATCGTCACCTTGTGGAAAATAATATGAAACGGTATCATTTTCATAAAATAAATCTCTCAAAATTCATTGAAAATTGTTTTAAATGTCTTTATTTTCTAGATTTTTTTACAATTTTGTCAATAAAAATATCTTATTTTGTTCATAAAAATGTTCTATTTTAAAGAAAAGATTGCAAAATGTATAGGTTTTTCATTTTAACTTGCTTCTAAATGTATGTTATTTTGTTAAATTTCTAAAAAACACACTTGAAAATAGAAATTAAAAATATTTTAGAACAAAGATGTTTCAAAGGCCCAAAAAATGGCTCGAAATGAAAATGTGTGATACTGGTATCAACCCTTTTTGAAATGGAGGTAAAAATAGCTACTAAAATTAGGAGAGAGAAAAACGAGAAGTGTGTCGAGTTCTCGTTTCATAGTATAAGTGGTTTATTCCATAACTCTACCTAAGGATCTTGAAGATAGTTCTTGGACAACATTTTTTTTCCAAAAAGGAAAAATAAGACTGATACAGAACCTGATATCCCAGATAGGGAAGGCTTACCTTAGGAACTCTAAGCTACTTCCATGTTGGAACCAATTCGGAGGGATCCAGATTGAAACCAAGAATGGTTCTGGGTCATGGTTGAGTGGAATGTGGTAGTTCTCAAGTTATTCGGTTATCTGAACAGAGGTCAGATCTATCTATGTACTTGTTAATACTAGGTATTTGATTCTGCAAGAATTTCATCCATTAAAATAACTTTGACTTGTAGGTATGAGGTTCTTGATTTTTCAATGCAATTTACACAGGTTTTCTTATTAAACGAGGAGATTAAATTCTTAATGGATAATTAGCATCTATCTACTATAGCTAGGTTATTTTATCTACTCAACCATGATATTCTAGTTAGGAAAATATATCTTATTCATATTTGTAATGATAGACTATCGCCGGTAGTTTTATCAGTAGGAGGATTTTGTCTCTATTATTTTCTACATTCTATTTCATGATTTACATGTTAAATTTAAGTCTTCTCTAACAGAGGTGTTTCTTTAAACAGAGTCTAGATTTTTAAGTGAGTTATATTTCCTATTTATTATTTCAAGTTCAAAAACATAGAAATAACATCATAGTTTTTGTACCTATATCTTACTAACCCTAACCGATGAACCTTATCAACCAAAGAAGTATTTAAAAACTAACTTTATATATTTTCTCTACTAGAAGATTTCATATGCCAGCAAGTTTGTATTAATTATAGCCATCGAAACTATTATCTATAGCCTTAGCATAAAAATATAACTTAGATACCATTGCAAAAACTTTAAATACTATGAGAAAACACAAGATAAACAAATTTAACCTATTTTAAAACTACCAAATATCATAAACAAACTCCAAACAAATAATATCCACTTTATAACTTTACCCACATTGTATGCTAGCCATCGAGAGCTATTAACGTCTGTAGGCACGATTATGATTAAACAATAATCTTACTGTCGACTATCAAAACAAGAATCAACCTTAATCTTAATACAAATTCATTATTGAAATTTCAGATCCATTTAAAAGTTTCAAGATCGAATCCTGTTGACACTTCTGCCAAAACAAAACCCACACATACAACCTTAAACCAAAACCCCATGCATCCCAGGATCGAATCATGTGGGATCGTGTCATTAAAAATAGAGGTTATATCAAACCACACGAGGAATCGAGTCCTATAGGATTCGATTTGAAAAAATTAACAATGTTGTAAAGATTTACAAATTTCCACATAAGTCAAAAGTAAACTATGACAACAAAACAAAAATACATGAAGGATTAACCATTGAAACTTTAGATAGGCTATGCATTTCACATAAGGGTTGAAATCGCAGCTAGCAAGATCGAATCCAAAACCCAGTCTTAATCCATAATCAAAATTGTTTCTCTGTCAACATTACATATTAATGTACACAAAATATACACACATTTCTTCATCAAGGCCCACAACGAAGAAGTAAAAAACCCACCAAATTATCCATTAAAGACATAACCCAAATGTTTTAAAATAATACATGTAAAAACCCTACTGTCTATGCTATCACAGCCACGACATCTACATTTTTGCAATAGTAGGCCAAGCTTACGGCCATCCCCATACTGAATCACAACAAGTAAAATACAACATGAATTACCATTAAATAACATTGCCAATAAGAAATAAACAGTCACGAATTAACAAGGGTTCCATTGCAAGCAATGGCACTACTGTAAGCTAAACAAAAGCGTTTAAAACCAATATGCAAAACCTCCATTAACATACCAAAACAACAGTTTAAGTTATAGACATCGAAACACATATGGTCACGGCCTTGCCAAGCTAGTGGCAGTATCAATGAATAAACTTTGGCTGTGAATACATACAAAAATACCTTGTAAAATTCACAATACACATTCTTGTTCAACATAAGTTCTATTGGAAGAAATAACATAGATGTATGCACTATATTAATGCATTATCTACATGCCGAAACATAGAGTCTCCATTATATATGTATCAAAACACCTGATTCCTTTACAAATGCATCTATTGAATGCCCATAATCCCAAACTTTCACAAATGATAAAACCCTTTCACACACAGATATCATGCTCTGTCACTCTTTGAACACAGAGGTAAAAGGGCCTTTGTTTTCGCAAGGCTTACCCATAGAAGGGTGGTGCAAATAGTTACAACATATACTACTGAACCGCACTTTTCCACCACCTCTATCACTTGCAACATTGAAAAGGACAACTATAAGGAGTATGCTAAACCTCCACCCGAAAACAACAAAGTTATAATGCTGCAAACCCAACCAAAGAACATACCTTCCAAAGCGCAGGGTGAACTAGACCTCCACGCTATGACAAAACTAGAGAGTCAAACATAACAACAACCCAGAATAGTGAAAAATGGTTTTCCCATTCACGACAAACCAAATATAGGGTTCAAGTTTCCACATCCCAACGAACATTTACTTCGCCACCATGTCCACCACCAACGTCGTGATATTTGCCCTCACGCCTATAGTTTAAAACCCACAAATGTGATTTTGTAATGGAACCACCATCAATATCATCGTTGACATAGATAAGATAAGGTTTCATGGCATATAGAATATGCCATGAATGGCTGCTTTTATATATCACATTTCATATAAAACTTTAAAACAATATGGTGAAGTGTTATGAAGTAATCCTTTAAACATTTAGGCATAAAAACATTCCCAACCATATGATATAAATACTAAGCACAAGAATACAATTTATCAAGTCCTAAGACACACTAATAATGTTAACTAGATAGATGTAGGTATGATAAACCCTAGCTATGCGTAAACCATAACATAAACAGTAATAGTAAGAATTGCTAGGATAGGAATTTGGTCCTTTTGTCTTTGAAGGGAAATGGAGTAATATAGCATAGGTAGCAAGCCAATTTTAGCGGTCGTAGAAAGCTTTCATCACGTGATGAATCTGCACAAAGAAAGGAGAAGTTTGCATTAGTTCAATATGAACTAGGTAAACATCGTAACAGCAGGTATAACCAGTTACCTCTTGAAGTGGCCCCAGAAAGGATATAAGTCCTGCCACTCCACCTCTGGACAGTTAAAATTTAAGTCAAGATTTTCCATAAACAATAACCTAAAATCAAGATATAACTGAATGAGTATATGCACATGCACGACAAATAATAATCAATCAATGGATTAATCATTTAAACCAGTTCAAGTAAAATAAACACGATACATAATTACATCAATAACTACATAGGAAAACCCATAGAATGATAAGGACAAGCTTATGACACTTCTATTTAGAAAATCATGACCGACATATTCCGCAAAAGATATAAGATAATGTCCAGATTAGGTGGCAATTAAGTGGCCTATAATTTTTTTTTTCAAATTTTCGGGACATTACAACAATATAAAAACATGGGTAAATGAATTTATTGTTATGTTTTAAATAGAAATTAAATTCCTCCTTAAAACACATATCTTTTAATTGTACATTAAATTCTTTCGTAAAAACAATTTTATTGAAGGTTTTTATTTTATTAAACTTCATTGTTGAAAAGTTTTTCTTTAAAGTTATGTGAAGTGTAGCATAAAATTTCATAACAAAATAAATAAATAATTGGAAGGGTAGAGATGAAATGAAATTACAAGACACTTCAGCATTCCAAGAATAAAACTCTTCTTGTCCAATTCGTACATGCACGAGGAGAAAAACATGTGTATTGTTTATGCATGAAATTTAAAGCATATTTATATGAAATTATTTCATAATTTATATGACATAGTGTGATAAAAGATAGCATTTGTGGCGTTATACTCTGCACAATGTTGTATATATTCTATGCTTCATTTTCCATTTTGGCAATCATCTTGCCATTCTATTCTGGGATCTCAGAAACCCCAGCGCTAAAGAGACCCAGGGTTCCGATGGATATTGTGAAGCATGTGCCAAACATAAACTTTATCATTCACAAACTCTCCTTGACAAGTCTAACCAAGGTTTTAACATTTGCAACACTCACGACTTGAAAAGTCATTCTATATCAATATAGCGAATTGAAGAAGAGAAGAAAAAACCTCGCGTATCATGAGAATATGGAGCGATCTTAAACTAATAAACACGATTATTCTATTAGAAACTCGTAAATGATTATTATATTAAGAAACACATACTAGTAATCACGGACATCTTGCCATTTTGACAGAAGGTGAATTCAAATATTTATATATGTAGTGCATTTGAAGGAAAATAATAACATAAAACCCTCTCTAAGTGCATTTATACCTTTGAACGAATAAGATTCTCATCTCATGAAACATGGAGGGAAAAATAACTTCCAATTCTAAAAATTGGTGGTTTATGAAGGTTTCAACCTAGATTTGACATGAAATTGTGGGTGAATACATCCATTTCCTCAATTCAAACAAAATATGAATGGCTAAATAATTATTGCAAACATTAATTACTGAAAATTAGGGGCAAAGGAGGATTGAATATGAATTTTACTAGAAATTAGGAGGCGAACCGATGATTTCAGGTAAATTTGAGAGGGCTAAATCATTATTTTTTTACTTCCTCATTAATAAGGGGAGGGCGATTTGTTTTTGGACTATTATTTGTATAGTAAATATTGGGCGAATATATTAAATTTTAAAAAAAACTTTCCATATTAAAATTCGCCCATTAAATATTTCTAACTCCTTTCATTTCTTCTATGGACTCAATTTCGCCCCTAAAATCATCCTTAATGTAATATTCCTTAGTTTGAATAATTATTTACTTGGATTAATTTTGGAGTTGTGATGATTTTGGCATCCAACAATTTTCTGAATTCTTTATAAATGATTCCCAACATAATAGGATTCACTTGTCTCAACTTTTGTCTAGAAGGCTTAGCTCCGGGTTTAAGTGGTATCCTATGTTGACTCATGCTAGTCTCATGTTAAGCCCTAAATTTTGGAACATTACCTCCTATATTGTGGTTCATTACATATTATTGATGTAAGTCTTGGGTTTATTAGTGATAATTGTTATTAGTATTATTATAGTTGTAATGTCATCTTGGATCATACTATGACATGTCACATTTTTTTTGGTTTATGCTTTTGATCACAAATATTTTGTTATGTTGAAACTTAAATGTGTGCAAAAAGGATCTCGACACTTGTCCTTAGGTAAAGAATGTTGTAAAAAACATTTTCCAAATATTATTAATGACAAAAAATAATAATTGGAATGGACATGAATATAAATGACTATGACTCCATGAATGAGGAACAAAATCTTACAAGCCAAGGGAAAATATTACACGTGTCATATTATTATTATATCTCAATTGATAACAACAAGAATCAGAGTCGTGAGTGGAGAGAGACATCCGTGAGACATCCGTTGCTGCTGGAGCGTGGAGAAAAAGTCGTGAAGAAGAAGGAGGATGATGCTGCATATAAGTAAAGAGGTTTCGTTGATGAAAGTGGAGGTAAAGGTTGTTGCTACTCACAGGGACTTCACTTAGTGAACCTCTCACATAGCACGTGCGATCGTGGGATATTAAAGAATACCTTAAATTTCGAGAAATATTGACCCAAACTCTTTTTGTTGAAACCCCCTTCCAATACTTAAAACCTCCTCCCCACTCCTTTTTATACCTCAATCCTTATAAACCACCCTACCCACCCCCACCTTAAACCCCTCATTCCCCCAATACCTGCAATATATTGGTTCGATTTTTGATCATTTTAAAACCCACAATATGAACTAACGTGATAAAATATTGGTCAACAAGTGAAGCCCCCATGTTGCTACTAGACCGTGAAGAAGAGGTGAGTCTGTTCATCATCGCTACCAGAGAACCGACGCTTGCGATTAGAGCTCCCGGTTGTTATTTGGTTGTTGAGAACTGCTGCTGCGCATGGATAAGGGATTTGTAGCAGAGGCTTCCCATAGCTATCTTGTGAAGAAAGTGTCTGTCTCTGAAGAAACCCATTGTTTCCATTGCTGAGTCGATGGAGAGGTGAGGTAGTATATCTACTTACAAGTTTACAAGTTCATGTTATATTTCATTTTTTTGTCCTTTTTGTAATTATGTAAAGCAATTTCATATGTTAAGTTAGATATCATTAGTGTTTAATCCAAATTCATTACAATAACATATGCAAAATCACTAAAAGAAACAAAATTACAACATAGACACAGTATTTATCCTTGGAAACCCTCAAGAAAAAGAAAACCCGATAAAACTTCCTCTAGCATACCACAATCGACCCAAAGTTCTTTTAATAGTTGAATGAACAATTAGTTAATGCCTTGTCAATGTTGATAGAATAAAGAAAGTGTAGAAAATAAATGTGATTTAAGTACGTTTTTGTGTTTTATTATTACTATTATTATTATTGTTATTATTATTATTATTATTTTTTTTTTTTGGATTACGTCATTATGTAAATATTTTCAATAAAATTTTAGATATTTTCAATAAAAATTAGTTAGTGAAATTTGTTTTATTTCTAGAAGAAACCATAATATTGTCATCCTGCAAATTTCTTCTGTTCATTAAAGGTATCAAAGATAAAGGATTGATGAGATTAACTAGTCCTCTAACTTAATCATTTTTAATAACTCTAAACTAAATGCATAGAGATTTATATAAAGCTCGAGTGTTAAATTAATTGCTGCTACAATTATTCGGTGAGACCAAACATAAATATGTCAAAGTTATTTAAAATTTACAATTAAATACAAAGCCCAAAACTACAATGCTAAAGCATCCCTTATTATTATTGTTTATTTATTCCTTATCTTGTTAATTTATTTCATCTATATTATATAAAGAAAAGAATTGTAGCAAATAAGATTGCCCATAAATAACTTTTCTTATAAAGTGAGCAATTTGAATTGAGGCAAGACTCATTTATTGCAAGCTTTGGCTTGAGTTTTGAACCGATCCTTCCTCTCCCATTCTTTTAGAACTATAGACTTTAGGAGCTTGCGATAATCCTCTTTCATCCATTTATCGTTCATGTATCCTTTTTTGCATTCTATGAACTTATATAAATATTTTATATAAAACTAATATCATGGATATCTTTTCATTGGATTCAGGCATCTTATTATTATACCAATCATTTCATCTAAATTTTGAAGCTTATTATGGATTTTGAAACATGGTTACCAACTTGATTAGATCCCTCCATACTTCCCACTTTTTTAGAAGTCACATATTGTAGTAATTTTTACCTCATCTCAGAAAGTGGCGCTCACATAATGCAACTTTTTTGGGTTAAAATTACAACCTTTTGTAACCTTGACCTTAAAAACTTGTAATGTTGCTAACGAACAACTTAAATTCAACTCCCAAACCAAAAAATGATGCTACCAACTGTGAGGGTTAAAATTACAATTTATTTGAAAGCATGACCTTAACAATCAATACCATTACAACCAAAATATTAAATTAGACCAGTGGAGAAAAAAAATAGTGCCAAGACACCCATATTTTAAGGTTAAAATTACACCTTGTTTGAAAGCATGACTTTAACAATCAATATCATTGCGATTTAGTGTTAGAATCAAACCCTGAATTGAAATGATATGCTATTAGTAGCACCCTTTTTAGGGTTACAATTATGACTTATTACTAAGTGTTTGTTTAGAATATACAATTACTTATATTTTAATTATGTCCTTAAAAACCATATTATTATAAACCAATCTCAAAAATAAATATTTTTTGAAAACATAATAATATTAATAAATAAAAAATAATAAAAAACAAAACCCTAAAACCCATAATAAATTATTTTGAAATAATAATAATAATAAATAAATAAAAAACCTTGTAAATCGATAAACATCACAGTAGAAAATTACATCAAAAAAATAAAACGAAGAAACGTTTATGATCCCTTATGGAATGGTTGGGTTCCTACCATCCATCCATATGGAATGGTTGGCTTTCAATATCCATGATTGTTTTTCAAAATTAATATATATATATATATATTTATTTATTTATTTATTTTAGAGCAGATCGAGTGGTGGGTTAATATATGAAGAATGATTGGTATCAAAATCCTTGTTTGCTTTCTAAAATTAATATTTTTTCTTAGAGCACACTCATAACCTAGTCTTATCGTATTTTTATGAACCTTTTAACCTCATCTTAACTAATTATGCACCAAGATTTCCCCAAAGGTTATGACACGTGAGTTTGTCTGCATGTTCCTCGTTTTGCATTCCTAAGACAAGATAAGGCTATACCAAGAGGAGTGTCCCTCGTAAATCATTACTGACATTAATAAATGATAGATTTAGTTTTTAAAGTAGTTATCGATGATTGTAAGATCCATTTGAGTGATGTAAATTAAATCTCAGTGATGGAGATTAAACCTCAAAAAACGTTGTTTAGAATTATCCCCAACTCTAAAGTTGTGGACTCCATGATAAAAAATTAGTTAATAACAACATGACCCCTAGGATAAATTTAGGGTTACATCAATCAAATATTTAAAGCGAGAATTCATTTGTCAAATGGATGTAGCTTGGGTGGTTGGGAGGAATGAATGTTACTCTCCCCACCCAGGTTCTACTCTTGTAAGTGACATGTTGCTTTTGTGGAGCTCTTTGTAATAAATGTTGTGATTGATGCGTTGACCATGCCTTGATTCAGTTTGAATATTAGGTATTGGAATTTTCCGTGGAGTAGCCCTCTAACAAATGGTGAACCACATTTTGGAAAAAAAAGAAGGGAGAATTCTTTAATCCACTATACAAACATGTAAAAGGATCATTCATTAATCCATAAAACTATAATGGGATCACAATGGATCCTAGATAACTCATGGTAAGGGAGCTAATGGGGTCGCAATTGATCTAAGGGAGCTAAGTAATTAAACATTATTTTTATGTTAATATAGACATTTTTATTAGATATTTTACTATATTTTGTGAAATTATGTTTGATTTTTTACAACTTCTAACTTTTATGTTATATAAATCAAATTTCTAGTATGTTATTCTAATTCAAAATGTAGATTTTATATATTTTTATCAATTTAAGATGGATTTCGAAAAACAAATATGGTCAAAATTTTAATAATAAACAATATATTTAGAAATGGAAAATTTAAAAGAGTGGATATATAAATACACTCTAAGGAAAGTGGGTTTTCTAATTATATATCATTAAATATCAAAAGTCTATATCGATATAGCTATATTTTTCCCTTTGAAAAGTGATTTTATATTCAACGAGATCCTTTAAATTTGTTACCATAATCATTTTTTATATATGAACAAAATATATATTTTGGTGGGAGCAACATTACAATTTTTTTTTAATCTTTCGAAGGTGGTGGAAATTTATCTAGCATTATGATTGGAACACAAACCAACCAAAAATTACAAAAGCATTCATAACTAAACATTTTAAAGTAAAATATTTATGTTTTTATTATGCAATTTAGTTGTTGGCCACAAAACTTATACATCTATCTATGATTTATGAAGCAATTCCATGGAAAAGTGAAAGAGGGAATGAAAGGAATGCACTTCTTGCTTGGACTCAAACTACTTGAAGAGGTCTTTCAAATCTCCAACTCTGATGTTGTTTACATCACTTCTTCCAAATCCTACTCCAATGTTGATCTATTTTTAATTGCATAGTTTTTCTTCTCCATAAAATCAATCAAAATATTGATATCAAATGTCTTGATATCCAAAAAATCCTTAGATGGACTTGGGAACCTCTAGTAAAACTCCCCCAATTTCAAAATCATTGTCCACTTTATTACAAACCTCCATTCTTCCAACACACAATAAAAATTTGATTTGGTCATAAACTTCAAGATCCAAGTAGTTAGTCCTCTGGTAGGTTCTTGATTTTCACCTCTTTTTGCTTTATAAACACCACAACTTGTAAAAAAATTGGAAGAAATGTATTAATTGATATCATGAAATCGATTTTCAATTGAATTGTAGTGCAAGGCTTCAATTTCAAATGAAAAATTATGAATTGAGCACACTCTTCTACTTGTTTTTTCATAGCAAATATTGCCCCAAATCAATCTAATACTCCTTTATGCACACACAGAGGTTTTGAAGAATTGTGGTTACATGAAGACCTTTCTTTGGGCCATCTAACATAGAGATCATGTGTACAATCAAATTTTGGGTGATTGCACAAATTAATTCTCATAATTCTTTGACACATATGTTTATTCCTTAGTGAAATAAAAGGAGGGACTTCTCCTTCCTTAATGATGATCTCCCTCATTTCATTGTTTTTATTAATTCATCTCCATCAATACAAAAAAGAAATGATTACACAGAACTCGACCAATACTACAATTACTCTCTTGGACCTCATTATCTAGAAAAAGAATCATGAGCATGTTAATGACTATGATAGCATGACATTTGTCAATGTCTATGTATATTCAAGATTATGAGGACTAATTCTACTACTATCTCAAATTGCTTTCATTTTTATTGTTATTAGACAACAAAGACACTATGGATTCCATGGACTCGGTGATGGAAATTAATGGATTGAACTCTTGTTTTTTTTGAACAATTTGGGTATGCGATATGCCATAAATCAGGCTTAGGGTGTTAGTATGGAAGGCCTGGTTGAATTGGAAGCATTCCTGGCACTGAAATGAGGGCGCATCTACATGAGACATGCATAGCTAAGGGGAGCATTCATGTCTGGCAGCAAACGATTACTTGGATTGGGGGAAGTATAGTAGAGGGAGGCACAGTGTAGAATGGTTAAGGGAGTAAGGCACACATTCCCTAGGAAGATGGATAATTCCAGCAGGAGTGCAGAACCAGTGGGTGCATTCTCCTCCACGCCCAACATTTCTGGTAAAGGAAAAGATATGCCTCCAGTGAGAGGGATAGCTTAAGAGGAAGGATAACTATCCGTGGGAGTGATCATGGAGAGATTGGAATCCCAGATGGTGCCATGGGTGAGGTGCTCTACTTTCTCCAATTTGAAACCCTAAAAGCAGAAAAACAAACAAAACGATGAAACACATCCAACCAACAAGAACAAAAATGAGAGGCAGTATATTTCAGTGAAAAAATGAAGACATTTGTATTAGAGAGAGGTACACCTTATATAATAAGGGACCTGTTACCACCTAAGTTGTACTTAGTGGTTTCTTATAAAGTGATCCTGGTGAACCAGACAAGGATAACTTGTTCGGACTTAAGAAGACCTTTGGAAGTACTTTTGGGAAGTGCTTGTTGTACTATATCACATGTTCATACCCCATGGGGAATTGTAATAAATGTTCTAGCATGATAGTGTCTGTAAAAGACTCGGTCTCTTAGACTTTATTTATCAATCCGATCAGCCTAGGGTGTTTTTTCCCCTGGTTATTATTGGTTGTTGAATAAACGACTGATAATTTCTGAGTTTTTCACTCCATACCTCCAAAGTTGGGGTGGTCGGCTTGGCATTTAGGTCTACTAAGGTTATTAGAGTCTATGTGTCAATGTATAAACATGCTATACATCATGTTCGATTCATATGAACATGTCTAAGTCCCCCTAGGTTTTTTCAATTTTTCAAATTTTTAGTTTTTTTAGTGTTTTTTATTAAAATTTAATTTTTCCAAAACTTAGGCTATTTTTTAATAGTTTAATTGAAAAAATTGATTTTGTAATAAAAGTGGGCCAAATAATAGAGTTTCAGTCATGTAGGTGCTCATTTTCAAGCTAAGAGCACCACGTAAACCCATGGACCCACTATTTCCTAGTTTTGAGTGATTTTCCATCACTTAGGTCAAAAAGCCCCAAAAATCAATTATTGATTATTTTAATTAATAAATTGAGGAATAATGGAGAAAATCCAGAATCATAGATCAGTGGATTCTCAGCCGATTTGATTGAAATCAGTCAGATCTGAACTAGATTAACTGGATCTGACAAATCCTTGATTGCAGGAGGTAATCAAATCAGATCTAGAGTTGATGTTCAGCATCCTTTATGGGGAATTTCACCCTGCCTCTCTCCTCCACACGTTTTGGCTCATCTGGATGAGTTTTGGTGGATGCTACAGTCAATAGGTTGAGGTGTCAGTCAGATCAGCTCTCCGATTGACAATTGCACTCAGTGAGACTCAAATCTGGTTCAGTTAGACATAGATCAGGCATTAATGGACTCTCCATCAGCTGATTTGGTCTATCTCCTTGGGATTTGTGCCCCCCTGGGCTGTATCTCCTATTTTTTGTATAAATAAAGCTTAGGATACCTCTTCCAAGCTAGTTAGAGTTGGATTGAAGGGCTTGCTATTGTAATACTGTTGTAATCGTTTGATTGTTGAAATAAAGAAGCTTTGGAGGCCAAATGGTGTAATGCTCTCATATGTGTGGATTAAGCATTGTCTTACAGCTATTGATGTTGCCAACTTTTCTCTCAAATTCTGCATATGAACCCTGTCTGGCTTGAGCGATTCAGCTGAATCAATAGGAGTATAGTTGGGAAAGTAAGGTTACTTGTTTTTCTTATATCTCATAGCATATATGATTAAAATATCTAGATTATACATGTTTAATAAGTTTATTTGCATGTAATTCTTGTCTCTTTTTCATATATATATCCATATCTCATGAGGTTTCGTGTAGGATTGTGTGTTTAGCTTTCAGGTAGCAAGGATTAGACGAGCTGTGGATCTAGTTTGACTCCATTGTACATCCAAAAGATTTGTGAAGACATTTCCCCTCTGTATTCCACTAACAAGTTTCCATTGCAGATCTGCTTCAACAACAAGCACTTCTCTTCTCCTTTTCCTGCTTCAAAATCAATTCTTTTTACCTGGTTACTTTGTTCACAACTTTGATATTGTTTATATCTATTATCTTAAAGTAAATTAACATAGATCTATCTCCTCAAAGCCCATAATCTAGATCTTGTTCTTAAAAGGTTTCATAAGCGTTCTAGATCTAGCTTTAGGGAAATCGTCCTTTTTGCATGGAATTTTAAAGATAATTTGTAGCTTGCATGCATTAGATTTCTGTTTTCTGTTATAAAAGATAAATCTAGCAATCAGTGCACATCATATTGGCTACCTAAAATGCAAGCCAATGATCCCAGGGGAAGCTTGCTTTCCTTGGTTCCCTTTTTACCTTTTTTAACTAGGTTTAACTTAGCTTTTTTTGGTTAAAAGTAAGCTGACCCAAAGGTACTTTCAGAGTGATTTTGGGAATACTTCAGTATAATAATCTTACTGATTTTTAGAAGGTATAACAGAAAAGAGGTGGAGCTGCTGTTCGAAAGTGACTTTTGGGCCTTCTGAATCCCCCCAGAGGTCTCCCTTTTTGACTAAAATCTTTAATTTTTGCACTTTGTAAGCTCTTGGTTTCATTCTGTATAAGAATCAAGAGGGATCATATAATTTTTCTGATATCGTAACCATTGGTAATAAAAATAATTCTGAATAGGATGTTTCGAGTCCATTCCCCATCCCCCCTAGAGGGGATTTGTGTCCATGTCATTTTTTGCTTTTCATTCATCTTTTTTCAATCTAGCGTAGTACTAATCTGCAGGGTAGTATAATTTGATTTAAAATAATTTCCATATTCCATTTCTATTGGTTTCAAAGTAACTTTAATACTTACCCCACGAGCCTCCTTTTGAGTCGAAAGGTGAAGAAAGGTTCGTGGTAGTCTAATTAGAAAATTGTGGTTTTCTTGTCTTTTTATGTTTCATTTACTATCATCATTTGTTTCAGTAACCATAATAAAATAAACCCCTCCTTGATTCCCCGATTGAGGTCCACCTGGATCGAAAGAGGTTCCTGGAGGGTTTTCTTTTTAATAAGAGCATTCATCTCAAAATTTACGAAAATTGACAAGACTCTGGTGTGTATGCTCTGCACTTGGCTGTGGTTCGTCTGATCAATCAAGCTGTATCAAAAGCACTTGAGTGACTATTATAATTAGGATTCACTCTCCCAAATTGANATATATACCTACCCCATAAAACCCCTAACTCATAATATTTTAATATATCTTATATTTTTTTAGTACATCTCTTAGGAGGCCCATTTTTTACCTCAAATTCTTTCTAATGCCACCAGGTGAAAATCCAACACCTAGATCAAACCATTACGGTGGCAACATATCCAAAGGAAGCGGGAACTTCTGAAAAGTGACCTCGGGGCGCCGATCTCTGTCACACCCTAATGGGTGCATTATAAACAATAGCCCTAGAGACTCCATTCAGCCCACATATTCCTTGCGGGTAGCCATGAAGGTTTAGTTTTGGACATACTCCAAGTACTCTCGGTTATATCTGGAGTCCACCCTTCGCCTAATTTTAATCAACTCATATTTCACATTAACTTAAAACGTACCAAGAGGCAATTGGAAAACATTCACTCCAAGCACATGCAAGTACATTGATTATCTTTTGACTCCATTTTAAGGCACTGGTTATTTTCTTTCTATATATATTGTGTCTTAGCATTGTGCTTTCGTGCACTCATTTTGTATCGTGTCATCTATGGTTGTTTATGGTTAAATTTCAAACTCCTAAGTAATTCATTTAGTTTAACATCACCATACTAAGTAATTAGCCTTAGCAACTTAATAGGGTCTAACCCCCTTGGCTTCGTTAGGAGTTGAACCTAAACGGAGGAGTTAAGAACAAGGTGACAGCCTTGACTCGAGACTTTCCCCCAAGGACACACCGAGTGGCTTGGGGATTTCTGCCACGTGACCCAGGTGTGTGAAAGGCGGAAACACCTTTTGGCACCATTGCCGGGGATAAATCTTTTTATTCTCAGGTAGGACTTAGCTTAACTTTTTTCTAAACAACTAAAAAGATAAAAACTTTTGATTGATCTAGTATTTAAAAAACATAAAAATTAAAACTTGATCCATTTGGAAACTCCACTGTCTAACATCCCTTCAAGAATTTCTACCTGAAGAAACCGTTGACAATTATTCAATCCTCTCCCTAATCCCGAAAGGTTTATTAGGAAAAGATTGAATAGGCAGACTTCTCGTAGAAACCTTGAAAATTTAGGAGACCAGTCCCTCTGAAATATCCATCACATATTTGTAGAGAGTCATGTTCACCAATCTCAAGAAATGATGGAATTATTCAAACCCCTTGACTTTTCTCAGATAGCAGGTGCTCCCCATGCCATTCCAAAAGATGCTATCAAGAAGCTCCCCATATTTCAGGGCAATAATGCCATCACTGCCAAGTCTCGCCTTTGAAAGTTTGAAAAACACCTAGTTAGTTATTGCAATGATGTTGCCCATGACCATGACGATGTCAAAATGAAGCTCTTTGCTTTATCCTTAGAAGATGATGCTGAAGAATGGTACTTCAACCTAGATGATGATTCATATAAAACTCTTAGTGAATTCCTAGAGGGTTTTAAGAAGAAACGAGGAGAAAAGAAAGAACCAAGACATTTGCTTGCTTCCCTTCATAACATAAAGAAGATGGAGAATGAAACCATGGATGAATTTAACACTAAGTTCACGCATGTGGTTTCAGACCTTCCTAAAGAAATGAAGCCAAAGGATGCCTCCATCCTCATATCTTACATCGAAGATTTCACTGGTGATTTGAGGTACCAGTTAAGAGACAAAGAGCCGACCGATCTAAAAACTGCTCAGGAATTGGCTGAGAAAATAGAAAAGAATATGCAATCTTCAGGAAAATTCAACGTTCCAGGTTACACTAGGGAAAACACTTCATACAACAAAGAAAAGGGAAAAGCCGTTGAATCAGAAGAAAAGGGAGTCTCTAAAGATCCCATGGAAATGTAACATACATGATAAAATACTTAGTTACTAGTCAAAACCAACTAATGGCGAATCATTTTGCACACTTGAATCAAATTCATAATAGATTGATCACAATGGAAAGAAATAATGGACCTAGGAACTTTCAGCTTAGGCAGAATCATATGTATCAAAATAATTTTTCTTAGTAAGAGCCTAGGATTCCAAACCAGTTAGACTCAGCTAACTTGGTAGAAGAAGTAATTCCATGGTGTAGACCCTGTGAACAATTCCGCCAAGAAAGCACTTGCTATGTTGCAAATCAAGTCATGGAACATGGACTTCTTGAGGTCAGTAATTAGGAAACAACTTCAAGCGAGCCTGATCATATATACATGGTAGGCCAGGCCTACCCTTTTCCACCATCTAAATAGTACAATCCTGAGGATGAAACCATTGCAGAATCTTATAGTGAAACTTATGATGAAAACTGTAATATACATGATGGGACTCCTATGTGTTCTCCATATAATGATGACAGTCTGGAAGGTTTACTACCTTGTGACCTTTTCTCTGAAGAAGATGAGTATGAAAATGAGGACAACTATAACTTGGAGCATGATACAAGTGACGAAGACTCCCTTATCCCTGACAAAGATATTGATGAGGAGTCCTGGACATTCATGGAAAATCCGGTCTATGACATGAATAAAGAGGAAAATAATGAACCAGAAACTTTTGATGGTTTTGTTTATTTTTCTATCTATGGCATATCTAAAGGAGAGAGCATGGACCATGTGGCCTTGGGAAACTTTGATATGAAAAAGGAACATGCAGTTTATCCACATGATCATTCTGAGCCATATATCAGTATCAGTAATGAAGACAAAGAAAACTTGATATCAGAACTTGATATTAGCAATAGGGAATCCATCACATCTAACATAGATGATGGTGATGACTATTGGGATTTTTATGGATATCTTATTAAGAATCCTATTTATGCTCTATGCTATATCCAGCAAGGGTAGTGTCTATTTAGAAATTTGTGGAATTCCAATCTACTATACTTCCATAGAGGGAAGCATGGATCTGGAGACCTTGGAAAACCTTAGTATGGAAGAGGATCATTCAGAATTTTCATGTGATCATTCAGAGTCATATCATGCAGAGCCGCACAAGGGTATCAATAATGAAGACATTGAGAAGTAGTGTTGTGAAAATTCAAATGTGATGCAGTCAGTGGAATATCAGCCTCAACCATATTTTTCACATATAGAGGTTCCTTATGATTTGGAGCTACTTGGGGCTTGTGCAACGAGTTATCATTTGATAAGCCTCGGTGATCAGTATGATGATGTAGTCAGTCTGCCTCATCATTCTGATTGGTATATCAGTCCTATCCAGTCATGGATAGAAGTAACCTGCATGAGCACATAAAAGTTGGGGAAGAATTTTTATGATGTTATTCATGCCTATGATCTCCCATCCATCCCGCCCATTCTGAATCATCACGCAGGTTTGCATTTTATGAATAAGGTATCCTTACTTTGGCTAGTAACCAAATATACGGAATTTTTTTTTTATGTTAATAAAATGCTTAGGTGGTTACATTGAATTTCTGATTACTCTTAACCATTTTTATATCATGCTTAGAGTAGGAAAGTAAGCTCCTTGAAAGAGAGCATTTACTTTCTGCATTTCTATTTTATACTTAGCTATAATAAAACTTTGCTTCTTTTAGTTAGTTACATTTATTTTGTTTAAATAAATTAGCTTAATGGTTCATTTGGTTTTTTATAAAACTTGTGCTACTGAGGTTTTTCTTTTCAGGTTGAGATGTTTTTACAGGGTATATAAACCAGAGATTTTGGTGTTCTCGTATCCTCTCCTTACCTTAAAGACTATATCGAGCACACGTCCCATAGTTGGAGCCAGAATGTTACCACCTAAGTTGTACTTAGTGGTTTTTTTATCAAGTGAGCTTGGTGAACTGGACAAGGATAACTTGTTCGGACTTAAGAAGACCTTTGGAAGTACTTTTGGGAAGTGCTTGTTATACTATATGACATGTTCATACCCCATGGGGAATTGTAATAAATCTTCTAGCATGATAGTGTCTGTAAAATACTCGGTCTCTTAGACTTTATTTATCAATCTGATCAGCCCAGGGTGTTTTTCCCTTGGTTATTATTGGTTGTTGAATAAACGACTGATAATTTCTGAGTTTTTCATTCCATACCTCCAAAGTTGGGGTGGTCGGCTTGGCATTTAGGCCTATTTAGGTTATTAGAGTCTATGTGTCAATGTATAAAGATGCTAGACATCATGGTCGAGTCATATGAACATGTCTAAGTCCCCCTAGGTTTTTTCAATTTTTCAATTTTTTAGTTTTTTTAATGTTTTTTATTAAAATTTAATTTTTCCAAAACTTAGGCTATTTTTTAATAGTTTAATTGGAAAAAATAATTTTGTAATAAAAGTGGGCCAAATAATCAGTTTCAGTCATGTAGGTGCTCATTTTCAAGCTAAGAGCACCATGTAAACCCATGGACCCACTATTTCCTAGTTTTGAGTGATTTTCCATCACTCAAGTCAGAAATCCCCAAAAATCAATTATTGATTATTTTAATTAATAAATTGAGGAATACTGGAGCAAATCCAGAATCATAGGTCAGTGGATTCTCAGCCGATTTGATTGAAATCAGTCAGATCTGAACCAGATTGATTGGATCTGACAAATTCTTGACTGAAGGAGGTGATCAAATCAGATCCAGAGTTGATCTTCAGCATCCTTTATGGGGAGTTTCTCCCTCCCTCTCTCCTCCACACGTTTTGGCTCATCTGGATGATTTTTGGTGGATGCTACGGTCAACAGGTTGAGGTGTCAGTCAGATCAACTCTCTGATTGACAATTGCAATCAGTGAGACTTAGATCTGGCTCAGTTAGACACAGATCGGGCATTGATGGACTCTCCATCAGCTGATTTGGTCTATCTCCTTGGGATTTGTGCCCCCCTGGGGCTGGATCTCCTATTTTTTGTATACATAAAGCTCAGGCTGCATCTTCTAAGCTAGTTAGAGTTGGATTGAAGGGCTTGCTATTGTAATACAGTTGTAATCTTTTCATTGTTGAAATAAAGAAGCTTTGGAGGCCAAATGGTGTAATGCTCTCATATGTGTGTATTAAGCATTGTCTTACGGCTATTGATGTTGCCGGCTTTTCTCTCAAATTTTGCATCTGAACCCTGTCTGGCTTGAACGATTCAGTTGAACCAATAGGAGTATAGTTGGGCAAGTAAGGTTACTTTTTTTTGTTATATCTCATAGCATATATGATTAAAATATCTAGATTATACATGTTTAATAAGTTTATTTGCATGTAATTCTTGTCTCTTTTTCATATATATATCCATATCTCATGAGTTTTCATGCAGGATTGTGTGTTTAGCTTTTAGGTAGCAAGGATCAGACGAGATGTGGATCTAGTTTGACTCCACTATACATCCAAAATATTTGTGAAGACATTTCCCCTTCGTATTCCACTAACAAGTTTCCATTGCAGATCTACTTCAGCAACAAGCACTTCTCTTCTCCTTTTCCTCCTTCAAAATCAATTCTTTTTACCTGGTTACTTTGTTCACAGCTTTGATATTGTTTATATCTATTATCTTAAAGTAAATTTAACATAGATCTATCTCCTCAAACTCCATAATCTATATCTTGTTCTTAAAAGGTTTCATAAGCGTTCTAGATCTAGCTTTAGGGAAATCATCTCTTTTGTATGGAATTTTAAAGAGAATTTGTAGCTTGCATGCATTATATTTCTTTTTTCTATTATAAAATATAAATCTAGCAATCGTTTCACATCATATTGGATTCCTAAAAGTAAATCCAAGATCCCAAGGAAATCTTGCTTTCCTTGGTTCCCTTTTTACATTTTTTTAACTAGTTTTAACTTAGCTTTTTTTCGTTAAAAGTAAGCTGACCCAAAGGTACTTTCAAAGTGATTTTGGGCATATTTCAGTCTAATAATCTTGCTGGTTTTTAGCAGGTATAACAGAAAAGAGGAGGATTAGCTGTTCGAAAGTGACTTTTGGGCCTTCTGAATCCCCCTAGGGTTCTCCGTTTTTTACTGAAATCTTTAATTTTTGCACTTTGTAAGATCTTGGTTTCATTCTGTATAAGAATCAAGAGGCATAATATCATTTTTCTGATATTGTAACCGCTGGTAGTAAAAATAATTCTGAATAGCCTCTTTCGAGCCCATTCCCCATCCCCCCTGGGGGGATTTGCGTCCGTGTCATTTTTTGCTTTTTGTTCATCTTTTTTCAATCTAGCATAGTACTAATCTATAGGGTAGTATACTTTGATTTAAAATAATTTCCATATTCCATTTCTATTGGTTTCAAAGTAACTTTAATACTTACCCGACGAGCCTCCTTTTGAGTCGAAAGGTGAAGAAAGGTTCGTGGTAGTCTAATTAGAAAATTGCGGTTTTCTTATCTTTTTATGTTTCATTTGCTATCATCATTTGTTTCAGTAACCATAATAAAATCAACCCCTCCTTAATTCCCCGATTGAGGTTCACTTGGACCGAAAGAGGTTCTTGGAGGGTTTTCTTTTTAACAAGAACATCCATCTCAAAATTTACTAAAATTGACAAGAATTTGGTGTGTATGCTCTGCACTTGGTTGCGGTTCATCCGATCCGTCAAGCTGTATCAAAATCACTTGAGTGACTATTATAATTAGGATTCACTCTCCCAAATTGACAAACCATTAGGTGAAAATCCAACACCTAGATCAAACCATTACGGTGGAAAAATACCCAAAGGAAGAAGGAAATTCTGAAAAGTGACCTCGGGGCTCCGATCTCTGTCACACACTAACGGGTGCATTATGAACAATAGCCCCATAGACTCCATTCATCCCACATATTCCTTACGATTAGCCGTGAAGGTTTAGTTTTGGACATACTCCAAGTACTCTGGGGTATGTTTGGAGTCCACCCCTTCTCCTAATTTTAATCAACTCATATTTCACATTAACTTAAAACGGACCAAGATGCAATTGA
>LPNX010364186.1:89119-106607 GCA_001517045.1 Pseudotsuga menziesii | reverse complement strand
GTAAAATTTGACCTTAAAATTTATTTTATCAACAAGACCTAAGATCATGTGATGTGTTGTTAAGATCTTTGAAAACCAGAACACACTATCACTTCAAAAATACTCCACAAAAGCACACAAGCATCTTTTAATCATCCAAAAGGCCAAACAAATTCAAGCAACCAAGGTCATGTGAATCCCCCAATCCCAAGAACAAGCATTACAAGGATTAAATGATCAAAGAAATGAAACCATGAAACGAAAATCAAATCATGTAAGAGTAACGAAAAAAATAAATATCTACAAAATTTACATGGGGGGCCCCTTTATTTTGCATAAAATGAAGGGGAATTGTTCGGGTGCCAACAGGAGGTCCTATTTTTATCATGACTTTTCTTTGCACTATTTTGAGTTTCTTTTAGTGTTGTTGTTACTTCATTGTGGCATTGAGCAAGTTGTTGAAGAAACCTGTGGGATGAGTGTTGTTCTTGTTGCTGATGCACATTACCTTGGGGATGAAAAATTAGAGGAAGCTCGGTCGAGGATGCTAGTTGGAAGCCCAGGCCTACTTCAAAAGGAGAGAACCCCATATAAGAATGTGTGGCCCTGTTGTAGCTATGCTACAAAATATGTAAGTAATTGTCTCACTGTTTCTTGCATCCAAAGTGTGTATGAAGAGCATGGACCAAAAATCGGTTGAGTACCTTTGTTTGGCCATTCGTTTGAGGGTGGAAAGTTGTAGATAACTTGAGTTGACACCCAAGTGGCACCCAGATTGTCTTCCAAAATGTGTTGAGGAAGTGTGAGTCCTTATCACAAATGATGTTGTTGGGTAGGCCAAAATGTGGCCAAACATGTTGGAAATATAACTCTATTGTTTGAGTTGTTGTAGTAGTCTTACTGCATGGAATGAAAAGAGCCATTTTACTAAAATGACATAGAACTACCCAAATTGCATCATGTTTATTTTGGGTGGTGTGTATTCCAATTAGGAAATCCATAGAGATTGAATCCCAAGGCTGAGAAGGGAGAGGTAGAGGATGATATAATCCACGTTTTCTATTGGAGGACTTCGATTGGGAACATAATGTGCATGCTCTAATGAATTTATCCACTTGAGTCTGCATCGAATTCCAATAGAAATGGCGTTGTAGATGCTGGAGAGTCTTTGTGGTACCAAAGTGGATTTGTTAAGGGATCTGTAATCAGAGACAAGGTGCATGCCTGAGGTATATTTTTTTGGGATAACAGAGGCGACATAATAGGGAGAAGAAGAGCATTTTATGTGGCCAAATTTGACGAGGCCAGTCAATTTTTTTCTATTTCCTCTATTTCTCGTGGGGCCAGTCGGTAAGTAGGTGCATTAGGTAAAGGAGACCCTTGGATGAGGTAAATAGAATGGTCAATATGATGAGAGGGGGGAAGGTCTGTAAAGGAATCATGGATTTTGGAACATGATGTGTAGTGTTGTTTGGTGGTGTGGGGTGAACCAAACAGAGAGAGACACACTGATTCAACTGTATATGAGGGATTTTTTATTTGGTAGGTGTTATAGCTCAAAATGACACATCTCTACCTGTGACCACTTTCCCATGATTCTGTCGCATGTCAACACTTCATCAAAGTCACTCAAAAAACACCTAACTTGGAGGATCCATATCTTGAGTTATGTAACTCCATTTGATCTCATCTCTACACTGTTGGAAAGGTATGTTTGTTAGCCAAAACTTTTTAGAAGACATCAAAGTCTGAAAATGCCTAAAAATACCCTAAAAATGAGGTAGGGAGGTCCATGAGAGGATACTTGAATCTTTGCATTGTTATGCTGGAGGATTTGGAGCTCACTTTGCCCACACCTTTGCCCTAGAATCTTTCTCCTTGTGTTGCAGAGCTTAGAGGATGAGTTCCTTAGAGAAGAGAAGCAGCAGAACTAGATCAAGGTTTCATGAGGTGCCAAACTTGGAGAGAAGGTATATTTGTACTTGTTTTCAAGATTAATAAAGATGTGATGTCCTTCTTCTTCCCAAATCATTGTTCAATGTGTGATTGAATCTCTGTTTATGATCATATGATGATGTTAGTCAGATCATTATTTCATGTTTATTTGATTATCATTGCTTTATATGTGATCATATTGGTTTGAGGAAGGTATAATTCATTTTGCAGGTCTCTTGGAGCAAGAGGAGCAAGAGGAGCAAGAAGAGGATTGAAGGGCTGCTTGGATCAACCTTCGTTTTCCTAAGGTATGAACTATTCTAATCTCTAAACTTTCTTATATATACTTGCAAAAATATATGCATCCACCTTTCAACCCGAGTACATTGATGGCCTCTTAAACCCTAGCCATAGGATCGTCGAGCTGCAGCACTGACATGCGCACCTCCCCTTCATACGCACATGTAAAGAATATAACATATACCCAACATAGTTCATGCTGGGGGAAAACTCTCACCCTCTGTAGATCATGTTGAGAGAAAACAGTCACCCACTTCTAGTCATGTTGACACCATTGAGAAAACTAGTCGTTCGAAGTGCAAACTTAAGTTCCCTTGTAAGCTATGCGAGGGAGATCATCTTACTCACCAGTGCCATGCTATCGTAGAGGTGTGAAGAGTATGGTCTAAGACTCAAGAATTTCCTTCTCTTGAACAATCTATAGTTTCTCAACAATCTACTCAACCTTTGGTTGATCAAGTGGTCGAACCAATCTCAGCTTTGGTCGATCCCACTTGTCGGGCACCCAATATGCAGATAAATTATTACCAACACACAGAGCATACGAGATTTATTGTCAACCCGAGAAATTCTTTTATTTCAAAGGATAAATGCACAGTATATGCGTTAAAAACCAAATCAATGTAATTGAACACTCTTATCCTCTAACAACTATGTTCATCCCAAGAATATGTGTAATCCTATTCACCTTCTAAATACTACAAATTCAATTACTTGTAATTCAGAAAAAATGATCTAAGATGCAAATAGCAATTGCAGATAAAAAGGAAATCCTATTCACAACTCAGAACAAGAAAACTGCCTATTCAATCTAATTACTCGTGAAATTCATAAACAAAAATCAAATATTAATCTAGGAATTCAATTGCAAAGGATTAAGTTCAGCTGTTCTAAGGAATTAACTTGCGGGAATGAAAATCAACAATCATAACAGGAAAGATAAATTGCAAGGATTCGTAGGATAACAACTTGAAACTACAGGATGAACCAAGCTGCATACAACTACCACTCAAATTGCATAAAGGAAGTTTCCTACCCAATCGATTGTCACTCTGTACCACTTACCAATCTTAAGAAAATGCAGTCACAATTATACTGTAAATCAACACTACTACAGCTGTGTACAAAGGAAATAAGATGAACAAAACATCACACGATACTGAATTGAAAAAGTCCTAAATTAACTCAGCGATCTTTGTGGAAGGCGGGCCCAGCCTTCACACAGAGATGCTGGATGAACAACGCGCAACTCTCTTAAATTAGAGGTAACTCCTTATATTAAAGAATGAAAGATTACACAAGTTGCTTCCACTGCCAATACAATCAATGAATTATCTGTTTTTTTCCCAACCCCCTGGGTCGAAAAAGCTCCCCATATTTATACATGCAGATCATAACCCTCGATCCTATTAAAGGGCAGCCATGAAGATGTCTGATATTCAGGCGCCCTAAATATACTAGCTGTTACAAAACATGGTATGATAACGACATGGAAAAATGCGAGAAGGCTGTTGACTTTCCCAGGAGTAGCGATCTCTTCAGATCACAATTATATTTGAGCAGCAATGTAGCACGTTCTGTTACAGCTGCACTATCATAGCTCGGTCTAGGATATTACATTAACACCACGTGCCTTCATTGATGATCGGGGGCTGAGGGTCCTTTTAAGCGGCGAATATCCCTTTCTTTGATATTTGTTCAGCCCTCATCCACCTGTAGTCCACTTATCTCAAACTGCCTTCATAAATCATAACATGTTAGCACATTTGAGAGATACACAGCTTTAATTATCACAATCATAAGCATTAATAAGATAAAGCAATGATCAGTCATACCTTGGTAGTTTGGGGATGAAAGTGAGGAAAAAAGGTCTGATTAGCATGCTAAATGATGTAAGAAAGGGGAAGAAAAGGTGATTGAAGGTGGTCAAAAAGGGGCAATTCCTAGGCTCAACATCTCCCCCCAACTATCCTGTTGCATGTCCTCATGCAACAACCTGCATCATTCGGAGTCCAAGTTCTGTACTGAGCTGTGTTCATGGAGGGAGGAGAAGTTGTAGGGAAACTCAGGTACCTCATCTTCCTTTAAAAAGCCTCTGTGAGTAACCCAATACTTCCAGCACCGCTGCTCCTCTGCCCTAGTCAAGGAAAAATCTATATTATATGGTTTTGCTGGCCACCAAATGAGGGGAAATTTGAATTTCAAACCCAACCAATCAACTCCACACTCCCTCATGCTTCCCACATAACCCTTGACTCTGGAAAGTGCCTGCTTGAAATTTTTGAAACAATAAGGATCCCGGCTTCTAAGTGCAGAGGAGGCAGCTTGCCATCTATGTTTACTCCCTTCCAATGCTACCTGATGATGTCTGGAAATGTAATTGGTGCAGGTGGAGATCACTTCTTCTTGCAGTCTCATGATATGCTGTGCCTGGGGGGGTCTGGAAAGGAAACTTCTGTACCGTGCCAAAAGAATGCCAATATTTTGGGGTTCACTTTGAATCCATAAGTTAGTGTGGCCTTCATTATGGGAAAAGGTCTGAAAAGACCTTTCCCACTGAGCGTGATTACTCACAAAAGAGGCAAAGGCTCTTAGCTGAACATCCCCTGCGAATGGAACAGGGTTTGAGTGGCGGTCCAGGGGGCAAGACATCTCATGCAGGTATAATTCACACAGTAGGTTTTGCTCCTCAAAATTGCTTCCAAAGAATGTTTCCAAGAACTTTGCTGAGGTTGTGATTTCGAACGATTTCCCCTCCTTTACAGCCTTCAATTTAAACCAGACAAATTGCTCAAATAGGAACACTGGATAAGAGGAAGAGGGTTTCCTGGTGCCCATGATTTCTTGAGAGAGTGTGTACATCTGTTCTTTTTCTCGCTGCATGGATTGAAACTTTTTCAATTCTCCCAACTTGCTCTGCAACTCTTCTTCCCGAATTCTGTGGGCCATACATTCTTCAGCCCACCTCTCTGATTTTTCTATGCTCACTTAAAGCAATCATACTTGTCTGGTGCTCCTCCACCTGGATTTTCCATTTGGTCACCTCCAGCCTCAGGGATGAGACTTCTGTTGTGAGGTTTAAAATTTCCTTTTTATAATGCCCTTCTTGCTCTGAGTCCGAATTAATGAAATTTCTAAGAGGTAGAAGCACTGGTGTTTGTGGGGCAGTGTCCTCCAGCACATCTAAATTTTCTATGAGAGTTGCTGGTTCTTGTGTGGCAGCAACATCCTTTAGAATTCCCTCAGCAGCTACATTCATTGCCTTCAGAGACACTGGTTCTTGTGTGACAGTGTCTTCCTCCTGGTCAACCTGCATTTCTGAATTTGGTTCTTGTGTTGCTGGTTCTTGTGTAATAGAAACATCCCTTGGATTCTTTTCAACAGCTGCATCCATGTCTTTTTGAGACACTGGTTCTTGTGTGACAGTGTCTTCCTCCTGGTCAACCTACATTTATGAATTTGGTTCTTGTGTTGCTGGTTCTTGTGTAACAGCAACATCCCCTGGATTCTTTTCAACAGCTGCATCCATGGCTTTTTGAGACACTGGTTCTTGTGTGATAGTGTCTTCCTCCTGGTCAACCTGCATTTCTGAATTTGGTTCTTGTGTTGCTAGTTCTTGTGTAAATGCAACATCCCCTGGATTCTCTTCAACAACTGCATCCATGGCTTTTTGAGACATCGGTTCCTGTGTGACAGTGTCTTCCTCCTGGTCAACCTGCATTTCGAAATTTGGTTCTTGTGTTGTTGGTTCTTGTGTAACAGAAACATCCCCTGGATTCTCTTCAATAGCTGCATCCATGGCTTTTTGGGACACTGGTTCTTGTGTGACAGTGTCTTCTTCTTGAGAAATCTGTTGCTGAGATTGGATATTTTCCTCCTTGTGTAGTTCCTCCTCAAGGATTTTAGTGTCTCCTGAGGATTGTGTCTGTACCTGTTCATCCCTACTCCACTGTGTATCGGGAATGATATCCATTCCAGGGTTATCTTCTAATTGCAACTCAGGAATCCTTGCTGCAGCTTCCAAGGATGTTGGTTCTTGTGTAGAAACATCCTTGCTTACCTCTTCATCCTCCTGTTGTTGCAATTCTTCTTCTATGAGCTCTGTATCATGGGAACATTTTGGAGTTACAATGCAAAGCTCTTCATTAGATTCCAGAGTGTCCTCCATCCTCGGTTCTTCTCCCAATTTCTCGGCCAATTGAACAAGTATATTCAGGTTTGCTGGTTCTTGCGTTGCAGCCCCTTGTTCTAGTTCATCAATGTCCTGCCCTTGTGGCTCAGCTTCTACAATTTCTATGTCATGGGAGCATTCTGGGGTTACGGTGCGATCTTTGTCCTTGACATCATGGATGATTTCATCATTTTTCTCCTCTGTCACAGGATTGGTGGCAACTTCAGCAAGGAGGTTTAAAGATGATGGTTCTTGTGTGACATCATCTTATTTTTCTGTAACTTCCTCTATTGTGGCCTCGGACTGCTGTGTTGTACAGGTGCGAAGTATAATCTTGTGGCCTGCCTCCTTGAATATTTCCCCACAGGTAGGACAAATCACTCGCTCATATTCCTTGCCAGGCTCAGTAGGGTTCGATTCCTCCAATTGTTCTGCAGCCTCCACTAATGTATACATTTTCCTTTCACCTTGTTTTCTGTAGGTTTCCTTCCATGTCTCCAATTCCCTTCGAAGTACTTAGACTTCCTCTTTTAATAGTGTGGTCTCCTCCAGAAGTCCTTCAATGCTGGGTTCCTCCTCAACTGGCCTTTGTGGAGCATCCATTGGCCTTGGTACCAGGATTGGGAACTCAACCTGTGCCTCTAGGGTTTCCCATCTTTTTCTGGCTGCCTCTGCTGTTGCAGCTATTTTAGTTCTTTTCCTTCTGATTGGAGAGGTTATGTTAAGTTCATTGATTGATCTTTTCTTTCTCCTTTGTGGTGTTTTCTTTTGAGGAGTTGGTATATCGGGATTCACAGCTGAGGTCAAAGGGATGTTTTCATGCTCCTCAGGTTGTTCTTCCACAATTAAAGTTCCTCCTTCCCACTCAAATAAGGATTCAATAGTTACTGGCTCGATATTTTCTTTAATTGCCCCAGCTCTGTCACCTTCAGGTTCAACTGTCGCAACACTTGGTGCTGCTCCAGTTTCACCTTCTGCTGGCAGAGTTGTCCTGTTGTCTATGTTCTCCATAAGGTTTTTATGTACACCCTCCTCCAATTGATCTTCCTGTGCCTCTGGTTGCGCTTCTTCTGATATAGTTTCATCCCCCCCCCCCAACTACATTGGAGGAACTCCAGTCCTCCTGCTATGGTTGAACCTGTTCCTGTTCTAGCTGGACACCCAACAAGGGAGCTGGTTCCTGAGCTCAAGTTGTGAATTGTTCCCAAGTTATATTATGCTTAGCAAGGGTTCTTGAAATTATTAATTTGATGAGACCATGGTGGGTCAGGGAGGAAAATGGGTGTTTAGCGGCTTGGAAAAACGCCGCCATATGATGCAAGTCATGGAGCAAATAGTATGGAATGTTCAATAAAATGCCATGGCGGAGATGAGAAAGTAAAGGCAGGTCGAAATTATAAACAGTTTGGTACCTACCTTCACAAGTGATGTACTTTTTGAGGAAGACAACAACCTGATCCCATGGCCGCGACAATGAGTACAGTGCAATCCCTCTTCTGGATGATTGAACTTGCTCCCCCGCTCGTAAAAATGCTTCTCGTGCGCTCGTTGTGGGAACTCGTCGTCCAAACCATGCCTTTCCCACTTGTGGGATAGCAGTAACCTCGGATATAATGGCTTCAGAGACTTCTATGCGCATCCCCTACACCTCAGAGTGAGTATCTGTGAGGTTTAAGGCAAATTGCAGGGTTGCTTCCTGGTTAAAGCCATCCAGTCGCTCAAAAAACTCGAGCCAGCCGGCGGCTTGAAAGATGGCTAGAACTGTGGGATTTTTCCTAAGTTCCTGTGTATCCAAAGGTTCATGGCGAGCTGGAATCCCCATAATCCTGGTGGCAGACTGAGATTGCTACTTCGAAACTTACAGAAACCAATAATGGAGGTTGCAGCACAGAGGGTGCATGAATCGCTGAGCGGAGATGTTGAGTAAACAGGCAAATTTGGAAAGTTCAGCTCAGAAAAACGTTCGAAATTTTTATTCCAAATTGGGGAAGGTGGCGGTTATTAGTTTTACATCGCACGGGGGAAGGAGTTAATTAGGCTATTATGGTGATATGATTAAAGGTACGAATGATATCACTAAATCATATCAATATTTAATCACGTGAAAATCAAAGCCATACCTCGTGGGACTGTGCGTCGGATAGCCTGCGGAGAATGGTGGAACGTGCGGTTGCTGATGCTGTGAGGCTGAACTCGTGTGCTATCATTAAATTGATCATGATGATGAGGATAATGCAATAATTTCTTCCGCCGGTTAAACACAAACCATCTCATCGCCAGGGTCGGAATTATGAACAAAGCGATCGTCATATGGCCCAGTTCGCAGACATAAGTCGGATGAATCAGAGCCATATCTAGCAAGTTGAAGCAATTCTTCTGTTAATACTAGAGTTACCTCTGCAGGTTTTCAAAAAATGGTCTTTAACGCTGAAGACATTGTTATAGCGGATTTCACCAGACTAGGTGAATCACACATTGTATGGCCTTCCCCTATCCCACTGCAGACTCATTATTCCCTATGGACCACTTATTGTCTTTTGATGTATCATTTACCATCCCTAAAAACATTACAAAAATGATATACGCGTCCTTTTCCCCGATAACCGCGTACATACGCGGATATTCCCTCTATAGTCGCGTACATCGGGATGTGTGCATAGTCCAAAACTGTTGGACCGTTCCTTGCCTTGAATCCGACTCATATGACTCCTGGCCTTCCATATGCCTTGAGATCGCACGGATTCGACCTTTCAGTATCACTTTGGAAAGATATATAAGGAACCATTGAGACATTAAAAGCATAAGAGAGAATTGAGAGTACCGAAACTATAGTCCATTGTTTCCAGAATTATACTTGAGTCTGCATCCCTTTGTCCCTTTGGAGCACTGTTGTGTTCTTCCCAAGCTTGCCTTTATTTGTGAGCTTGCTATCGGAGTGATGGAGGATTGAGGTGGTGGAGGCCCAAGTGGGGGATTCAGTTTCTCCGGTTCGCAGACGTGCCGTCAGAGGTTGTCACTTGTAATCTCTGATTCATATTAATAGAAATATCTTTTCCTGTCCAGTAATGTGTATTTGAATTAATGTTGCATCCATTGGAATATGTCAAATGCTTATACATTATTGATTATATATGCTAGAATAGATCTAACACCATGAAATATATTATGCTTGTATTGTTTACTTCTTGTTGAGGACGTGCTATAACAATTCAAGCTGAAGATTGGAAAGCTCAACGGGAATCTACTTCAACCGTCCGGAATAAGGTACGAGGTTCGATCCTTTAGTGTTATATGTTTTTATTTCTATTGCATATTGGAGAAGATTGATTTCTGGAGTCTAGCTGTTTTTTGTGGTACCCCAAGCCATAGGAATTTCTCTCCGTAACAGAATTGGCGACTCCGCTGGGGAGTTCCTAGTAATTGTCCTTTGGGGGTTGATCTTTTGGCATTCAATGTATTTGAAGTGCTCTCTCTCTCTTTTTTTTTTTGTGTCGGGTATGGGGGCATGTATGCCTGGTAGAGCCTAATTGGTGTGAATTTAGTCTTAGCCTGTCTGTTTGCCTGAATTTTTGCATATTTTTCTTCCTGTACGCGGGTTTGTCATTTACAGTCGCGTATACACGCGGGTTCCTCTGTAATTTCCGCGTATACACGCGGGTTCACTGCGCACAGTCGCGTATATCCTGGTTTTTTACCCTTTTGTGGAAGATTATGGATTGCTGGGTGGATGCTGTTAGTTGCTGAGTCTCCTTTGGCACTTCCTGAGTCTGTTAAGGCCTCTGTTTTTTACTAGAAACATTTTTTTTTAGCCTAAATTTTTTCTTTTAGGAAAGTTCTTGTCATGGCATCTTTGATTTTTTGTTTGAGATTAGTGCATTAGAGTCCTTTTGCCTTAGTTCTTTGCTGGAGTGCTGTTTATGTGTGCTTGCAGAGTCTGGGGTGGTTAGAATCATTCTCTTGCTTTTTATATCTCTTTATTTTCAAAAAATCCTAAATATTTGCTTATCATCATGCATTGTATTATGCATTTTGCATTGTACTTGCATTAGATCTAGATTTGCTTTGGAGTAATAGTTAGGAATTCATATAGGGAAAATTTGCATTCAGCATTTGAAGAAGAAATTGTGCATTCACGTAGTACGCATACCCTGTTTTCATGGACACAATGCATTTGCATTGATTGTTAGGTGTGCATTTTACTTCTTGTTGCGTCATAACACCATTAGTTGCACGGCCATATCCTATTTTTGAGTAAATAAATCCAAACTAAAATCAACGCTAAATAAAATGAATTACACTTTTTTTCTTTTTAGGGTGCACCAACAAGCTTAGGTTTTAGGATCTTGGAATAGTTCATTGAAAGTTGATTCTCCAAGATCACTAAACTACAACAACTAGGTGTCTGTCCAGGGAGTGTGTGAAATCCTTTATATAACCAGCGTTCTCAGGAAGATCCTCTCAAAAGGGAGTCAAGCACTAGGCAGTGTGAGCGGTTGTTGATCGGGATAACCACTGGTTGGTAACTGTGTAGCACCGGCGATATAGCCAGGATTGTATTCGTATCTGGGGGCTCTTTCAGGAGTTTCGGGCTTTGCTACCCTGCCCATACGGTCAATCCCACCTGCGACTGTCCACTTGAGCGTTGATTATATCGAGGTGACCTTAGTGACCTTACCTAGGATACCGAGGGGGTACGTGTAGAGGTTATTCTGCATGTGTCTCAGCCAGGTTGGGGTCGGACAGCACAGTTGCTATACGCGTTGAAGCTGAGGGCCACAATAATTGGTTTCAAACCTCCGCTTGTGGTGACAAGGGCCTCTCAAGCCTCTCCTAGGCGAGACATACCGGCCACATTCAAGAGCTCACTTATCCAGCCCTTGTTTGCTTGCTTTTGGCTTTAGATTTGATAGTGATTGCTCTATGTACGCTAGTTGGCCTAGGGTTGACGTAAATAGAGAGTCTTTGATTTTTTGTTGAGTCATTGTGGAGTCAGGTGCGGTTCCGCGCCGTTCTCATCAGTTAGCAGGACTTCGGCCTTCCACTTCTCCTCCTCCTTTGGGAGAGGGGCCTAGTCGGTCCAGGCGGACTGTGTCACACATTGATTCAAACACCATGGAGGATCATTCAGAGATTATTCCTGACCCACCTCCTCCTATTCGTATTGACGATGGGGAACTTACTCCTACATATGATCCCTCATCTGACCTAGCTGAGATTGGTCCCGTTATATCCCAGATAAGATCTTTACATGATAGACCTACCTTTACTAGGCCAGATTCCTTATTGACCAGATACCGGTATGGAATGCCAGAAGATGCCGAGACTCACTTTGACCCTCCTAGCACCAGCTATGGTGGTTATGTTACCACTGGTTTTCCTATGCACGATTTGACATTTCATGTTGAATCCGATTTTGATCCTAACACTATACCTGGGGGCATTCCCATGCCTTACCTTGCGGAGAGGTTTGGGAGTACCAGTCACATTGCACCTTCCATCCCAGCGGTGGAAGCTCCATCTTATGTACCTTCTAGGTCTAGAGTTAGTGATCCCATAGTGATACCAGGTTCTAGACGAGTGACGATAGGCACTAGCACATATCTTCTTACAGAGATTCCTTCGTCCTCGCTTCCAAGTTCTTCAAATGTGAATCCTCCACCTTACTCTCGTGGTCCTTCGAGTCGTCATGTAGCTATGAGTCAGATCCGTACTGCGGTTACTAGACCAGTTGTGTCTCAAGTTTACATACCACCCGTTGTGTCGGGGGGTTATGTTCATTTTTCTAGAGGTCAAGTTACTACTTCTTCGACATATATCCCTACTTCCGGAATGTATATTCCTACCTATGGAGTGTCTCATGGGCCATCGCAGCCGATGACCTATGGACCCTACTATGGGGCGTAGTACGGTCAGGTCTCTCAACCTTATGGAGGCGGGTATTCACAACCTGCTTACTCTCCCAATTATGGCTTTGTAGCTCCTACTAGCCAAGGTCCACCTTATTATGCAACTTCCACGCCACCCTATACGGGTGATACAGGAGGAGGTCACTATGGCCAAGGTCATGGTGGTAATCAATCCTATGTGAACCAGGGAGCGGTCCCTAAAACTCATCATGCTAAACTCCCTTTGCTCGCGAAACTAAATTTACCTGACTTATCGAGACTTACGAACGATCCTGTGGCTCATGACCCGGCTTGGCCGGCTGTCCCTACCAAGCTTCCTTCGGACATACCTAAGTTCGAAGGAAAACCAGGAGAGGATCCGAGTGAACACGTTACGACATTCCACCTATGGTGCTCGTCCAATTCATTGCATCAGGACTCAGTCCGCTTGAGACTATTTCAACGCACCCTTACAGGGCCTGCGGCGAAATGGTACATAGAGTTACCTAGGGGTGCCTTTACTTTGTTCGATGACCTTGCGATGACTTTCCTTAATCACTTCCAGCTACCAGTATGATATGATGTCGGTACTGAACTCTTGTCGACATTTCGGCAAGATAAAGCCACCCATATTTCTGATCATATTCAGGAGTGGCGCAGACGGAAGAGATTAATCAAAGCCTTTATACCGCCGGAATTCCTCCTTGAGTGGTTCCTCAAATCGTTATTACCATATATCGCGAAGGATGTCTCCACATCCGGAGTGCAAAATGAGGAACAAGCCATATTTAGGGCGCAGGAACTAGACTTGATCTATGCTCAGTCTGGTTTGTTGTATGAGATTATACCTAATGCCCCTCGTTCTAGTTTTGATCCCAAAGTCAAACCTGGACCACATGCCGATGGCATTGTGGGTAGTGCAAGTAAAAAACCTGCAGGTTCGGTTGTGAAACAAGTTTCTCAATTGTCAATCAATCAATCTGCTTCAGGACAAGCTACGGCTTCGCCTCAGCCTACCCAAATGGCGAATGTACTTGCTGTGCAATCGTTCGACCAGAAAGGTAACCAGCAACCTAGATGGAATAGAAAAAAGGGTAAAAACAATAATAAGAAGGGTGGGAATAAAAATGAGAATGCCAATAATAATGACAAGAACAATAAAAATGCTGGGGGGGACAAGCAGAATAAGCGTAAGGTTAAGTTTCCTTGCAAGCTTTGTAAGGACGATCACCTCACTTACTTGTGCCCTAGGATGGATGAAGCTTCGAAGTTCATAGCACAGGGCCCAGCTGTGTTAACAAACCCTTTACCGCATAACCAAAATATGAACTCGAAGTCCCATGATCAATCTAGTGATGATGATCCACCTGAGACTAGTGGTCGTGGGTGCATTAATATGGTCCGTGCCGCGAAAGTTGTGACGCGTGCGAAAGATTATTCTTCATCACAACCCAACCCAGGTAAAGAACCGGATCCACCAGGAACTCCTTTGCGTATTGAGAAACCTGCGGACAAACCTGAAGCTGCACCTCGCATTCCTAAGGGGGTACTTAAGCGTTCGAGGCATAATCCAAATGCCCGAGCCGCCCAGAACTATTCAGTTGTCAAGGACTTGGGTCATAGTCCTTGTGCGATGTCTGCATTGGAGGTGCTTCAGAGTTGTCTGTCGCAAAGGAAGGCTTTGCTTTCCGCTCTTGGTGTGAATGGTGATGATTCTTCCTCAGTGATCAAGTTTGAAACCGCAGGACATCAGCCTCGCTTGCCCTACTATGTGTCCCTTTTGGTGCATGTAGAATGTCTTAATATGATTGTCAAGCGTACTGTGATTGACGAGGGCATTGCTGCTTCTGTGATGTCCTTATCTTGTTGGAAGGGTCTTGGTTCTCCTGAGTTGTCAAAGTCTACGATCATGTTAACTGCTTTCGATGGGAGATCATTTAGGCCGCATGGTATCCTTCCTTCTCTTAAAGTCCGTTTGGGGGGGAAGACCGTTGCGATAGAGGTTGAGGTGGTTGATGCGCCCCTTGACTACAATCTCTTATTGGGAAGGAATTGGATGTACAGTATGCAAGCCGTCGCTTCTTCTGTATTTTGCGTTGTATGCTTTCCTCATAATGGGAATATTGTGACAATTGATCAGATGTCATTCAAGAATCCACCTGTTAGTGCATCTTCGGAAGCTTCGGTTCCGAAAGTTGAACAATCCCAGCCGGCAACTGGGAGTGTCGGTGTAGGTATGTATCCTTCCCTTATGGGAACCTTTAGTTGTCCTGCACCTGTCCTCATGATAGGAGCTAGTTTCAATGGTGCTTCCACGTCTACGAGATCGGTGCCTTTTCGCACAAGTCATATGGGAGATCCTTGGATTATTCCTTCACCGAGTCCTTCGAGTGATGCCATTGAAACGAGTGTGCCGTTGCCTGCAGCCATGATTGCTTATCAAGCTAATCTTCAATCTGCTACAGAGCCTTGTTCTTCTTCTTCATAGACAGAGGAAGAGGACCCCTATGTGCTGCTTGCATGGGCAGTACAGTCTTCTCATGCCCACGATTGCCTTGATACGGTTTTCCCTTCAGATGAAGCGATCATCGAGGCTATGTCGGGAGTTGAGCCACCATGGGAGGAACTCCATCATAGTTCATATTTCCTTCCAGAGCTTGACTTGTTGGAGCATGAGGATTATAGGGAGATTCTTAGACAGAAAGCTGGTAGGCCCATGATTCCATTAAGCTCTCCTGGTCAGATGGCTGATGGAAACATGGCAAACATATCATCAACTATGCCTATCAACATTTCTCGCAACCCTGGCACGGTTGAGAATGTGTACATTGGGGCGGATTGTTCCCAAGATGAGATTCGTGAGTATACCGAGCTGTTTAAGGAATTCCGTGATTTTTTCGCTTGGTCTTACGATGAGATGCCAGGGATTGACCCTCGGATTGTCGAACATGAAATTAAAACTTACCCCAATGTGAAGCCTGTTCGACAGCGTCTACGCGCGGTAAATCCTAGGAAAGCACCCGCCATAAAGGCAAAGATAGAGAAACTATTGAAAGCAGGTTTCATCTATCCCGTTCCCTTGACGGAGTGGGTTTCAAATCCCATTCCGGTAGATAAGAAGCAGGGAGCGATCCGTATATGCACTGATTTCCGTGATTTAAATCGTGCCTATCCTAAGGATAACTTCCCCACACTGTTTATTGATCATATTTTGAATGAGTGTGTGGGTAGCGAGGTGTTCTCCTTTATGGACGGTTTTTCCGGATATAATTAGATTCAAATTAAACCTGAGGACCAACATAAGACCGCATTTATTTGTCCTTGGGGAACATTTGCATATCAAAAAATGCCTTTCGGCCTTAAAAATGCCGGAGCTACTTTTCAGCGGGCTATGACCTTGATTTTCCATGATCTCAAGTCCATTATCGAAGTATTTTTGGATGACCTCGCTGCTCATTCTCATATGAGGATGCGTCATTCCTATCACTTGAGATTGGTGTTCAAAAGATGTCGGCATTATGCTGTTAGATTAAACCCTCATAAGTGCATCTTTTGTGTGAAATCAGGTCGTTTATTAGGATTTATCGTTTCAAAAGAGGGTATAAGAGTCGACCCCTTGAAAGTGGAGGCAATACTTCAGTTGTCTCCCCCGCGAAATATTCGCCATCTTCAGTGTTTGCAAGGCATGGCAAACTTCCTACGAAGATTTGTTGTCAATTTCGCCAATTTGACTAGAGGTTTCATGCGTCTCCTGAAGAAGGATACTCCCTTTGAATGGGATGAGTGAGCCCAGGAGTCCTTCGATGCCCTTAAGAGAGCTCTAGCATCGGCCCCGGTGATTAGTCCTCCGGATTATAGCCGTGATTTCCTATTATATGTGGCCGCGTCTTTAGAGACGATTGGGATGGTTTTGGTCCAAGAGGATGAGGAGCTCCAAGAGCATGTCATATATTATCTGAGCCGAAACCTTATTGACACAGAGATTCGGTATTCTCATGTAGAGAAGCTTGCCTTGGCCACTGTACATGCGGTGCAGCGTTTGAGACATTATATTCTCCTTCGCCAAACTTTGGTGGTTGGCCATGTCAATCCATTTTAGTTCGTCCTCACACGTAGGATGATTGGGGGAAAATATAATAAATGGATTGTCATTCTGCAAGAGTTTGATCTCGAGTTTGTTTCGGCAAAATCGAAGAAATCGTTAATATTTGCAGAGCTCATATCAAATTTTCCGAGGGGGGCTGAGGAGTCGGTATGTGAAGATACGTTCGTTGATGAACACATTTTCTTGACCTCTACGGCTGACCCATGGTACGGTGATATCATAGTATATTTGCAAACGCAGAGGACCCCTACTCACCTCTCGCGGGATGAGCGACGTCGATTACGTCACGTTTCCAAGAACTACCTCATAGTGGACAATACTTTGTACCGTCGTGGAGTAGATTCCCTTTTACAACGTTGTTTAACTCACGATGAGGCTGAGGTAGTGCTTAATGATTGCCACGGAGGGGCGTGTGGTGGTCATTTATCTGGGCTTTCTACAGCCCAAAAGATTTTGAGAGCAGGATATTTCTGGCCGTCGATCTTCAAGGATTGTATTGAAGTGGTCAAGAGGTGCCACCCTTGCCAGGTGTTTGCACGTAACATGCGCTCGAAGCCTGCCCCGTTGCACCCTATTATCACCGCCGGTCCCTTCACCAAGTGGGGGATAGATTTTATGGATTGCAACCCAGCTTCGGCTGGGGGGCACCATCATATCATTGTGGCTGTCGATTACTTCACGAAATGGGCTGAGGCAATGCCTACAATAAAATCCGATGGCGAGACAGCCACTCACTTTGTATTCAACCAAATCATCTCTAGGTTCGGGATTCCGAGAGAGCTTGTCACTGACCATGGCTCGCACTTTCAGAATCGTATGATGGAAGAGTTGGCCTCCAAGTTAGGATATAAGCAAGAGCACTCCTCTTCTTACTATCCTCAAGCGAATGGACAGGTTGAAGTTGTGAATAAATCACTTAATTCCATTCTCCAATGAACCATCGCACAAAGCAAGACGAATTGGCATATTATGTTGTATCCTGCTTTGTGGGCATACCGAACCGCGGTAAAGACTGCCACTGGTTTTTCTCCATATCAGCTTGTTCATGGAGTGGAGTCAATATTTCCAGTTGAATGCGAAATTCCTTCATTGAAGTTAGCCGTAGAACTCTAA